>VZRO01008085.1:251805-411491 GCA_013397915.1 Daphoenositta chrysoptera
GCCGTCCGAGCGGCACCGCGGGCTGTCCCGCCCTGGCACCGCGCCCCGCTGCCCCCCGCTCCTGCCGCTGCCGCCCGGCGGGACCCGCTCCCTCCAGCGGCGCTCGCTGCTTCTTCCACGCGGTGGTACCTCCCGGTGAGTCTGCTGGTTCTCTCTCCTTTGCCCCCGTGGTAACGTGGGAGCGCTTGCTGTAGTTCTAAGTGCACTAGAAATGCCTATCGAAGTCCAGATTTTACGGATCTCTGGAAACGCATAGGGAAGTTTCATTTTTGTTACAGAAAGTGTCCAAATTTAAAAGCGGGCAACGGAGAATCCCTTTTGCCTGGGTCCTAGGCTGTTTTAAAGAGCAGATGTGCTTTAGGGCCCAGGTGGCACTCGCTAATGCCCATGTGATCTTTCTGCAGGTTTGGCTGGAGGAGTGATTGGGATGTCGGGGTGTAGTGTATTCTGGTAACAGCTTTGCCTTTTTCTTCTTGACATCTCTGACGTTGGAGGACAGTTTTGGAAATGCTATAGGACCCTATACCATAACTCTTTGTAAGGAACAGTGCTACAAGTTATTGTATTAACACTGCAGTACTGAGGAAATAATCACAGGTCGACTTCCTGAGGGATTATAAACACAGTTTTGTGATCTGGTTCACAGCAATGACAGCCAGGGATTTGTTAATACAGCAAAATAAATACATAAATGACGAAACTTCTGTTGTGTTTGTGACTTAAATCAGGTCACAAAAAGGGCCTAGTAGTGGGAGTGGGAGGGAGAACGTAAACCAGCAGTTTTGGGCATGGGAGAAGAGCAAGGGAGTATGGACAAGGCAAGGTTTCTTCCACTTTTGGCAACAGAGATTAGAGCTTCTGTCTCTTTGTGCAGTGCCATATTAATTTGGAAGTCTAGACAACCTATCAAGTTAATGGAGGCAGGAAGGCTTAAAATTAAATAACTCAGAATCATTCTTGATAGGATCCATGGACTATATAGCTAACTTGCATATGAGTTAAAAAAAAAAAAAAGGAAGTGTGAATAGTGTCTTCAGCCAAAACATTAAGCAGACTATTGATAGACATTGAGAAATTATACTGAAAATATTCCAGATAACCTTAAATCTACATTCCAAATTTTGGCTTCATGCACGCGAGGAAGACTTTTTTTTTTTTTTTTTTTAATGAAACTGTGAAAGAAATTAGCTTGCTAGATGAGTAGGTCAGTGCAGGATTAAATGATGGCTGGTTACAACAGAATGAAACTGCGGTGCACTGCTCTCATTTCAGTGGAGTTTTTCCTGGGGTTTGGTCAGAAGAATCTAATCCTAACCACAGGTCTTTGTTATATAGGTTTTAATCCTTAACCTGGCTTTCTGACAGGTAGCTTAGTTGCCATCTAAGACTGCTTTGTGCCATCTTAAGGGAGAACAGAACTTTTGCTTACTCTAAGCCTCTTGATCTAGGTCCTCAGTTCCTTCTCAATGTTTGTCTTTCATTAATCTAAAAAAAGACGAGGATAATCTGATTTTTATTGCAGAAGATCTTCATGAATCATTCTACCAAGCACTCAGAGGAATGCAAAGCAGCAACGAAAAGTATCTTGAAAAAGTTTGTGACCTGAGTCCCATTAAACGTGTGCATGCACAGCTATAGAACTAGTGCATAAGTCTATAGAGAAGAGGAGGACAGTAGAAAGCACTGTGAGCTTATTGTTTTTCTGCGTTGGGCCAAAACGTTTTTTAGACTAGCAGAAGGTCAGCACTTGTTCTGCCTTCCATGCCTGCTGCCTACAGCCAGACCTTTCAGAAAGCAGTTTCGAGAAAGCTGCTTCTGTGAGGGCACAAAGTAGAGCAACTCCTCAGGGTCTTCCCCTCTCTGACCCCCGTGACAGGGAGGTTGCTCCCTGCTTTGCTGTCCTACTCCAGGTAAAACCCATTTTTCTATTTGTAAAACATTAGACTCTTGCTAAAAAGCAAACCTGTTACTGTCTCCAGTACAATAGAAATAGTAACAAAGAGTTACATCCCCTAATGAAACTTAGCTTAGTGAGCTGTTGAGAAACTCTTGGTATTTCACTTCTTGCTACAGGATGTGTTGACTTTTTTCTTATTTGGTTGTTTCTTGAACAAGATTGCGTTTGGTAGATGGTACCACGTTTTTTGCATCACTTGAGTCTCTTCCACCATTTACTTAAGAAATAGGTAATGGTACGTAACATTTTCCTTACAATATGAAATGTGTTTATGATAAGCAATTGCTGTTTTTCTTTCACAGAAGTCATCATAGAAATGTAGAATATGCTGAAGTGGAAGTGACCCATCAGGGTTATTACAAGCTGCTCTGAAATTAAGCAGATTTATTGTGTTCTTTTTGGGTGCTTAGTACTCCTCACAAAATGTTGACGATGAGACTTAATATATCAAGGCTAAGAACTGACATTAAAGCTGGTCTCTTATTTGCCAATAACTATGTGCCATATCCATAATATTCTGTTCTTTGAGTAGCACTGTGAAAGTACTGGTAAAATTAATAAAAATATTAAGTAGATGATATGTGTGCTCACTGGTAGGCTTCAGGAAAAAAATGGGGAAATCATTATTTTGTTGAGGTCAGTTGTTTTAAAGTAGTTGATAAGTTTCACCAGAGCAAAACATTCAAAAATTCCTTAATGGCAAATTGAAAACCATAACTCTTTTGAAGTTGGTAAAGGTTATCAGACCAATTATTCATCTTTAGGCTCCATGTCATTTTCTTGGAGGTGGGGAACACATGAATGACATTAAGCAAACAAACAGAGTATGTAGCTATTATGGAAAAAAGTGGTTTATTAAGGGTGGTCCTTTGGGTGGAATGTGGACGGATTTCAAAACAAAATTGGACAGTACATTTGGCACCCTTTGCCACTACTTTGCATTAATACATTCTCATAGCAGAATTCCTTCCTGGACAGTTTAACCTCTCTTCAAGGGCAGTTATGCTGTGGTAAAAATTCTGCATTATGACATCGAAAAACGAAATGTTCTAGAGTCTAGGGCCAAAAATATGGCTGCTCACCAGCCATAGTTTCAAGTTGAGAATGGCTGCAGGAGAAGTGGTGACACAACTTCTGCTTCAGTTGGGAGCGTATCCCTTGTCATTTAATGACTTTGGGCATGGCCTGGAGAGCTTCTGAAATCAGTTGAGTTGATGTTGCTGCAAGGATTTTTTCAATGTCTCATTGAAGGATGGGATCCACTGTTTAGAGGTGTAGACAGCTGAGAAAAGGGATCTATAAATTCAGACATTTTTATTCATGTGCATTTCTAACCATGATTTCTATAATAAAACTACTGGAAAATATAAAATAATGAAGTCAGGTTTGTTTATTATTTTTATCTTGTAAAAGAAAAACCAATTATCTTATTTGTGTAGTAAGTTTTGTCATCTGGGATCACATCCTGTCAAAATTTCTCTCATATTGTTCTCATGAGCCAGCAGTATATTTGGATAACTGTACAGGTAATATACTAAAAAACCTCCCGTGTCTTTCCATTTCTTGAAAACCTAGTTATGATTACAGCTGTCTTATTCTGTGTGTCTCTGGTGTGAGTATGCCCAGCAACACATGCTCTCTTACCTTTTTGGGGAAAGAAAACCTATGAAGTACCTGAAAAGATAAAAATACGTACATTGCAAGAAGTCCGTGTGGGAGTAGGAATAGCATGAATTTAATAAGCCATGGAGATTTTTCATAGTAAGTAATTTAAAATTACTGTTGTTTTGGAAGGATGAAGGCATTGGTCATGTAATGTTATGCTTTTAGTGGGGTTTTTTTTGGTACAAATACTTAATCTGCTAGACTGTACAGGTCTTTGTTGGGTCAGTATTCTAAATTTTTTCAGCCAAATATTTATTATTCTTTTTAATAGATAACCTGTATTTTAATATATACAGAGTTTGTCTGTTACATGGTTAAAAAATTAGTTATTTCATTTGCATAATTTTGAATTAATCTTATTTAGGAAAGCTGTAAGGAATCATTAATTTTTATTGCTGGATTTTTTTCCCCCCAATAATGAACCTTATCACAATACAGGCTGCTGATTCTCCTCTGTCTCGTGTTTGTTGTAGAAAAGACAGAGCTATTTTTAACATTTACACAGTCTAGATAGATGATTCCTCGTTCTGTGTGGTTTGGAGCTGAATCTGTAGAGCCTTTCATAATCATATCCTTTTATTTTTTTACGGTTTGCTTGAATTTGATCTCTGTAGCTGATTCCGTGCATTGATAATGAAGGCTTGGGTTGCCTGATTCTCAGCATAAATTGAGGCAGACTTCTACTTTGACAGTGCTCTGTGTTTCGGTACGCATGAAGATACAGAACTGAAATTGCTTTGCTTTCTTTACAAATGACTCAGAGTGTGCTTGTCCTTCCCTAAAATGTTGCCAGCGTGTGAAGGATTTTCAATGAGCAGTGCAAAAAGCCGGCATCTGGGAAGGTTGGAGGCTGCTCTGGTGTAGCAGTGAACTGTCACACAGATGATCGGGGCTGGAGCCAACGCTCGGTAGCACCGTAGATCATATTGGTCACATACTGGAAGTTTTGTTTATGTAACTTGGTTGCTGTTTAACCTGCTTAAATAGTACTGCCATAATGTGGAGTGGGCTTCCCAGTAGAGGTGAGTCTGTTTTTTATTATTAAACTTCACTGAATTGCTTTGTGCTACGACATTAAGAGTGGATGCTTACATGTTTGGCATTATTTCTGTGTGCAGTGCATTTCTGTTTTAGTTATTCCAGTGGAAAGGATAATAAAAATGGCAAGGCATATAATGCATCTTTTTCTTCTTTTCTTATTTCAGTATTAAAAGTAACTAAATATGTGGCAAGCTCCCTTTCCTTGCTTGCTGTTTGCAGAGGGCATCTTTTCAGTAGGTGACTTCCTATGCATTTTAAATGTTTTTTGAATGTCAGTGATGCTGTGTTATTGTTGTAAAAGAAGCTTATTAGCAGTGTGAATAAATACCTCTTACCAGCGCTTGCTTTCTGGCTTGTTAAATCTCAAAGTATAGTTACAGTGATGTGTGAAACACAAGAGCTGTTGGTTTCTCCAGATAAACTAAAAAAGTAAAGAACAAAATAAATTATATACTGGATTTGACATCTTAGATATGTCTGTCATTGTTAATATTGAAAGTTATGATCTGTCATGCCCAGGACAGCTTCCAGTAATTCATTTGCACTGACAGCTTGCTTTGAGAAGGGTATAAAATTACTGTCACTTCTCCCTAACCAGTTAAATTTGAGATTTAGTGCACCAAGTTTTATTTAAGGGACGAGATGGTGTGCTAAAGGTAGCCTGTGAAGTTCTGGTAGTAAATCTTTAAGCTTGAAAGAAGTATTATCGTAAACTAAGCAGACTTGGTACTTATGTGTTTTAAAAAAGGGGGGCTTTATTTAGAATTTCACCTATAGCAGAACACAAAAAATTAGTTCAGCTGAGTTACTTATTAAGCACTGCTGTTGTGCTAATATTGAGTCGGTGAGGTGAGAGCTCCTATGATTATAATGGTGTATGCTGATAGTAATTTTTTAAAAATAAAACAAGGAAATATGTTGAAAAATATTTATTAAAATTTTTTTCTTGCTTGCTATAGAAATGTCTGTGCTTACTATGTAAAGACTGCTGTGGTTTTTTTTTCTTCTGAGGAACTAGGACAGCTCATGCTTTTTCCTGCTAAATATATTTATGAGGCAGCTGTTTTATAGCTTTCAGCTCCAAAGTTATAGATAAGTGTGTATTTGTTTGACAGAAGATTCGAGAATTTCCATTTACTGCCAGTACATGTAAAGCTTGGCTAAGCAGACTGCATCAGGAGCACACACCATTTGTATTAGCCAATCTGTCTTTGCAAGTCCCAGGGCCACTATCTTGCTAGAAGCCACTGTGTGCTTTTGAAAGCATGAAATTAGTTTTATACTGAGCACATAGTTTCTCATTTAGCAGTTCTTTTTATGGTAATGGTCAATTTATGGTTCAGTGCCAGAATTTTGGTGTTCTGTCAAAGCTGATAGCTTCTGCTAAGGTGTTCTTTGGAGATAAAGACAATCAAAATCCAAAACAACACCCCCCCAACAAAAATGCACTTTGCGGTGGGGATCCTAGGGAGATGCAAATAAAAGAAAGTTCTCCCTAATGACCTAACTCCTGACATTGCTGATAGCATTTTGGAATTACTTTGTTGTATTATTTCAGAAAAAAAATTGTCATTTGTGACATAAAATTATTAAATTAATTGTCACCTTTTTATACTTCAAAAGTTTTTTGTGTCCTTTTTTTGCCCCATGACATATAAAATTGCTGTCTCTCAATGCTAATTTTCTCTATGTGCTTATTTAATGATAAAGGTTAAAATGCACTTGAAAAATGTATGTGAAGCACCCTAAACATTCAGGATGATTTTTAGATAGCAGCTTTAGAATACGTTACAGACTTTTCTCTTTCTTCAGGAATCTATAGAAGTCAAAATAAGTTGTTAGTAAATACTTTTGTAAAACCTTCTTTAATACATATAATTCATAAATTGATGGACCAACTTATCTTTAACCTGTGTCTCATTTCTGGAAGATTTTTATTTTTCTAACTATGCCAGATTTCTGACTGTTCCCTCACTAGGATCTGTGCTTGATGAAAGGTTAAGGTGGTTAAAATTGTGCACTTCACATGGGTTAATTTGTCCAGCCTACATTTTTCTCTCTAGCATACAGACAATTTAAAATTGGTCTACGTCTTCACAATTCACAAAAATCTAGGTCTTCACAATTCTGACTTGATCCTGAAATAAGCATTTTTAAATGATACAATATTTGCTTCTTTGAGCAGTTCTGTCTGCAAGGAGCAAAATTTGCCATTGCTTTTTTTTTTTTTTTTTTTTTTGTGGAAGATGTGGTGAGCTCTAGAGCTGGTAATGCTTCTTCTGTTCTGCTGAGGAGAGATCCTGTTCACCTACTGTTATGCCTTCCTGGGAAAAGAAGAAGCTGGAGGTCATAGTTTCCAGAAGTTTAGTGAAGAAGTAAATGTAACCTTGTGTAGCCATTTTTATTATTCCATCATCGTGAAGGAGAAGGAGAAGCCGTGGAGATGACTGCCCTTTGTCACATGCACTTGGAAAGCATAGCAGTCCCACTTCAGCAAGGCTCCCTTTTGAAAACCGTGTTTGGATGCTTCAGTCATGCAAGAGATGCAGACTGACAGCTTAAAATATATATATCGTTGTCATTTGAGGACCTTTGAATGTATTTTCTTGCTATTTTTCAGTGTGTGCTTAAAGGCTACCAGCAGAAAATACCATGGAAAACAATGTGTGTCATGTTGCTTACCATGACATGTAAAATTTGTTTTGTTTCTCTAAGTGCTTGAGCTAGAATGCCTTTCTTTGTCCTTTTATTTTTTGGGGATTCTTTTTATCCATGCTTTTTACCATTATGAATACAAGCTTGCCACGTTTCAGTCTGGTGAGTTCTTTGTTCCAAGATGGTTTTTGCAAGGTGCTTTTACCTTCAAAGATCTTGCATCCTCTTCCAAGTGTCTTTATTGCTGCATGTTCCCCCTCCTGACATTTCATATTGGTAGTTCAAGTGAGAGGCAAGATCCAGTGTGTTTGTTATGCTGGACAAAACCACTTCACTTCCTGGTGTGGAGCTCTATTGTTTCTGTATCCATTCTCTAGCCATTTCTGTATCAGATTGTAACTTATCACATGGCAGTGTAATTTTAATTTCTTCTCCTTTGGAAGGCATCAGTGTTAAAGTGTGGTGACCTTTGGCACTTTGAGAGTGTTCAGGGGGTAACAGCTTCTCTACTGCCAAGGTTACTTTACAAGGAGATTCTGAAGAAGAGGACACTAAGCTAAAAGGCTAAAAAATTATTGGGGAAGTGGTATGTTGTGAGTAATTCCATGTTACTCACTTGACTCTAGGATCCAATTCTAGCTAAGCTCTCTCTGGAAATCTTGAATTTGCTTTTTTTGTAATGAAGGTCACTGATGAATCCTGCCAGAGGAGATGAGTGCACTGAGAACTGTGGTTCACTGTAGCAGCCCTGTTGAAGTTTTACTACTGAAGCTCAAGTTTATATGTTTTTTCCTGTCTATAGGTTAAAGAGCCAGAGATGTTCTGGAGGTCTCACCCAGAATGTTGAGCCAAGAAATTCTTTTTTTAATATGTTTTCTGTTCTGTTGAATTTTGAGCAGTGCTCATAACATGACTCTGAAGGGAAAATGAACTAAATAACTTCCCTGTTTCACATATGTTTTTTCATCCTGTAAGGAAGTTTTCTAAAGTTATTTTTCAGTTGGAAGTGAGGAAAGCTGGCTATGTTTTGATCTCCAGAGGCGTAAGGAGAGTGCTTTTGTATTGATACCAGCAGTCAGGACAGATGAAAGGCTAAATTCCTTAGCTTTTGGGTAGGTTCAAGGCCTACACTGAAATGTTTGTGTCTCTGGTTGAGCTACACAGGTCTTGGGAGGAGATGAGGAAGTGTTTTTAATACTCTGTGAATAGAGGAATACGGATTCCTTAAGGACTGAGGTTTTAAAATTCATACAGTGTGTTACAGGAGCTACTTGAGGGAAAGAACATGACTATGAAAGCTCAGTGGACAAAATTTTCCCTTTAAACAAGTTGTGAAACTGTAAGACTTCGGGCAAGAATTGTGTTATGATGCATTTGGTGACACCACTTGTTGGTGTATGGGTTGCTCTGGATGGTGTAGGAGATCTGTGTTCAGGTGATGAAAGGATGTTTCCGTATCAAGAGAATTCTGAGGTTACTGTGGTGTGTTCAGTTTTGGATTTTTTTGTTTGGTTTTGCTAGCTGTTCACATTGGTACTGTTTTTGTTTTTACTGAGCTGGAAAAGTCAGAGCAGGTCTCTGGTGTGTGAGTTTCCCTTTTGCTTGCTGCAAGCATTCTGTGATGGCAAAAGTTGAAACGCAGTGCCTGGGTTTGTAACTTCCACCTGGGAGTCTCCATTTTCTTCAGGGTATTTCATAGTAGGGGTGGAGAGAAGAAGGCAAGGTAAGAAACCCATGTAGGAAATTCTTAAAATTGTCTGTTTTTCTGTTCAAACTGGATTCAAAATTTTCACACATGTGCATCTCCTCTGGCTCAGCCTTGAGTGTTTGCAGTGATGACATCCTGAAATGTTTTGTGACTGAGCATTTAAATATGAGCAGAAATGGGGACTTTTTTTCACCAGCCAATCAAATTTAAGTGGAACATGAAGTAAGTAAAGAGGTGAGGAAGATTTGTAGGCTTTAGAGCAGCACATCTGGATAAAGAGACACAGAAATCACTTCATCAAGAGAAAACAGACTAGCTGGAAAGAACTGAAGATTATTGTTAGGAATTGCAATTAGTGTATTGTGACCAGCTTTGTTAGTGGTACCATTTGAGCCTGATGCATCTCTAGTAAGGTTCTGAATAGATAAAAACCGATCTATTAAGTAATCATTGTAGTAACCTCTTTTTAAGGAAACATAAATAGCACTTAGCTCCTGTGTACCCAGGTTACTTCTGAAAATAAGATTTAAGCTTTTCAGCCACTTTGGCTGCTGAGTTAGGGCAGAGACTTTGAGAAAAGCCAAAGCTGGAACACGAGGAGTTTATTTACGGGGGAGTAAATCTTTATGAAAACATCCCCAGGTTCTGGGTATTTTATACATGGTTACAAACAATGGAAAGTGGTGTAGTTCTAGGTTTGTTCTTGACAGCTGTTGACAGAAACAAGTAAAAATATTTTTGTCCTTTTATTTTATCATTTGCAAACACTTACTCATTTTAATAATTCACCCTCTTTAATGGTTATTTCTCCTTCAAGAGAAAATTGTCTTTTTTCCTTTCAACCTTCCTCAAAACAAACAAGTCAACTTTGTTTCAGAGATTTTCAGATTACCTTTGCAGAAAAAATATTTGAGTTGATATTGTTCTGTTAAGTGTACATTAGGCTTCTACTCTGGATGTTAGTTATTGCATGGTATCTATGCTGTTAATACCCTTCTGCAGGTAGTGTTTCTCCACTGGAAAATCAGTGAAGCATAAAATCCAAATCAATAAAGTAATATTTTATCAGCAATCTGTAAACTATATATGCCTTGTAAGAAAATTACCCATGAATATATGAGTAACAAAACAATCTCCTTGAATAATTTATAAATTCCTAAATTTTAGAAGATATCAAATGTTGCTTAGATCAGAATATCCGCTAGTAAAGTGATAAACATGAGAAAAGTATGACTTATAGAAAGACTAGTCTGAAATGAGTACCCAAACTATTAAGTAATTTTGAAAAAAACCCCAACCTTTGATATTATTTCATAAGTGATTTTCTAAGCCCAGCTATTTAATTGTAATTTTAAATTTATGAAACAGATATTTGATTTGTAAACACCTGTCAGATAGTTTGGCCAGATTTTACCCAAAACTATTGTGTTGTTCACAACGTGATATTTATTCATTGATCATGTCCAGGTTTATTGGAGTCTTCTGAGGAATGGGACAAAAATGAGATAGTGCAATAACAGGTAAAAGCTCTTGGGGATTTCCATGCTCTGAAGGTGCTGTGCAACCCAAACATGTGGCTGCTCCCCCAGCTCTCTCATGCACATGCTCACTTGTTGGAAAGATGTTAATGGGCTTGGTGGCAAAGAGGAAGATATTTGGGTGGGTGCTTAAATATCACGTACCATTTAACTCAAGAAGTAAATTAAAATAAGAGGAAAGATTTTGTGAGAGGAGAAGGCATTGCTGCATCCTGATGCATGAAATGAAAGTGGCATGGCTGGAGTCAGGATGTTCCAGACTTTTCAAGGGCCAGCTGCCCTCATGAGTGCTTTACATTAGACTTTAGTGATGATTAATCATGCACCTAAGGTTAAATATTTATGTAAGGTTAAATATTTGTGTAACCTGGAAAGGGTTGCATTAAATTGAGATGAAAAGTAACACAGTATTTTTGGGAATAGGCATTAATAAGTACTACTTGAGGAGATGCACACTGAATTTCTTTTTTTTTTTTTTTCGGTTCTGATTTTCACTTTCTGGCTGCTCTACTTTGATCACTTCTCTTATTTTCCTGTCTGCTGAAAGTGAAGTCAATGTGTGGTATGCAGTGGTACTGTACTCTGCCCCAGAAAGTGGGGGGTGCTGGAGTGCTGAAGCATCCCAGGGTTTTGCCCCCCATCAGCTGCACTTGTAAACTGGAACTGAAGTTGGTTGCAGTTGAAGAGGCAAATGACTCAAGAGCATGAACTCTGTAGTGTATTTTGGAGGTTCTGCTCTGGGTTCTAATTTAAACTATTTTCTATAATCTAAGAAACCTTGTGGAGAAATGTGTATTGAGGAAATGTACAGTTCATCAGAAAAATAATTCTGAAGAAATGCCCAAAATGTTCATTTTGGTTGCTTTATATTTTTATAGCAAGAGACTACTATTTGAACAATTATGGCATGCTTCATCTTTTTATCTGTGTTTAGGAACATAATATACCAAAATGAATTTTATCATTGGAAGTTCATTTTATGCAAAATAAGCATGCATTAAATAAGAAAAAATCAAAAGGTTAGAAATAGCTTTAAAAGTAGTATTTTTTGTCAGATGATTTTATTTCATTATTGCTTCAAGTAAAACTTCCAGCCACCTTTACTGAAGCCTCTTTGAATAGAAGCTTTGTTGAGTTCTTTAATTATTGATGTAGGTTTCTTTGGGTGGTGGTCTTGTTTATACAAGAGATACATTTGAAGGGCTGTTAATTTACTGAGTACCAAGCTTCATTGAAGTTTGAAGACCTGTTTGAAACCGAATATATTTCAATGGCATTTGATGTTAAGACCCCAGTGGCAGAAGGCAAGAGCAGGTTTTAGTTGACAGTGATCCTGTCTGCACATTATTGCACTGGACATCTACCTTGACAAAGACAGGATATGTTTGCAATCATAATGTGCTTATTTTTTTGCTTGAATTCTTGGTAGGTGATGGAATGCCAGGCACATACTTCTAAACTAAATGCAGTTAGGTTTTCCGTATTTTTAGAGTTTTGCTTCAGAAATACTTGTTATGATTATCCAGACTTGAAATCAACGGATGAATTGGGCAGATAACGCTGTCTATATTTTAAAAGTATTTCTACTTTATATTGTTTTACTCATTTGAAAGCTTGGTGTTGCTTTGATAGATAGCACACTACCCTGGCTGCTTCAAGACATCCCATTGCAAGGTTGATGCAATGCATCAAAGCCGTTTTAACTGCTTTAAATAACTAAGATAAGAATCCCAGTCTCAGAAATTGTCGCTCATTAATTGAATGTCTGCAGAGCGCAGAGCAGGGCCGTGTTGTCTCTGCTGGCTGCAGATTAGCAGAGTGTGCTGCTGCAGAGTCTCATCCCTCCTGCGCTCGGGGTGATCGTTCTCAGAACCGACAGCTGTGCCCTGTGCAGAGGCAGCTGCTCTGGCCCCTCTGGAGGAGCATCTGCCTTGGCTGTTCAACACTGACCCCTCGGTGGCAAAAGCACCCTGCTGGAAGAGCACTAGCAGTGGAGAAATACGTGGGCACCTCCTCCAGCCTGAGATAAGGAGAATGCATGGAGTCTGGATGAAAAATGGCAATTTTTATTCTGTCTTGAGTGGTCAAATACATGTAGCTAGGAATTACATATCCTAAAATGTGTCAAAACAGCAGCTTTTAGTAGGCAGCTGAGTGATGATAAACTGTGAGAAACTGCTGTGCTCCTGTGCTACCTGGCCTGAAATTGAAATCCCTTTACTCAGTATATAATTTTCTAGGCCATCCATTGCATGAGCAAGTTGTTTACTGCCTACCTTTAATAGAGTTCTAGGGTCAGGAGAAATTGTTATGCAAAGTCAAGGTTTCAGGAGTTGCATAGTTGGTAGAACAAGAGCCAGTAGCAGTGCAGACACACAAAGGAGGAGCCTTTGAGGAACCATAGTCATTGAGAAAGTTTTTTTCCCCTTTCTTCTTATCCCTTTGATGTTGGTGCTGAATGCTGGTGGAATATGACAGTACTGTTGTGGTGTGGAGCAATCAGCTGCCAGCGCAAAGTGAAGTCTGAGGGGACATTACCAATTAACTGAAAATAATGAGAAAATTATTGTTGTTACACTAATCAAAGTGAATTTGTTACCAAGAAATTTGGAAGTCAATACATTTGTAAGCATTTGTGGTCTAGTATGACAGTTCTGGTATAAACAAAGTCAGAATCAGTGCATCCACTGGGGCTCAGAGCCTCTGAGGATTCAGAATCACCAAGCCTTATCTATTCTACAATACTGGACAAAATAATCTCAAGCATTAATTCCTTTAGGAGGAGAAATTGCTTTCCCAAATATGCCAGTGTTTGCTGTTAAGTCCAATAAATCTGCAATTGAACTAGAACACATTATTTAGAGACACATTCAAGTTCAATTTAAGGACTTCAGGATATGGTGAATTTACTTGTTACGCTGTTGAACAGTTTAAATAAATCTTTACCTTTGCAGTTAAGAACTGCATCTTACTGCCAATTTGAATTTTCTAATTATGTGTTAGGAGGTCCCTTTTCTTCTCTACTATTAAAGAACCTCTATGATTAGATACATTCTTCTTATAAAATGGCAAGGAATCTTGATTTCAAGTCTGGCACTGTTTGTATTAAGTATGCAATTACAAGCAGGGATTGTGTAACATTTGAAAAGGTTATGTATTACTTGTTTAATAACATGATTTTACATCAGTGGCCTCAGTGACTCGCCGATGAATCAGAATGACAACTTTGCTTCCACAGCCATGGACTGTTGGGTCCTGGATTTTAAAGTCTGCACAACATACTTGTAACTGGAACAAATACTCTTTCAACCAGGAGTGAGTTCATAAAGCTCCCTTTCTTCGCATCAAGTTAGAAGCATGATACTGATACTTCTCAAGATTTTCTGGGCTTCTGCTCTGTTTTCCTCTCCTCTAGTTATTTTCAGCTGGCAGAATCAAGCTTTTCTCTGAGCACTCGTGAAAGGAGAGTAATTTTCCAGGTCAGATTCCATGCTTATGGTATGCACTGCTTGTTTTGCTCCTTTGTAGAGATTGGAATCCATTTCTAATACTGTATTTTAAATACTGAAAGGCAGCTATGTAGCAGCTCTGTGTCCCCTACTTGGTACCACCTGGGATGTGCAGTGAACTTTGGCACTCAAAGTTATTTTACCAAATAAAATTTAAAAAAAAGCATAATATTTTAGCTTAATATCAATGTAGGATTAGTACTGGCAGAGCTTCATCTGATTTCCTGTACATGATGTGTTCTTACCATGCCACCTAATTTTCTTGGTATTAGTTTCAAAGGCTTTCATTGATCTAAAGCATACCTTCAGTGAAGACAAAAAATGGAGAATAGAGAATCTAATCAGCTTCTAAAGAGACATATGATTTACCTGACAGATGTTTCTTTGCAGTTTTACCTGGGTGTTGGGACAAGAATATCTGCAATCTAACCATGTAAATAATTTTGTTGAGCTTTCATCTTTTTGGCTACATTAGTACTGATGGGCATGCTCATTAGCCATTGTCATTCCCACTTCATTGGTATTGTTTAGAGACAATATCATCCAGAGTTATATTCAGACTATTATCCTTGGAATGTCTTTAACTCCTTTGGAGCATGTCCCCAGCAGCCACATCCATCTATCCACAAAGACTTCTTTCTGTACTTTGTTGTAAGAGTGGGAAGCACAGCGTAAGCATACTAATTTATTTGGACAACTAATTCCTTCCTGTTTTACCATTTTACTGAAGGTTAAATGCTTACAGTTTGGTTGCACAGAACTGTCTTGACAAGATGTGCTGTTAACAGGCTTGCTCCTGAGCCTGTGACTATAATACTAATGCTAATCTCTCTAATGCTTTGCAAGCTGGTGTTCAGTATTTCTGATTCCAGAGAATGTGCTGCCAGAATATGGCTTTTTTTTTTTTTTTTCTCTTGATACTAAACTTTCTCCCACAGAAGTGGGAATGAAAATGCTCTATGAATTTAAGTATTGCTTGGAATTTGTTTCTGCAGTTTGCTTGAAACTTGACCTTTATCTCAGCTCTTCTCCCTACTGGGTGAGGATATGTGTACCTGTACTCAGGATTTTGAGAGTGCAGTCCATGAATAAATCCAAAAATATGTTGAAATTTAAATGTTTTAAGAGCTGAAAATCACAACATGGCTGGAATTTTAAAAGAACATTATTTTGTAGCAGTATCTAAAGTGGAAATGCTCAAACCAAAACAGAAGTAGAGTTCTCTTTTGCACATCACTGAATGTCTGGGAAGATTGGTCACTCCTAAGTTGCCTGCTTTTTTTCCTGCTGTGTAAGCCTTCCCTCTACTTTCCCCTACTGAAGTCAAGGAGTTACCTCAAGTTAGTTTTTTCTGAAACATTATCTTACACTCTTTTAGCTCAAATTTTGTGTAATCACACAGGGTATTTTCTCCGCTTCTCTTAGATTTTTCTTTTAGTATCAGGTTTTGTAATTGATTTTTGTCTACAGTGAAGTAAAAAAGTGGTGTGCTTTCCTGTGGCTTACATTCCTTTAGCTGCAAAATTAACTGAAGTCTAACTTTGAAGGTTTGATTTCATTTTTTTTTCTTTAGTAAATAACTATTATTTTTTATGGACCTGTTTAATGGAGACTGCTAGTTACTGCTGAGCAAAAATACTTTTTTTTTTTTTTTTGGTAAATGAAGCATTTCTAGAAAGATGAAAATATTTTCCTTCCAACTTCTCACAAACTTGGTGAGCTTGGATTGGTTCCTTGAAAATAACAACACATGGAAGTGGTTTTCCTCTTTTGTCATCTATCAGTGGCATGTACAACTGAGGCTTCTGGTCTTTGGCTTAAGCTACTGTTAAGTTTTCATTATAAATGTGCCACCTACTGGAGCAAAAGGCCCATCAGCAAATATTTATTAATGTTATCTTCTCCCAGGCACATTTGCATAGTAATTTCTTGCTAGATTCCTGTGCTTATGGTTGTCAAATCTACACTGCTTTTTGTCAACCTCACCATAGGGTATGAAAATGGTAATAAGAATTTCAGGGGATGTGGAGCATGAAGGTTTAATAACATGCCTTGGAAAAAAAAAAAAGAAGAAGAATTGATATGCTCAGTTATAATGAAAGATACCTGCCTGAAATGAGTGTCCATTCATACTACTCTGAGTCTTGATTTCATGATGGAAAAAAATCACTTAATTGTTCAATATAGCCTTGCGGCAAAAATAAAATTTAAACTAGGTTTTAGATTGCACAGTGGTTTTTTGTAGTTCTTGTTTTTAAAAAAAAACATCCTTGGTCTTGCCTTGTCATAGGATTAGTCATGATCATCTTTACAAATGAGGCATTTTGCTTGGAGCATGTTGTCTTTCATGCTACCATAATGAAATGAGTGAATATTTGTATTACATATACGTCTTAAGAGCTAGAGTTCTATTGTGCTAGACTTGAACCAAATTATGGAAGGGAGTTATTCCCAAAATTTTTAAATCTGCTTTGAAACATGAGGCATTAAGACAGTAGCGCAAACTGGAAGAATAGAATGATCTAGAAAAAATAGCTCTGCTAAACTCAAATGATTTTCTTGATGTTTCCCATGAAAGTGAGTGCTTGTTTGGCAACGCTCGATTGTATCACAGTAGAAAAATGTAACATATGAACAAAAACAAGCCGAACACCTTCCTGAAGATTAATCTGTTTTGCTGCATATTGAAGTTACGGGTTCCTGTAGGGCAGTCTATGGCTTAGGCAGGGTTGCAGTGTTTTTAATTGGGCTAACCATGATGTAGCTGATACCTTAATGACACAGCTATAAAATCTGGTGTTTTTCCTCACACAAGTTGCTGTTTTCTTTCCATGCCTTGTGAGTAAAGCTCAGCCATGAGGGCATTTGCTTTTGCAGAGGAAGAATGAGTCAAGGAACCACCCTCAGAAAATGGGTGTGGAGGAGGCTGTGAAGGAGCAGATGGGAGTTAGGAGCTCTCTGATCTCTTCCCATCTCAAGTTGTGGACCCTGTTTCTGGGTCCTCAATGTTAAGTGCAGGGAGTCCAGATTTTATGCTTGCTGAATCTTAAACTTCTATTATATGCCAACAGACATATAAATTGCTTGAATTTGGAGTTTTTAACACATATTTGCAATAATCATAATCAGTGTCCTTGTACACTGCCTGTTCATTCATCTGTCTAATGCTGTTAAACTGGGTTTTGCTCTGGATGTGTTGGGATGGTGTTAAATATTTATTTGGTCAATAGACCATTGATAAATAGAATGCAAGTTTCTATGGCAGACTGTCAAGAAGGCTGGAGTGACCACTGATAGCGCTACGTGGCACTCCTGGGATGCCACAGTAATTGGCAGGAGGTAGCACAATACTTTTATTCATGTTTTGAACGTATTTCTCTCTGTTCAAGGGGGGAATTGCATTTCTTTGTCGTAGATATTTGTTGCATAAATTCTCTTTTCAGTTCTTTATTTGATAATTGAATGACCAATTTCGTATTTCTGGGTGAGGGAAATTTAGGTTTTATGTTGAGTAGTCCTACTTATGAAAACTATAAATGACTTTTTTAAATTTGGTAGGTGATGGAGTGTGTCTTCTACAGTTTTGTGAAACAGGCCAGGGTATATTTCTGGCTTCACTCCAGGTAGTGAACACTTGGAGTGTGCTGGGGCAGAGCTTCAGGAAGCATGCTGCTTGCAGGAACAGTGCTCACATTTCCATTGGCTGGAAAAGTAGGAACATCAGCTGGAGTCATTAATATTGTTGTCTTTAGGGGTGCCTGTAGCTGATCTGCCTACTTTCCCAGAATAGGACTCTGAAGCCAGTAAATAAGGCAATAAAATATTTCACACCTAATAAATTTCATAAACCAAAAACAAATAAAATCTAAGCAGTTCTAGGAAGAACACAGTTGTTCCAAATGTTAAGAGATTGAAGTCGTGTAGAAAAGACAAGGATAAGAAAAAGCCCTGCTGTTTTTATAGCAGGAGGTAAAGATTGTATCTCAGTAAACTTCTGAAATGCTTTAAAATACTTCAATGATTAAAAAAACAGAAAAGGGAAGTAAATCCTAAGCAACGTCTGAGAGTAAAAGCATTTAAAAGTACGTGACTGTTACTCAACAAAATAAGTGGCTACAAGAACATATCTCAAGGAGGTAATCAAAATAAGTAGAATAAAGCATTACAGAACAGATATGTGAAAAAAAAAAAAAAATCAAGTCCTGCAGTTTTATGGGCATATGGAACTGATTCAAAGCCTATTTCTTCATAACTGGGCTTTTAAGAATAACGAAATGACTTTATCTGTTATTTCATATATTAAAAATGTTTTTCAAAGCATGATTTGATTTTTTAATCAGAAATTATTTGGTTATTAGTCTTTTGACTAATGGGTTAAATCAGCTGTGTTTCATTTGATAATTTTTAGAGGGATATATATGCTTTGACATTGTACGTGGACATGTAGCACTAAAAAATAACTAAAAATAATTCCAGGGTACAAAACTGAGGTGGGCAGAGAAGTGATACACTAGACATCTCAAGAGTGATAAAATATTTCAGGGAATTGCAATCGGAGTTGTGTATATTCATAAAAAGCAGCATAAATTATTTGGTTCTTATTTCAGTTTATATCCTGTTGTGCCCAAGTAGAGGAAATTTGGAATTTTGCTTTGGAATTTGGGAAATTCAGGACAACGGAATCTAGCAAGAGTGGAAGAGACAGGCTGGTTGAGGTCACTGAGAGATATGAAATACTGGGGTGTCTTTCATAAAATAAGGTGGCATTTTACTTCCAGCTGTTTAAAAATATGACAATTTTTGTAACATTAGCATAAACTACTGAAAATGGTAGGAGAAATAGTATTTTGGAGGAATATCTGGAAGTGTTTTGAAAGTCAAAGGTGCAAACTTTTGATTCCTGCAAATAATGATGCTTTTCTAGGGTAACCTCAAAATAAGCAGGTTTATTTCCCAATTCTATGTTGTAGCCATAAATAAAATTATCATTTTATTTCTCTGCCAGCCAAGAAAAAATATTTGATAGCTACTTTTCAGTCGTTCATATATAAGCTAAACAAGTGCACATAAAATGTTCTATCCATGACATTATACGCTCCTTATCACAGTCATAGCAAATGCCCTGAGAATTGCATAGAGATATTTTGAGAATTTTTTACTTGCACTTCTTTTCTCCTGTGTACAGGAGGAAATTGCAAGGAAGGTTTGAAGAAGAAAAAAAAAAGGTATAGGATGTATTTTAGTGTGGTGGGGGGCTTTAGGTGTAGCAAATTTGAATGTGTCTGTGTCGTGCTTGTGGCATTGTGGTGGCTTTGGATGTTTGGGTTTTTTCAGCCTAGTAACCTTTATGGCCCTTGGCAGCGTTAAAACCACTTCCACTTTTGTCAGCTTAGAATGACATGGCCTATTGTTGTCAGCATCTTGGAGGAGCTTCCGACTCACATGCTATCAGAACAACTCCTTCCAGACAGTACTTGTGGACACAGACAGCTTCATCTGGGGTCATGGATATTGCTGATGGTTTCCGTGGTGCCTGGATATGCTGAAGGATGACCAGGATGGTCCTTAGCTGCATTCGTGAAGCAGTGACAGCCTTCCTTGTTTAGGATGTTAGATGAAGGCTGTTCTGCATCTATTCAAGTGCTACAGATTGCAAAGCTTCCCTCCTTAGGTAAAATGACCTGTGCCTGGATGATAGCCCTGGTTTTCCCATGCTGCCAAAGGAAACCTGTATATCCACTCCTGTGAGTTTAATATTTTGTCTGGATAATTTGTTTTGAATAGGTATTTTAACATTCTGCATGGTTCCCAACCACAAACCATTTTTTTTTTTTTTTTATTCTGTCTTTTCCAAGTATAGCAGTTAAGCACCAAATTGCTGAAAATAGAAGCTAGGTAGGCCAATTTGCATCTAAGGCAGGTGTTGCTGTCTATTTCTCAAATGTTTTCTCTGGCGTGTCATTAAGCTTAGCCCAGCAGTGGCTGTTTCAGGGTGTGCACCTGATCAGCAGGCACACTGTGCTGGTACCTAGTCCCTTTATAGGCAGTACCACCATTCTGACTTTATTAAAGGGAAGCTGCTCCTATTTGCAGAGCTTGTTTGTATTTTCACCATGTCCCGCAGAGTTGCCTTCAGACATTCCCTGTCCCTCAGTTATCTTCTCAACTTAGTGGCTGATCACACCACTTGTAAAATTAGATCTGTGATCAAATATTTCAGCGTAGCTGTGATCAAGTTGCCCCTTCACAAGACTCAAGCTGAGTCACTCCATTTATTGTACAAAAGTATTGTGCACAGCTGAGTGTTTACACAAGAACAAACTGCCCTTGTTCATGAGTTTCTAAATTCTGTCTCTCTAAGATGGACTCGCAACTCGTCGTGCCCCACATCTAGACTCCTGCATTTCAGCCTCTGAGATTGCTGAGAGGTCTGTAAAACTCTCTGTTGCCAAGCTGCTTTCTGGTGAGCACACCTCTGGGAAGATTTCCGTGGCTCACTTGTTTTATCCCGTAGAGTCTTGGAACAGTTTTGATTCCAGAAATGTGTTCCTAATTTCCCTGTTCAAGGTGGTAGTCAGCAGAGAGTTGAGTTGACGAGTTTGATACTTCTACTTTTAGCCAGCCTGGATTGTTTTCAAACACACATAGAAAACATTAAGTAATTTCAGTGTATGAACATTAAATTGGCATAAACCTGTATAATGTGAAATTAGATGTTACAGCTGAATTGGGTTCTGAATTTTTGATCAATAGATATATTAATTTGTGATAGGCTACAGTAGATACTAATATGATCTTATCTGATACACGTGATGCTACAGGGTATGTTGGCTTACAATATGTGTTTAAAAACTCCTGAGTTTTTGGGGTTTCGCCTGTTAGCATGCAATGTGCTTATTTGCATTTTTGTTCTAAAAGCTGTGCTTCAATATTCACTGAAAACCTTTTCAAGATTCATATCAACAATATGGATATTAAAATTAGCAAAATGAGGAAAACTCGAGGTAAACTTGTGTGATAGTTCATCTTATGCCACGGTTTAATCATTAAAGACAGTGGTGTACATTCGGGTTTCAGCAAGGATTTATTCTGGCAAGGTGTTGAGTTTGCAATCCAACAGAGCACTCGAGAATTCAAGTTTTTAAATAACTATCTTGAAGGTCTGCGGTAAACTGGATTTCTCTTCAGTGAGTCAATGGCAGTGCAATGTTAAAAAAGCCCAGTACAATGTCTTGTGCTCTGGACTTCTCCACTGGTACCAATGGGGTTCTACATCAGAACAAGGTCAAACACTGAAGCAAATTCTGTGAGCAAAGTGTGGTGCTCCAGCTTTTATTGGAAATTCTCAGTAAGATGTGCAAAGTTCAGTGTGTTCAATGTGTCGTGCTTGTAGACTGCTTGGAATTGGCATAGTTTTGGTTCAGACTGTAGCACCCACATTAGTTAGCCAATTCTCTTGATTTCTGAGTGTTTGTATGTGTTTCTTTGATAGACTGCTTATGTTTTTTTCAGTAATGCTCTGACAAAGCAACATTATTGAAACATGGTGCCATCAACAACAATATGAAGAGGTATTAATATGATTAAGGTTCACATAGTTGATGGAGTTAATAGGTTTCTAGATCCTATTTATTTTTATTTACCACAGTTGCTTAAATAAATAAATGCTAAAGTAGTAGACTGAATTTCTATAGGAATGTAGAAGATTTATGAATTTTAATATATAATATACCTTGAATTGTGTGTGTAAATGTATTGTCAGTATACTCATACTCCGGGCAATATTTTCTCTTTTCTTTACTTACATTCTAATTTTGAAATGAGGTGATAAAACTTTTAGCTTTCATCACCTAATCAGGTTCTAAACACAAAGCTTTATCTATCCTAGCTGTATCCGATCTTATTGTATTGAATAATTTTCAAAAGAAAGCATGGAATGTCAGTACTGAAGTTCGCATTTTATATTGAAACAACACGTGTTGTGTTTGCTCTGGGTTGATGTGAGTGAAGTGTGCAGCATTGCACCCACACAAAGACACACCAAAATCTACAGTGTGAGAACTTTCTAGAATACACTTTCTACACTTTCTAGAATGCTGTCTAGTCATCCTTTATCAATAAATAGCATTCACATTTATTGAAACTATATATCTTAGAGACACAGCTTTTTCCCCCATTTCTTTGAACCAAGAACAATTATAAGGCTTTGAACCCTTGCAATACTAGGTACAAGTTTTTGGGGGACATTACATTTAGTTAATGAAAATTTGGTGGCTTTATGTTTATGGTATGAAACATACATAATTATTTCTGTGCTATTAATGCAGTCAGCTAATATGTGGCTGATTATAATTCATAGCATTTCAAAACTGTCTTTGCTCTTATTCCTAAAAAAAATCTACAAGACACAAATCCATATTAACCAGAGGGGAGCTAAGAGGCTACTAAAAAAAAAGGTTACTAAAAGGAGATAAAAGTACTGTATATTACTAATCTATTCAATTACCATCTGTGTTCGAGGTACAAGTATCAATAGGGAAAACATAATATTTTTATACAATTTCTGTGGTGTCCAAATATGTTTGGGGGGATTTTTTTCCCCTTGCAGTTGTTGCTGTTGAAAATCTGTTTCTGCCTGCATAAAACACAACTGTTGTTTTTATCACATTTTGTTTATATAGGAATGTATATAATGTGATTTCATTGATATGCTTTGTTATGCTTTAATTTGACTTTCCAAAGATTATTAGTATATGTTGTGTAGCACATCTTCTGAATTCTTTTACAAGCACTTAAGTAAATGAGATTGAGTTAAGAAGGCACAACCTTATTACAGGTTATTACTAGGGATGGAAAAGGATGGAAGGAATCCTCAGTAAAAAAATCAACAAACAACTTTGAGTTAAATAATGCAAAGTTCATACATCTGACTGTTCTGTTAAATTTTCCAGTTTTCATTTTCTTTTTTTTTTTTTTTTCAAATTCTTCCTTTTGGTATCTTATGTTCATGGCACTTAACTTTAGCATCCTGTTAGAAGTGTTGTGTGCCATTTTGGCAGTCAGAGTTGTGTTGTGGTAGAGGATACAAGACAGTACTGATCTACAATATGCAATAAAACCAGGCTCAGGAAATGTGGGATCCCAGGCATAGGGAAGGAACATGGGTATAGGCCAAAATAAAAAAGATTATATAGAAAATACCTGATGTTTATATAGCCTAGATACATAGCACTGTTGCTTTTTCAAAAACTGTGCAGTTCTAATAGATTAATATTTAACCTCATGAACCATGTACCTAGCTACTGCGAGGTGAGAGTTTCTTTAAAATAATCCAGTGAAAGGTTCATGATGGGGTGGCCATCAGACAGAAATTTCCCACGTCAGGGGTGGCAGAAGGCAGGATCTGCTCGTGAGGAAATCAGTTGATGCTCGCTTTTAGTGGCAAAAGGATTGACAAGGGGGTGGAGGGACTGCTTTGCAAAGAGCCTTAAAAGTTCAACATTTAAACATGAGCTGTGCTAGGGCTTGTCATTGCCCAGTGATGACAGCTCTCCCACCACTAGTTCACACAGCAAGTTTTGGTGTGTTCAGAGTGCAGACCTTCCTTCAGGCTGTGCAGTAGGGCTGCTCAAGAGGGGGCATCGTTGGCTGCAGGCCAAGAGAGTTAATTTCTGCACTTCTGTTTAATGAGTTAACATCAACCCTAATGTAGATTTTCATTCTGGCTTAGATGGTTGGTCATAATTACAATATCCAGATGCTGTCTTCCATTATTTGAGTATTATTTTCCTATTCTCTTCAGCAAGCTGTGCATTACCAGGCTTGATTGGGGCGCTATGTACGCTAAGCGCAGCCGTACAGCAGTGCAGATGCAAGAAGGGGTGCTATAGTCAAAACCAGAACACTGACAGCTTGCAAAGCAAACCAGAAGTTGCACTGCAACCAGAGTAAATATTTGACTAAAAATGAGCCAGTATGCAAGACTGTGCTGTAGAGACTTATAAGCCATATCTGAAAAGAGCTCCGAAGGACAATCCTATTGATTTTATTCTTATCTTGATGACCTTGTAGGTTGGGTTAATGGTTTCTAAACTCGATTGATGAGTTTGCAGGACAGTTCTGTTTGTCTTCAGTCAAGGAGAAAGGAGTGTAGAGTTGAAAAATAAACTCTAAAGATTTTGTTCACTCTCTAAACCTTCAATATGTATTTTAATTTGCATGGGTGTAGAATCAATGAAAACATAGTAATTGTTTAATCTAGACAAGACTGAAATGCAGTTCATCTGTATCAAATTATTTATTTCTCAAATCTTATGACTTGGAAGTCATCTGGAATTACAATAGGCATCCTTACACTTGGCTGGTAGACATTCTCAAAGAAGCTGGAGTTTGATGAGGATGGGGAAAAAAGGAGTTTGGTCTTCCTGATGTGAAAACCAGGCTGTTTCTCACTGTGGCACTTGTGGTGTGGCTTCTAAGGCAGAATAAATGTTTTCCTATCTGTGAATACATGTACTTGGGGAGACAGTCTCTTTTGGGATATTAGGGCTGCAGAATCATCTCGGGGAATGATCTTTTGTGCCAGATCATTAACTGATTTTAAAATTGTCACGGCTTCTGTAAATCCAGACATAAAAGCAAGTATGCAGAATTTCGTGTAGCTACTGCTAAGATACATCCTGATTTTCAGTTCCCACGTGGCATAGTGAACTTCACCTTCATACATAATGTTGTTAAAACTTAGATGTTTTATAGATGAAGAGGTTGTTGCTCTCTGGTCAATGTTAACTATGAGACCAGTCTGCATAAGATCAAGAGGCACTAAGGGATAATATAATTGGAATTTTTCAAACAACTGTATCTGTTTTAGAATGAAGATTCATGATAGAAAAAATAAGACAAAATAGATCTCTCAGTTTCAGCATAATTAAGATTTTTGCTGTGGCTTATGGGAAAACTTTCTTAAATATTTTACCCTTACCCCTTTGAAAGTTTTGACGTTAAATGAGCAGGATTTTCATTCTGCAGCTACTTTATGAAGAAATAGCAGCTCTGATTCCCAAACTTCTAACTAACAAGGAGGACCAGAGCTGTAATTAGCATTTACCTCTTTTTTTCTTTCCTTTCCTATGGAAAGATCCTCAAGTCAATCAAGATGAGGGGAAATTTTGTTAGAGCATAGAGTGTTTTTTTCTTAATAAAAATGAGAAAAAAACCCTCAGAAACTACATAATGATAGATATATATATATAGAAAGTAAAATAAGTTTGGGAAATTTTGGTTTGTTTGATATGGATCTAAATTATGTAAATAAATTTGCTCTTTGTTACTTGCACATTAGTATTCTCTTCAGCAAAGTGGTTAAGTGTGCTTAAGCATGACCTCTGCTTTGCACAGGCAAGGAACAAAAAAGTAGCACAACAAACTCATACAAGGGATTAAAGGGAAATAGGGTTTGCATTTTTACAGTTTTTTTTTGTTTCAGGTCAAGTAAGATTAATGATAGTATGTAGAGGCTTCTATATAAAAATTCCATCTATTGTGACAAGCATTAAAGCTCTATTTTTACAATATTGACAAGTTAACACTTGACCTCTTATATGTTACTGAGAAGAGATCTTTGAAATAGTCTTAGCAACATCCACTTGATTCAATTCTTGAAGATGTCTGGGCAGGAAGCTGTGTCTATGTTTTAAGTTAGATCCTTGTATTAATGAGCTGGTCTCTTGTTTCCTGAGCCAGTATCATTTAGCAGCAATTTTTTAAAATTTTTTTTTCTCATTTAAGTGCTATTGCTGCTAGTGCTCAACTGCACAGAAAAGGGTTTAAACCAGCTGCTGACCGCTTGGAGAGTTGGCTGAGAATTTATTATGGTCTTTTTATCTTAACATGTAACAGAGAGGAGATGATGTGATGTTACTTTATGTTAACATGTAACAGAGAGGAGGTGATTTAAGTAACACAGTAGCTGATATTGCAATAATAAAGTTCACCTGAAGTCGGGTAGGGAAGGTGAAAGAACGTGTGAGAGTAATGTAATATACTGAAAATTGATAATAGCTTTATTTTCGAGGTAAATTTCTTCTGGATAGACAACACAAAAACGGGAGGTACAAGACGAATAAAGGATTTGGATTTTTAACTTCTGTTTGTAAAACTAAGGAATACATGTCATATTAAGACACAAGTCCTATGGAAAATGGTAATAAGGCCATTCCCAGATGAGTATTACTGTCTGTTCTTTTCTGCTACAAAAATGCATTTTCTGAGGAAGAGGAGCACAGACCATCTGATGTTAAGTGCTATCACAGCTAGTTATAATACAAAAGCACATTCTTGTCAATATTATATGAGAGAACCTGACAAATTATAAGGGGGTCCTTTTTGTTTCCCCTCATGTCTCAGCATCTGAAGACATGAAATTATTTTATATTCACCTTTACAAACCCTGATATTATATAATAATTTTATTTGAATACAGAAGTGGATTTCCTATTTCACTTTCACACTTCATCTTCAGAGAATACATGGTGCGATTCAGGTATTTAAAAAGCCTCTTAACTGAATCATGCTTGGAATTTTTACATCTTCAGTATTTTAAGTCACAGTATTTTGGGTTGTGATCATTTAGTAATAAGAACAATGGCTTTTCCATCTCTCAGAATTCTCTACAAAGAATGAACTCATTTCATATAGTCTACAGGGATTTTGGCGAGTGGCTGTTAGCAGTATAGATGGCCGCTTTACTTCATAGATTGATTTTATGAGTATAGATTTAATGAGATTTCTTAATATTAGTTTTATGCTATAGAAGTGTATCTGTGGATCTATTACTAGATAAAACTTGATCTTTGGACTGTGTTATGTATAGTGTCTGTGATCTGGAACTTGCTTAACAAGCTGCACAAGCAGGGTTGTGGAAATCATAGCATAATTTCAATGGCTATTTTGAAAAGGGGTGAACAAGAGCTAAATTTTCTGATAGAATTGTGTTATGTTAATTTAACATTCTTGTGACACATTTTTGTCACTATATTGATTTTTCTTTTAATGTCTTTTGGTATCATCAGCTTATATGTGCATACTCATAACCTTTATCAAACATATTCTTGCAAAACTGGTTAATCGCAGTATCAGAGAACAGCCCAGGTTGGAAGGGGCCTTGAAAGACCATCTGAGCCAAGCTTTCCTGGGAAGGGGGGTCACAGTGAGATTATCTAGCAGCTTGTTCACATCTTGAAATCCTCCAGCAGTGAGGGGTCCATCATGTTCCTGGGGAGGTTGTTGCAGTGAATTCTCATCTCACTGTAATTTTTTTCTCATGTCAAGATGAAGCATCTCCCAGTGTACTCCTCACACCTTGTCTTCTCCATGTGGATCATCATGGAGAGAGAGCCTCCATTCTCTTGGTGACTGTCCTTTAAGTACTGAAATTCTGTTATGAGTTCCCACCTAAGCCTTCTCTTTTCCAGGGAGAAAAGTCCAACTCCTTCAGTCTTTCCTCACAGGGCAGGAAAAGTCCAACTCCTTCAGTCTTTCCTCACGGGGCAGGTTCTCTGACCCTTTGATCACCATTAAGGGCCTTCTTTGGACTTCTCCACTCTGTCCACATCTTTCTTGGTTTGTAGGGACTAGAACTGTACACAGTACTGTGGGTGCAGCCTGACAAGAACTGAGTAGATTGGGATGATCACATCTCTATCTCTGTTTATAAAACCCCTGTGGATTGAGGATTAATCTTAATTAATCTTAATTAAGGTTGAAAATATTTTTTTTTTTTTCATACTGAGATTTCTAAATGATTGAAATGACCAGAGTTTGTTAAGCTGTTTTGCAATCTCTGTGTTTGGATTCACAGTCAGTGATGTCAGACATGGTTTCTATTTTATGCTGTTCTTTACATGTGAGTTGTTATTGATGGATGGTGGCCATTTCTCTGTAAGGAAAAGTGAGGATATCTCTTTTCCTCAACAAGTAGATGTGAGGTTGCAAGATGTATTTTGGTGCCGGTCTTCATGCCACTGTGTTACATGTATGAAAATAGAAGGTTATATGAAGGGTTGTGACAAAGCTGCTCTGGCTTTTCTTTGCATCTCAAGTTTCAGTCTAGATCCAAATCTGGCTCTGGTAAGGATCACTTGTCTCATTAGTCAGTTTTTCTCTTGTCAGAAGCCAGCAATGCTGACTGAAACAAATTAACGGGAACTGTTTGCGAGGGGTAGACAGAAGAGCGCTTGTGTGCCTGACTTCAGAGATGTCCAAAAACAAAATACTGAGTTACCTTTTTGCTGATTTCTTAATGTGGGACTACTAATATTTCACGGTTTTGTTGCTGCCAATCTTTCATATTTATTTACAATTATGGGAGAGAATTGCTTGGCTGAAGGTTCAATTTATTTCCAAAGACAGCAGAAATTTTCTGTAAGGGTCCTTTTCTAGTTTATGAGGTGTTCACCTCTTTCTTGTGATGTATTTAAGAATGGGTGCCCTGGGTAGGTTAACCCCCTAAAGACAGAAAATGCTTTGGTAGTCTGTCTTCTTCAAACTGGTGTTGAAGGATGTAAGCTCTTGGCTTGTAGGATTTAGCATTGAAATGATCATACAGGCTTTTACTTTCTGTGAGTTATCTTTTATATGAAACCTATACTTCTTTCTAAAGCAGTTATTTTCTCATACACAACATATATTTAATGATTTGAAATGTCAAATTAAACACTCATTTACCTATATGAGTGGTGTTTTTTGAAGTCCAGTCAGTTTTACTGTTTCTCAAGTTTCCATCTCAGGAGCAAATTTATTTTAAGAAAATTCTTAAGGCTGTTATTTTATACCTAAAAAATATGAAGTTGAGAAGAGGAAACCTAGGGTTAAGTTATTCTAAGATCAACCATTTTTGTTCATCTTCCACTAACTCTGCTTAACCACTGTGTATCCACTAAATCTTCCTCTGAAATCAATTAAATGAAAGAAGATACCTGACATGCTCAGTAGACCAGTGGACATGAAGGCCTAGAAGTATGTGCAAAATACAGAAATAGTAAGATAATACCCTGATTTAATAAATGCAGATACGTTGAAAGCAGGTGAGGTTGTTCCTCACACTAAGTGAAGGCACTTGTTAAGGTACTTGTTTTAACCAGCAATATAATTGTGCAGACAGCAAACCCAAGCTACCCAGTTAATCTATCCAGACAATACTTTATTTACATAATCAATTTATTATATAATTTGTTTCTGAAGGAGACACAGAAGTGATCTTATTGTAATTTTAAATATATCGGTAGCCATTATGATGTAACTTAGATTTCCCAGGTGTTTAGCATGGTTCTACAGCTGTCAAAATGAGCAGACTTCATAAACTGACTCATTTACAGAAAGAGGTCCTCTGCTCAATTAAATTAAAACTGCTTTTCTACACTTTCAGTGTTCTATTTAAGAACACAACTATTATGATTTTATTAAACTGGAAAATACTGAGTGATGTCCACCACATTTTTTGCTGATCCCAACAGGCCAGACATAAATATTCGAAGTGAGGGATTCATGGGAATAGTTTTGTACGTTGGTAGAGAGAGCTGATAACAACACTTCAGATGAAGTGTTCATTTATCCAGAAGACTTTCTCAGGGAGAGTGTCCTTATATGTTTAAAAGACAAAATAAATTGTCTCTATTTTCCATTAAATTTAAGTGCTGTTGGGTGCCAAAATGTTCTGTGGCTAAAGGAGATGCTGGCCATACTGCATAGTCCATCTCATTGAGCTGTTTTTAGTTCATCTGGTCCTGGATGTTTGTTCTTCATGTTTCATCGTGTAGCAATGCCCAGAGCTTCCCCAGTGAACTGGCTTGCCTGACAAAAGCTGTCTCAAAGAGTCACTTACAAGCAGGGCACGTGTAAACCTCATTCATTCTCGTAGGTCTTGCCTATATTTTTGGGGAAAACCAGCTCATCAGGGTGGCCTAAATTAGTACTGTGTAAGCAGGTGTGATTGTAACTGTGGTTCTGTACCATTCATTTAGAGGGAGCAAGGGTTGTGATTTCTTTTAAAGGGTACCTCAGACGTAAACTGAGGTGAAGCTGAAGAATTGCAGAAAGACAGCTGGCCTAGTTTTCCAAGGACACAGTATCTGCAGTTTCTTTTGGCTTCTGTGCAGTTTCAGAGGATCAGTGCTTTGGGAAACTGGGTTGAATGGCAGATAATAGTGAAATAGCCCTCAGGAATAATCGTCATATTAGGGAAAGCTTAGTCAAATGGCTTTACACTTTGATATTTTTATTTTGTTTATACTAATGTTGAAAGAACCTAATTAGAATAAGATTTTTAAATTGAAAAATCCATATGCATGTATTAAAAATAATGCTGTGATGCTTATCTGTTTTCTTTATGACAATTAAAAGCTCAGTTATGTTTTTATAAGAATAAATCTGCATCCTGTCATGCATTGCAGTATGTTGGTACTTTGCCAAAAGGGTGGCAGACTGCAGTGCTATGAATCTGTTGAAGTCCAAACAAACTTGTTTCAAGAAAATTAGAGAAAATACATGCCAATCTGACTGAGCAAATCCAAATTACTTCAGTCTATGATTAATTAAATTAGGTTGCTTCAAAATTCATAACAGGTGCCTAGAATGACCTTACTTAATGCTATCAGTGCTTTAAATGTCTCCAGAGAACTTGGATCAGCTGACTGAGAACCCCCTTAAAGAAAGGATGTCCTGTGTGAGCATGTTGTGGCAAAGGGATCAAATGGGTACATCTCAGATGCCCTGAAGGAAATACATACCCAAATGCATGTGAGAAAAGGCAGCTGAGGTATCAAGGAAGAACCTTAGAGGTTAAAATTTCAAGATCAGTATTTTATCCAGATTGAGAAAGGGAGGATGTCATGTATACAATGCAAATATAACCTGTACGGAATGCTTATAAAATATAACAGGATTCAGAGTTAATGTTTCAGGATGAAGTAATTCCTCTAAGATGCTGCTGTGATTTTTGAGCTGTAGTAACATAACCTACACAATTCCTGTGATGTTTTTAGAACTGTTAGCTTTGGAAGCTGCAGAGCAAACTGATGGAATTTTCCATTGAAATGGTATAGGTGGAGGTTTGACAGTGAAGCCACTGCTGCAGCAGTGTTCCTAGAGTTGGGGTGGGTTGTTTTTCTCCTATCCAATGCCTGGAAATTTTCAGCCAAGCTTCTGTATATCTTGCACTTGTTCATACACAGCTTTGGGAGCATATGCTTATGTTTATAGCAGATATATATATACTTATGGAGTCTCAGAAATATTTGAACTACTGTGTGCATCTGTGAACCTGCAAACCTTTGGGGATGGATTTTAACAGGGGTAAATCTATTTCTAATTCTGATATGTCTGGACACATGCTGTCTCTGCAAAGCCCATGTACACAATTCGATGACTTTGTAGAAAAAGAAGGCTGACTGCCAAGAAAAATTAACCCCATGTCTTGTGTCAGTTAAGCAGTTTAAATGACTTTCACAACTAAGGCTGAACTAAAAATGAGCTACTACTTGTCACCATGCTCTGAGAGGCTGGTCTCCTTGTTGAATAACAACATCCATCTGCCTCGGAAAAAATTTACTATAGCAGTCTGTGTCCTACTACATGAATCCAGCTGCCTGACCACAGAAACAATCCTCCCAGTGCAGCCCAGAGCCCTTGGTCAGTGTCTCACATGCATCTTCTGTGTTCAAAATAACCCTGGCACGGTCATTTGTGCTGGGTGGTTCCATTCTGTCAGCTTTCTCCCTTCCCATGGTCTGCAACGCAGTTATGCTGATGCAAGAGTGTATTTTCTTTTCAGCTGGCTCTGAAGTGGGTGCCGTTGATCTGATGTTTAGCAGATATACTGAAACCCAGAATCCAGGATGAGGTATTGTGCAATCCTGGGGGAAGGGAAAAAAAGAAAAAAAAAACAAAACAAAATGACCCAACAAAATGAAAAAACCCAGCTGCTAACTCAAGCAGCACCAGAAAGGAAGAGGATTTGGTATGCAAGAAGAGAAAAGAAAGGACAAGAGGCCAGTATGATCAGAGTTATGCACAGTGAAGCGTGAATTTAGGTAGAGAAAGGATAGATGGAAAGACCAAGAAAAGGAAAACTGAGAGAAAGTGGCAAACAGAAGAAAAGATTGAAGGGTGGGGAGTTTGGGAAATGTGCAATTCCTCCCCACACTGAAGAGGCTGTGTGGGAGAAGGCTGGAGCCAATACCCAGTCCACAGAACAGACATCTCAGTTCACATTTACAGAGTATGGGTAGAAATCAAGTTTCTTGGATTGTGCCAGTTAAGCAACTCAGCCCCTGAAGGCAGGAGACTTTCCTCAGCCTCTGTTTTATGACTCTGGATGAGCACAAATGCTCAGAGAGTCATACTGTGTCAGACCTACACCCAGTTGAAACACCTGCCTTAGAACTAGGCTGTACAGTCTTCCAGCCCTGCATTTTATCAGAAGTGATTTCATCTCTAGAAACTTCCTGTTCTGCCCTTCCATTAAATAAGAATGTCCATATAGGAGGGAGATGGTAAGTTAAAATCTGAACAGAAGGAGATATTGGCATCTTGAATAAGTCTTCCAATAAGATCCCTTAGTGAGCCTGTGAGTCATGAATGCTGTTTTTGATATGGTTTAGTTCCTTTTTCTGTTTCTTCTTGCATCAGGACACTACGCTTTTCATAACAAAAAACTCAGTAATTTGGAGTCAGTTTGAGCTGTCAGCTCATGTTGTAATATACCTGAATGTATTGTTTATTTCTTATACCTTCATTCTCTCAGTAAAACCATCTTGTTGCTTTCTGTCTATGTTCAAACCTTTTGGATATTAGTCCCTGAAAAAAACAGTGTGTTTGGTTTGTTGGGGAATGTGAGGGGAGGTTTTGTTTGTTTTGTGGGGTTTTTTTGATGCATCTGTGTGAAGCAGATATTCAAACAGAATTTGCTTCATGTAAGTACAAAATACCAGCAGGAGCTGGTATTTTTTAGTAGTCCTTTCATACGTATTTCAAGAATATGCTTGCCATGAGACATATGTCTTATGCATAATCTGGGGCTGAGTGAAATACTGCTTTTCTGAATTCTTCCAGAGCCAAACTTAGTGAGGGCTGGATGACAGGAAAAGGAAGAGCTGTAATGTATATGTGCCTGGATGTGCAGATGTCTTGGTGGGGGTTAAGATTTAAGAGTTCGGAAGAATACAGTTGCTTGCCTCTGCCTTGAATCTGTGTCTGTATGTACCACAATTCACTGTAATTAACTTGATGAGGGGAAAAGACTGAGAGGACAAAAATTGAACTCCTTTGATTCAATAGTTCTCTGTTCTGAGATGTTTCTGGAAAGCCCTGGGAGTTTGTCGTGTCTTGTCAAATTTATCTATTGAGAAAGGGATTTAACTGTTACTCACCAGACGTGCTTGACCACGTCTTTTGCCTGTTCTGTGTGCCTGTACAGTACGATCTGTTTTTTCTACCTCACCTCTAACTTCTGTTTTCCTGCTTCAAACTGGGATGGTTCTTAGGGATTGCATTAAGTGCAGTGTATTAAAATACAACTCAAGTGTGGCCAGCAGATTTCCCACCACGTTTGACAGGGCATCGGTATTCTCCTGACAAAGTTCCCTCACCTTGGCTTAGAGCCCTGCTTTGAATTTTAGAAGCTAATTACGGGTGATTTGGCACTACCTATGCTTAATAAAATTCGGATTACTGATCCTTTATTACGAGAGATAGCGCGGGTAGTTGTTTTTTGTTGAATAAAAGTCCTTTCTTTTACATACTAGTCATTGGTTTAAGTCAATGTCTCTGGAGGGTGTTTCTAGTTCATTAGTGTGCTATTCCACATATCATTATAAATTCAGTGAAATATTCATGATATTCATTCTATCTGAGATCATAACAGTAGCATTTTTCTGATGAAAACGTATGTGAAAATATTTGGTGAACAAAGTTGAGAATTAAGAATCATGATGGGGTAGTATGATAAAAAAAAGGTCAAACCTTAGCTACTAAGTTTTGTCTTTTTCTTAAATTTTATGTCATTACCAGATATTGCTCATTTCTTTTCTAAACTGCCCTTTTGTGAAAATTTGCTGTAACAATTCTGTATGTGACTAGTGTACGGTGCACTGAAGAGAAAACTTTGACAACAGGAACAACAAACCAAAAGAGTTGCTTGTGCATGAAAAGCAAAGGACAAAACCTAAAAGATCCAAACATGGCTATGCAGGGAAGCCTTTTATGAATTTGACAGTAGGATGCTGTTGCTGTTTGGCACTTAGTTCTATAGAAGTTCAAACTGTTAAATTTTGGACTTCTTGGAAAGATGATTTTTCTCAGTGCTCAGTCTGAAAACACAGGGCATCTCCATATACTGTCCATTTCTCTTCAGTCACATCCCTACAGTACAATTCTCCAAGTTTCTAATCAGCCAAAATACAAGCATGTCATATTCCATTCTACTAGGGAGAACTGCCTGTATCAAAGCAATTTGGAGGACAGCATGGATATAGAATCTAATTGAAAACAATGTTTTGTACAGATGTTTTTGGATTCTGGGTGACTTTTGTTTATTATTAAAACTTCTTAGCTGAGATAAGTAAGCTATTAAAAGTGCTCACAATGTCAGTTCTCCAGCCTCCACATAAAAGAGAAAAAATACGGGGTGGGGGGGTGAAGAATTTAAAGTATGAGTTTTGGTTTAAAAAAAATAAGCCACCACCTGAGCATCTTGGCAGTTGAGCTGTTCAGTGTCAGCTTTTCTTTCTTTGACTAGGCAGGAGCTGCTTGTGAATGACACCTGAGCACATTTGGCCTCAGATAACCTCTTCAAGAGGCCTTTTCTTTCTTTTTACTCTGTGGTTCTAGTGTGCATACTTTTGTGCTCTCTCTCTCTCTTCCCCTTAGAGGTATGGTGCGGGTGTGACACTTGCAGTGAACATTGTACCACTGTGTTATAGAAGGTCAGCACTTCACAGCTGCTTGGGAAAAAAAATGCATTCATTTTTATATTTAATTTGCCATTGTTCTTTGCCTGTTTCACTTTCATCATAATGGTTTTGCTTTCTTTTAATCTCTCCTTCTGGTATAATAACATTTACCCTTTCATTGTGTTCTTCTCACACATATTATATGGTCTTTAAACTTTCCCCCACACCTTTCTCTTCTGTATTCCACATTCTCCTCTTTCTCTTCCAGCCACCTGTCCTCGCCCTTGTGACTTCTTCATCTATAATGCAGTAGCTGCATGACTGCCTCAGACTGCTGTTCCAAAAGGAATTGCTGTCATTCTGCTTTCCTTCTCAACCCACAGCACCTCTGTTGGGCTTGCACACGTGCATTGCCTGCCCTCAGTACCCAGAGCCCATCATGCTCCTAACGTGAAGAGGCATTCTGTGCTGTTATGCAGCTCTGAAGAGGCCTTCTCAGACAAAAAAAAAAGTCAAGGCATCTCCAGAATCTTGGGACAGTGGCTGTCAGTCGAGTAGACGGGAGTCAGCATTGTTTGAAGCGAGGGGAAGAGAGAAGTCTAGTTAAAACTGTGACGGTTTGTGCTTGGAGATCCCATTTTAGATGTGAGCCAGAGGGCAGGCTGACACATTAAATCTGAGACTGGTGTGTCCTTAGACCTTCCTCTGAAACCATGGTCTGGGCTTCTGTGAGACAGGGTGGTATATGCTGTTAAGAGGGAAATAGAAAGGAGCTGCGGCATGTTAAACTAGACAAATGGTTAAAACAAGTGCATTGTAATGGTTTTAGCAAGGAACTATCAAACATTGCCAAAAAAGAGACACTGCAGTCATTGAGCAAGTGGAGGCAGTGAGGGAGCTATGCCTCCAGTTCAGGGAAGTTACAGTCCCTGCTGTTTTGTCTTCCTATAATGCATAAACCCACCTACATGCTCATGGAATGTGTAAGACACTTCTGCAGTTAACAGTGAAATTGAAAAAAAAAAATCCTTCAGTCATCACAGAAAATGCAATTATTAATATTATTATCAGCATGAGAGAACAGCATATTTATTGAGAATACTGGTCATCTTGTGAAGTCATCAGAGTCTACATAAAACCCACATAAAATTTCACAGAAGTTTGGTGTTGCCAGTCCCAAGTGTGCAATGAGAATGAGTCACATCTTCCAAGATTTTTTTAAAAATCAGAGAGGTTTATTTTTAATTTGGTTTGATTTTTATTTGCCTTTTTATGTCAAAGCTGATTCATTTTTTCCACTTCTAGCAATGCCCACAACTCTTTTTATTTTTTTTTCTGAAGAAAGGGACTTTTAACAAGAGTACCAAATATTTTGGGACACGTAACAAAATTACGTAATTGCTGCCAACTCCTGTTAGCAGGTAGTTATCAAAGTAAACCCCCTTTAGTGGAAGGGAGGAGTAGGAGGTTGTAGAATAAAATAAGATTAAGCTAAATTTTCATATGTGCTCTTTTGAGTAACCAACAGTCACATACTAGAGAAGAGCGTTGTCACTGGAACAATACACTTTATTCAGGACTGGGTAAAAATTCAATCTTGTCACAGAAATTCTGTCTAGTATTTCTAGAGACGTGGAAATTTCTTCCAAGAATTGTACTTTTTAAAGTCATCTTTCACCTCTCTTCTCATTCCTTCACTTTTGTAAAAAACAAATGAGAAGATTAAATAAATCTTTATATATTTAACACTAAGCATTAAATTGGAAGGATTATATACAAGATTTATTCTGTAATCTTTAGTACTCAATGTGATGTAACTGCAAACTGCATCAGGTAAAAATCTGTTCCTAATCATCTGGGATGTCTTCTTTCTCTCTCTCTATCTTTTAATTTTTTTAAAATTTTATTTTATTGTTAATGAAACTCTTTCTATCAAGTATCCTTACTAGGATGTGCTTGAAAAAATTATTTTGAAGACTCAGAAGTTCTGTGCAGACCCCAGCTGAGGTGTACTGACACAGCACATCCCAAAGTGAGGGGCTGCAGATTAGAGATGTTCCTCTTGATTTGAAATTTATGATTTGAGTCCCAGCTTTGAGATTATGTGCCTTTTGCCTCTATAATATGAAGAGCGTTGTTTTTCCTCGTCATAGCAAAGGTTAATTTTAATTTTGGGCACATAGTCTGTGGTCGGTTTTACTGGACATTAGGTACTTGCCATGGTAGCAGCAGCATTCTGAATGTTTTTATTGTGTGTCCAGTTTGGTCTTGTAGGTGGCTTTTGGGCTAAATAAAAAGTCCCAAACCAGCTCCCTGTTTGTATTTCTTTAAAAGAAGTCTTTTGTATCAGAGCAGACAAATTCAGCTGTAATAAAATTAAACATTTTGGAAAGATGGGACGTTTACTTTTGCAAAACTTGCCAACTGTTTAGATTTTCCTTTGATGCACTGTATTAGTTCTGTAAGGAGTTTTTCTCCTGGTGAAAGATAGGCAACTAATTTAAAACCAATTGCAGGACAGATACACTAAAATATGTTAAATTAAAAAATTCTACAGAGGTGACTAGTTCCTCTTTTTTTATGGTTTTGTTACCTCAAACGAAGGTGGCACCAGCTGCCGCCTGTCTGCATCACTTGTGCATAGCCTGAAGAGGTATCATTCACCAGCAGGAGGGAAGTGAAGTGTCCCAGCAGCTTTGTGGGGCAAGACACATTTCTCAGCAGCACAAGCTGAACCCTACTCAAGGCTTGCACCAAGTCAAAAAGGAGCTTGTGAGAACATTCCTTTTGCTAAATCTATTGTGCAGAGCTTTCTATTCTGCTGAACTAACTGCAGAAGAGAAACATGCTTCTGGGTAAGTAATTCCATGTGGAGGTTGAAATCTGTCTTTCAAGCAGCTGCATAATAGAGTGCTGTATGCTTGCTGCAGCTGTATGGAAGGAGAAATGCAGGCACTGTTTAGCTGATTTATTTTTAATAGCAATCCATTAGTGAAAGCTGTACTCATTTGCTGCAGTTTAGGAACAGAGTAGTCAAATTTGGAAATCTTAGCTCTGTGGGTGACTGTGATCTATTTTTTAGATACTTTTTATCTTTGGGTAAACTGCGTCAAAGAAATACAAATGCCAAAATCAGCATTTGAACTTTTTTTTCCCCTGTTTAGATGGTAATCATGACATTTTCTGAAGGAAGGTTCTAAATGAAAATTTTTGTTTGTAAGTCCATTGGAAGTATGTATTTCTTAAATGTGAAAATAAATGTTTCTCATTTGTGAGCCTACTGATGGTTCACTCCAAAAAAATTAATGCTTAATTATTGCATGTCTTTAATTCGCTTTTATCATTATGCTGCTAAAACTCGTTGACTAATATTATTTATATAATAGTTTTAATAAGCACAAATAGTAGTAGCATTTGAAATAGAGAATGCCTTCATGTGTATTTTAAAGAACAGTTTGAAATTATTAAGTTTCTGAATTGTTAATGTGTTGCAGATTATACAGTGTTGCTTAACTGCAGTGTTAAAATGTATGCGATGCATTCAAAAAGTTCCTCTTAGGAAGCCTTGTTAGGTCAAAAACATAAATGCTCTCTTCTGTTCTCTAAGTCCTGTTTATAGTTAGATGATTAGCTTGTAAAAAACATCTTTAATTTTTTTATTTATTTTTTTTAATACAAGGCAACTTTGACTGGAGGAATGTCATTGGTAGGTTTCTCAGCTGTTGAAATAAATAGTAAGAGAATGCTCACTTTCTGTGACTTGAATGTTAAAATTACTTTTTGTCCTGTGTGAGGATGATCATCCTTGGTATGTGGTAAATTGCATATCATAAGATTCCGTTGCTTTTAAAACTACTACTTATATTTCTCTCCTTTTTTTACCTAAAATTATGCCTGATTATTGACCATAATGTTTTGTTACTGTCACCTTACTTAACTTTCTAAAGACAAGAAAATGGCCTGGAGAGGTGTTTTTGTGAGGCAGAAGTTAAGATTAGTGCAGAATTTAGCTTAGTCTGATTGAATTGATGAGATTTCAGCAACTTAGGTTGCATGTTTGTATGAGCTTCAGAACTGTTAACACAGCTACTTCATAAGCATTTATCCCATGTCCTTTTTCTCTCCATCTGTGTGTCTGACCTTGTTTCTATGTTTTGTTTGATGATCATAGTTTTATACCTTGGGTGCTGGATTCTTTTTTGTAGAGAATTGCTTTCTGGTTTTTCTAGACCTCTGCTTCTCTGTCATTTTGTGTGTTGTACAGATACAGTCACAATAGTAATTTGCTGTGTTGCACAGAAATACACGTTGTATCAGATTTAACAGAGAAGCCTGAGAGAAATCTGGTGATTTGGTTGTTCCTGTTGTTCATTTACTTGATTTCAGCAATCTCTATTTAGAAATGTGTTAATTCTATCTGAAATTGGAGCAATCCACAACTTCCATGCAGCATCAAGATGCTTGATTAAACACCACTAGACAGAAAATCCCTTTGCTACCATTATCATGGTAATGCCTAGATTCACATTTATCTTTGGCTTCCCAGAGTGGCTTATCTGAGAGCCCAGAGAATGGGCCACTCTGCTGGGCAGTGCAGACAGCCCAAAAATCTTGGGCTGTTCCTGTCTCCTGGGAGAAAAGGCATAGGCAATGGGCAGTCTTTGCTGGCCAGGCATCGTCTGTCTGCAGCTTTGCATAGCAGCTTCCAAGCCCAAAAATGATTTGCCAGCTGAGAGAGAGAAGTGAGAGTCCAAAAACTGGTGTCAAGCCTTTGGGGACACTTGGACTGGGATGAAAACAAAAGAGAAAATTCTGTCTATTCAAAAAGTGAAAAAAACCCCATAAAAACAAACAAACCAAAAGGAAAAACCCCAATGAACAACAAATCCCCAAACCAACCAAACTCAACTAACCAAGAAAATCCCGGTTTTAACCCATCAAAACTACTTTATGCAGAACTTGCAGCTCTGTTACACTGATAGAGAGAATCTGTTGAGAAGGGAAGCCCAATACAACTTGGAAACTTGTGCACCAAATAAGATACCAATTTTGGCAAGAGCTGAGCAATGCAGGTGCTGGCAGATGAGGGAAAACCTCTGACCCATACTGGTAGCCAGGCACTGTCTTGACCCTGCTTTCAAGGAAGCAGGCACAGGAACTGTGACAGGGACAAGAGGCAGCAGTGGGGGTCAGAAAGGGTCCTGGAAAGGGGGTGTTTGAGCAGGATTCTGAACCTGTGGGAGGTGTCTGAGTAAAGAAGGATAATCCGTAAGTACAGAAGTAGTCTGCTGTCACTTTCCCAATGATCTCTCCTAAAGATAGTAATTTAAAAAGGGAAAGATGAAACCAGCTTTACAGGTAAGCAAGAATTTCAGTAACGCAGCACTGGTAGTGAACATTCTGCAAATAAAATCTATATCAAAAGTTTGCATTTAGATAGATAAATATCCCAGATGCATGTACGGATTTCTTGATTTTGCAAACAAATATTTGGGTTTGTTCAGTACTTGAAAATTTGACCCTTGGGGAGAAGATGCTCTTATGTGCTGTAATACTAAAATGCTTTGAGCAAAGTTTAAAATTATATTCTATGGCTGTAGAGAACATTGACATCCTTTGGAATGACTTATTCAAATGTCCTTATGGTTGATAGTGTATTTGTATTTGAATAAATTCAGGAAAGATTCATCCAAAGCTGTTTCAATCCAGTACTGCTTTAAAGAAACAGGAAAATATAATCATTTCATCACTTAAAGCTGCTTAAACCTTCAGGGGAAAAAGGGTTACTACTTAAATTTCAGATGAAAGGAGTGTTTTGTGAATTCATCTGTGTCATGTATTCATACCTGAATTAAAATGAGCCATGATGTACTGCACTTTCTCAGGAACATTACATAAACTTCCTTGTTCTAAAATATGCACAGGTTTGAAATGTGCAAACAGAACTGAAATAAACTTTGCAGTAGTTTCTCCACAAGCAGGAAGCCTAATATTTACACAACAATCAATAGAGTAAAGTACACAGAGACAAGCAGCACTCTCTCCTACAAAAATTGGTTTAACTGGTAAAATAAGGTAGGATCTGTCTGAACAACAACTTTCTTTTCGTTAGACCTGTTCAGCTGGGGATGGGTTTGGCTTGGCTTCTGCAGAACCTTGTTGGCCATGGTCTGGAGTTGTGCAATTAAAACAAGGGATTGTTTTTTAATATGTTATATTTGGAACCGTTTTCTCCTGCTTTAATTTCTGGGATTTTGGTTAGGTCTTTTGGTAGTGTTTTGGTGAGACTCTAATGAAGATTAGTTAAAGAAAAATCTGATCTTGCTTTGCAGAAAAAAAGGAGTTTCTTTATGTATGATTAACTTATATATTTCTCTAATGCTTTGCTGTCAAGTTTATTTGTTTGTCCTGTGTGCCTTTAGGGAGAATTTTGTCCTCACTGTGGGTGGGAAGGTAAAGGGAAAAATGCACTGACCTCAGTGCAAACCAGAAAGGGACAAGAAAGGACAGGGGACAGTATACTTTTATTTCTTCTTGTTCTCTGATCTACAGGCTTAATAGTATTATCTCACAATAAAAGTTAACAATTTTCATATCAAGCAAAACGTTTCTGAATCCAGGAACTTATAAGAGGAAGCTAAACATGTCTTTGTACCTCTTGTTTTCATTATCCTTCCTGTGAGGACTCAGAAAAAATATTGTTTTTCCCTAAGTTCAGTGGGTAGGAACAATTGCTGGTCTCGTGTTCTACCTACAGAGAATAGTTGACAGAAAGACCTGCCTGTCCTCAAAGCCCTGGGAAAAAACTGTCCATTGGAATGAGAGGAGGCAGCTGGGGTGTTGGGGCTGAGCTAAATTTTTGGGGTTTGAGAGGGACATTTTGCTGTCTTACCCTGGTGGTGTTTTTCACTGCTGCAGTGGTTGTAGGACCAGGTGTGTGAAGGTGGTGGGCATGGAATGAGCTGTAAAAGTAGCATGCTCCTTTCAGGGGCTGGTCAGAGTTTCTGGGATGTTGTTGAAATCTCTCTGAGGCAAAGGCGAGGATAAGGAAAGATTATTTTCAACACTTCAGAAGGTACATCAATAAACCAAGGATTAGGTGGACAGGCTTAGGGAATTCTTTCAGGTACCGACAGTCAGCGAAAACATGAGAAGTTCCCTCAAAATTTTAAGAATCCATTGCAGTGGACAGCATCAGATAATCTTAGCTGGGATATCTATCAGTTTTAATTTGTTCAAGCTTATATGCACTTAAGTTACTTAAAATAGCTGTTCTCAGAAGTGACTTTAAATTTAAAACAATAACAGAATTTTAACTAGGCAAGGAAAACTTTAGCTAATAGACTGCCATATTATAAGTTACCGAGAAATGTGGTCTTGCAATAAAAAGTAGTTTGCAAACCTCCTAGTTGAATGTGTTTCCTGCTGTAGTAATAGAAACCAGACAGTGGAGTTCAGCTTATACTATGAAACTAAATTTGATTTTGTAGTCTTTGTGGTTGAAATCTCTGTTTTATTAGGTAATTTCATTAACAGTTATTACCAAAGAGAAATGTACCTCAGTCTTCCGTGTTTCAAAGGGTAGTGTTCCCAAAGAACTTTTATATACACCCTTCAGGCATAAATCCAAACCAATGTCCAGTGTTCCCTGTTAAAGCAGATTCCTTCATTTGAAGAGGACTGGTTTGACAGTGATAAGTGCAGTTATCCACAAGGGATGAAGCAGCTCACCAGATCTCACCGTGATTAACACCGAGTACTTCCTGTATGTTATTTTAAAAACCCACCTGTTGGCCATCCTGGATCTTCATGTCCACGCAGAACTTTATTTTGAATTGCTTTCATTTTTTAGCACTCTGCTTATATGACTGTGCTTGTGTGGTACTCGTATAAAAAGAGAGACTTTCATGTGTAGCTAAGCTACTAAAAATCACTTCTGAAGTGATTTTTAAATTTTTCCTCTGTTTTTAACAGGTATTCATACAGCAACTAGAATGTATGCCCTTGGTGATGCTGTGATTTGTGCTATAATGAAGTTGCTAAGTACAGAATCAGATTGTTCTTTCTAAATTCTTAGGGGGAACCTGAGGAAAGACAGAGCTTTCAGAATGGAGGAAAGAAAATTGCTTTTTGAACTCTGCCCCTTTGTCACTGTACAATAATACATGCACTATTAAATGTCAAGACATTTGCCCAATGCAAAAGAATGCCCAAGTTTGTCCTGTATTTCTTGTTCTTGCTCAGTAAAGCACTCAGTCATACCTTTCACCATATTACACACACCCACCACATTGTGTAACAGCTTGGAATGTTTCCTAAGCCTGTAGAATAGCCTATTTTGATTGATTGAGAAAAGGCTGATAGTAGTAAAACCCCAAAACGAAACATTGCCCCCAAAAATGCTAAACTTGTCATATCATTTTATAGTTGTGTTCAATTTAAAGTACTCTTTGTTCATTCTTGTAAATAAACTGAATTACAACATAACCTTGTATATAACATATAAATTTAGAAATAGAATTATAAGTATTGAAAACTCTAGAGACATAAATTACTTTTATGTTGCTTAAGATTACTTAGGAATACAGCCCTACGGTGTTATTAGGAAAGTAGTTCTTGCTGCCATGTATTAGGAGGCCTTCATGAAACTGAAGTTACTGAAGAAACTGAAGTTAATGAAGAAACTGAAGGGTTTTGGGGTTTTTTGGGGGACATAAATCAGCCACAGATCAGCTTTTCCTTTAAAACGTGTTATACATTTATAAAGCAACATCTGGTGATTACTTTAAAAAAGAGATGTGGAAAGATACAGTTTTGTCTACATTCCTTGGCTCTTTAAGGTTTTTTGGTTTTGTTTGTTTGGTTTTGGGGTTTTTTGGGGGGTTTGGGTTTTTGGGGGTTTTTGTTTATTTGTTTGTTTTTGGTTTTTTGTTTTTCTGGTATCTTCAGAGTTTTTTGGTTTACTTCAGGGTAGATACCAAATTTGAAGAATTCTGAAAAGGTGGCTAATTCTTAATAGTGTTTGTCAATAATTCCAGGCCTGCTATTAGGTTGATTCATGTGTTTTATTTCCAGTGCAAAAATGAATCAGTGTTTCTATATTAACAACTGCTTTTCAGTGACTTGAGATACCATATATTAAAGTCTGTCACCATGTTGTGGTGGTACAGCTTAAAGAGGTAGAAATGTCAATAACAGGTCTAAAAAGTAGCTCTGAAATGGCCTTTGAAAACTTTTGAAAACTTTGAGAGCTGAAAGAAGTGACAGGTAGTAGCACAGCAGAACAGGAAACCACGTGAAAAGAGTAATTCAAAGTGTTCAAAGCTTTTGAAAAGGTTGAGGGATAAGGATAGACTCAGGCCTATGGTTTAACTGAAAAAGTAATTAAATGCTTGTGTAGCATTTTGTAGCATTTTGGTAGCAATGAAAGAGTAGCTGTTCAGACAGTAAAAGATGCAGGGAATACTGGGAGGTGAGGGAGTAGGGTGTCCATCTCTCATTCCAATTCTTTTTATAGCCTATGGTATGGCCTGAGCTATAAAGCTGAATGCCCAGGTTTTAGGAGGTTCCCTGTGAATGCTGTCCCTTACCTTTAAATCTTTCTCTTGTAATGCTGGTTTTATTGGAAGCTTTGCTGCTTGCTGCAGTGGAATGAGGAGTTGGCCTCTGGAGCAGTATGTTGTATTTCTGACATGCTCTAAAACAAAAGGCTGATCACCATCTGCACTGCCCATCAGCTGCTTCGTGTGCTGCAGGTCACACTCTCACAGGCTTCATGCTTCAGCTCAAAGTGTCCTGGCTGGCTTGCTCAATGTTTATTTTTCACTCGTGTGATTCCCCTGAGGCTAGAGGAATTAATCTAATGGACAAGAGCATGTGTGAGAATAGAAACAGGATCAGCAATCCACAAAATCTGGTCTTTGTCCAATTTAAATGAAAGATAAGTAAATTCTTGAAAGGGGGGGGTATTTTCATTTAAGTTGTGCATCTTGAGTGCAAAGGAGTCCATGGGGAGTGATGTACGTTTCTGATTAAGTAGAACTTTAGCTGTAGAACAAAATTAATCAGTTTTTCACTGAGCATACTCAATAGTAAGGGATATACTTCAAGATCAGCAGTGTTAGAGACTACATAATTACTCTGTGGCTCCGTGCTCTTTAAATTTAAAAATTATGGTAATTATCACATTTAAAATACATTTTATAAGTTTTAATATTAAAAATACAATTGAAATACAAGTGAAAATGATATTGAAACACATGAAAATAGGCTGCACTCACTAATTTTATTACTTTCTGATCTTCCTTTAAAAGTCCTAAGATATTTGGTTTTCCTGCCTTTCCCATGGGTCACTTTCCTTTTGCTTTATTGAATAGATTGCTTTGGATATTGGTTTTCCCAATATTAAGCTTTTGAAATACCATACATTTCTTCCATCTTGTCATTCCTAATTATAACCACAGTGTATCAAACTAAGGGTCACTCTTTGCTTACAGTATTTATGCCTCAAACATTTGTGGTGCAGTGAGTTCAGAGAGTAATTTCCTTTTAAATTAACCCTGGTATTAGAGGTAGGAATGGTGTTCTCTGGTTGCACTGAACAGTCTTAATAACCTCATTAAAATATTTATTTAAAAATTGTCTACTTCAAGTCAACTGACAGACACCTTTTGAACAGTGCTTTCCCTGCAGTGGAGGTGGTCACGGGTTGTGTCCTGGTTGCCAGGACCATAAAGGTGACACTGGTTATTCTGCCATTTGGGTGTTGCTGTTCCCTTGTGTGCAGCAGCCTTGGAGCTACTTTTAGTGGCATTCCCTGTGCATATGTGGTGCTTTGAAACACGTTTCATTACATGAGAGGTCTTTAAGCCAAATGCTTAGTTCCAGCAGCTGTAAATGGTATCACTTTACTGTTTTAGCAATCCGCTCTTGGGACATTAAGAGTAATATCATTTTACTTTTTGAGTCCCTGTTCAAGTTTGGCTATTGAGAAATAGTATCAAATAATGAAGGGGATGGGATCCTATTACAGCTTAATAATAGTGGAACAAGCAAGCAAACAAAAACAACTAAATAACCCATTTCTTTCTACAAGATTCAAATTAAAGACTTACTATATGGTGGTGTGATGCTTAAGAGCTAGTAATAGTCTTAATGTTTCAAAGATACATTACCAGGATCTGGGTAGCATTTTGAGTTAAAAGGAATGAGCAGCTTTTGTGAACTGGGAGGGTGAGCTGATTACAGAAAAACTAACCACAGAACACACATTAAAACTTTCTAATACTTGGTCTAAATGGGAAAGATTCATCCAGACACATTTAACATTCTGAGTCTGCAAATCTATGGATTTTTTTTGTTCCTAGTTGGAGGACTAGTTGTAAGATTTGGGAAATCCTTCTGTTACAGCTGCCTGAGAAGTACTTTGAGATGTGGTTATGCAAGTCAGATAAAAATGGCGATCTCAGCACTGTCTTTGCTTTTTAAAATTAAACAAAGGAAATACTTCTACCTGAAAGAGAGGAATTGCTTCTTGTAAATCCAAACATCAGGGATTGAAATCCTAGACCCTTAGAGCAAGAAAAGTGTAAGAAATATTAAGAAGCATAACAAAGTGTCTACAAAGACAGTATTTTGTATCCAATTGTGAGTCATTCGGTACTTAAAAGTTACGTAATACTGTCAATTATTAATACAAATACAGGGGGAATTTTAAGGCCTGTCATCAGAATTTTAAAACCATGATACCCTAAAGATTAATTCCCTAAGGAAACATGAATATAAATAATGATGTATCTGCTACTGACCTCTGAGAAAATAAACAAACTCCAATTAAATTGCATCTGGAATGATTGTTCACACCAAAAGGATCAAAAAGGTGAAAGATGGACTTCGTAGAAGGGCAGCATGGTTCCTTAGTTTGAACTATTGCAAGGACATTTCCTGGTGGCTGTGGCAGCTTTTCCATGCCCTGCCCAGGGCTCCTCGCTCCCGGCAGCGCTGCAGCTTCTCCCTGCCAGACTTCTTGAGGGAAAGGCTTCCCACCTCTGTGCCTTCACACCAGGGAAGTCACCTTCTCACAGGCCAGCGCTGCAAGGAGCTTCTCAGCTCCTGCAGCGAGACAGTAGTTAAATCTCTGCTTTTAGTGGTGTTTGCAAGAAGTTGCTGGATGATCTGTGGGTGTGTTTGCCAGTTCCTGCGTCGTTCTTTGTGGTCGTGATTTGATAGCTTTTAAAACTTTATGGTTTTGACCTCTCTTTGCTGTTTGTTGTAAATGCAGTTCTGCCTCCGCACTTGTGTAGTCTGAGAGCCCTATTCCTTCACCTCCAGTTTATCCATATATTGTTCTTTATTTAAGGTATTTTAAATAGAAATATAAGAGCTGAAATACTATGCAAACTGCTATCACTGCAAGTCAAGAGTTTATAATCATTTTAATAATGTGAAAGAAAGATTCATACTTTGTCTGAAGAAGTTATATGTCTGGTTTTTTCTCACATTTCCTTAAATAAACTAAACTATGCTTCACATAGATGCTAGTACAGTGTACCTCACTATAATTTTGTGTGAATAGCTCCTAAATTTTAAATACACANTCATAAAATCGTAACTCTTAAAGTCAGAAGTATCTCTTATCTCTCCCCCATCGGCTCGCCAGACTAAGCTGTTGATTGTAAATCACCTCTTGGCGCCAGAGATAACTGCTGGTGGGCTCCTCCACCCCTGGTTATCTCTTTATGCACAGCCTATTGTGACACACAGAGCCGGGGGGGCAGGGGGTAGTTGTCCTGCCACAACTTCTTGAGGGAAAAGCTTCCCACCTCTGTGCCTTCACACCAGGGAAGTCACCTTCTCACAGGCCAGCGCTGCAAGGAGCTTCTCAGCTCCTGCAGCGAGACAGTAGTTAAATCTCTGCTTTTAGTGGTGTTTGCAAGAAGTTGCTGGATGATCTGTGGGTGTGTTTGCCAGTTCCTGCGTCGTTCTTTGTGGTCGTGATTTGATAGCTTTTAAAACTTTATGGTTTTGACCTCTCTTTGCTGTTTGTTGTAAATGCAGTTCTGCCTCCGCACTTGTGTAGTCTGAGAGCCCTATTCCTTCACCTCCAGTTTATCCATATATTGTTCTTTATTTAAGGTATTTTAAATAGAAATATAAGAGCTGAAATACTATGCAAACTGCTTTCTTTTTGAGTCAAGAGTTTATAATCATTTTAATAATGTGAAAGAAAGATTCATACTTTGTCTGAAGAAGTTATATGTCTGGTTTTTTCTCACATTTCCTTAAATAAACTAAACTATGCTTCACATAGATGCTAGTACAGTGTACCTCACTATAATTTTGTGTGAATAGCTCCTAAATTTTAAATACACACCCTTTCACATGCCTCATATGTTATGAATGTATGTTAATCTTCAAATGCGACTTATCCTTGACATTATCAGTTTCTTGTTTTATTTCTTTTTGAGTTCCATCTGGATTTTTTTTCATTGAAAATTCTTTTTCAAAAGTCTTTCCCCTATAAAATAGTCTTTCCATATAACCCTTTAAATTGAAACCTTTTATTTCCTGTCCAATCACACATTTTTTTAAATTGTGTTGCAGGGAAGATTTTTTTGCTCCCAAGGTGAGAGCAATTCCAAAGATACTTGATAAAAATACAACTAGGACTGAGTCTGAGGCTGCCACTCAACTTGTTTCCTTTTCCCTTTGAGTTTTACCTCATTTCGTGGTGTGTGCACTTCTTTCCTTTCCATTCAGGCTTGACCGTGGGGGCACAAGGATCAGAAATGTCATTGTGGTTTATTATTATTATTTTCATCATCATGGGAGGTGGTGGAGTCACCTTCCCTGGAGGTGTTTAAGGAAAGACTGCTGTGGCACTTAGTGCCAAGGTCTAGTTGACAAGGTGGTGTTTGGTCATAGGTTGGACTTAATGATCTCAAAGGTCTTTTCCAAGCTAGTTAATTCTGTGATTATTATTATCGTTACTGTTAGGATTTGTCTTTTCCCGTCACCTCTCCCTTTCAGAGAGGTGTGGAATTGGACGTGGCAGTGTGTCAGCAGTGATGTGCCAGACTGCATTTTCCTGTCTGTGCTGGAGCTGTGTGTTGGCTCAGACCCAGCACCCAGCAGTTGCCGCTGTGGGTGGGGTGGTGCCCAGGTCTCAGCCCCCTGCTGCCCCTGATGGATGCTCTTCCCGTGGGTGCATTGTGTGAATTGTATCTTCTGCCTGAACTGGTAGAAAATTATTTGCTCAAAACAACCAAAAAGTAGTGGTTTTAAGAATTTTATTTCCACATTAAGCATCTTTGCTATAGATCAGAGAATTTGTAAAACTAGAATCAATTTGTGCGTTTAATTTCAGTTTATCATTAGAATGTTCTCACTCAGCTGGAAACTCCCAAGCTGGAGGAACAGACCTCCACTGTAACAGGCTGCCTGCCCTTTCATATATTAACATTTAATATTTTTGCTCCTGTCTGAACTCCAAAGTCAATTCAAGACTTCTTAGTGAAAGCAGATTTTGTCCACTGCGAGCAAAAGCTCATGAATGTCAGTGTGAAGTGTTCTTTCTGAAGTGTCAACAAAATGTATTTTGGCACAGAGGCCGGGTTGTTGAAAGCTGAGGGTTCGCAAGAGGCCACGGCAGAGGTGAAAGGAGCCTCAAGTGGGATGTCAGGGCTGGGGGGAGCAGAGGCAGGGGACGAGAAAATGCAGTGACTGGGAAAGGGCATGCAGGAGTCTTTCAGCAGGGAGGCCTGGTGAGGAGGAGGAAGAATCACTTGTATCTCAGTTTTCCTCCTCTTCTACATTATCCCCTACTACTTGTTGTCTTGCTAGAATATTCCTCCTGACTGTATCATCTTGAACCTCATGGGAACAGACAAGTCAGGGTCTGCTCATGGGGCAGGAAACTGAGGGGCTAAAGCTGCTCCTGCTGCTGGGGGAGGATCAGGCAGCCACCCCTGGGAATGGGTTTTGTGTTCACGCTGTCACTAAGCTGTTGGGAGCAGGGCAGAGGAGTCAAGTTGAGGGTGAGGGGAAGGCTCTTGGATAGGAAAATATTCTTTCAGCTGTCCCTGACAGCTGCTCGCTTTGTCTGTGGGATGGCTTTGCAGGACAAGGTTCTGATTTATTGCATTTTGTTTGTACCAAAGCAGGGATAATCTGCTATTTATAACTACCTTTAGAAATTCTCTGACTCCTCAACAACAGGATTTAATATAGAAAAGGTAACACTTAACTCTGATCCCATGCATTCTGTCCGCTCAGGAGCAGGAGCTGTGGGGAAATGGAAGAATTTCAAAACCTGGGACTGGAATCTGAAAGGTGCGAAGTATCCCTGGACTGAGTGCCCTCCATTCCCATCAGTTGCAAGTTATACTGTAATATGAGTTAATGGATTATGAGCAGAGAGCAGTGGGGTTCAGCTGTTAGTCTGAGCTTCTGCACATATTCTGTACAGGAAGGGCTGTACCGGAGAGAAAGCAGATCTGTATGGCTAGAGGAAAAAATTCAAGGAGAGGATCCTTGGTTTTTTTCCTAGGTTGTGTTGTGTTTCTATGGATGAAGCAGCACTTTGTGTGAGGTGGTGAAGCACTTTACTTGGTGAAGAAGATGAAGCATGAAACTTCCTTATTCCCACCCATTTTCAGACATAAGAAGAGAAAATATACACATAAGAAGAGAGAATAAGGTAAGGGTCTTTGTGCAGTGACTGCTTTATCCTTCAGGGTGTGGGTCTGGAGTCAGCTTCTGCTGTGTTTATCTCTTGTGCCACAGCAAGGAGACAGTCTCCTTTGCCTCTTCATTACCAGTAGAACTACAGTGGGCAGGAGGAAACACAAGGCTCTTTTGTCTTTGCCTATTTTTTTTTTTTTTTTTAACTCAGAACTAAAATTGAAAATAACTTCCATTAGAACCTGGGGCTCTGTACTGGCAAGTAGCGTCCTATTACTAAAGAATAACCATTTCTCCAGCATTAAGATTGCTATTCAGCTGTTCTTTTGTCTCTATGGCAACTTTAAGCGTAACAACAAAGCAGTAGGTGATGTTGTCAGCCAAAAATCTGAAATGTTCAAGTGATTGTTGATAGCAACAAAATGGATGCCAGTTCAGGGTCACTTACAGCCAGTAATTGATACTGCACCTATGGCTGAAGTAAAACAGCATGGGACATTTTGACGCAGAAAATAGACAAGAAAAAGTAAGGTTGATGCAATTGGCAGTTTTTATAAATTATGCATAGGGTCCTGCTTTAAAATTCAAAGTTGTGGTTTACCTTCTCTAATGGAACAAATTGCATGAAAAGTGAAGAGCTCCTTTCATGTACAATATATGCCACCTGGAGAGCAGCTCTCTAAAGCTTCTCCATTTCTTGATGGAACAGAGAACAAGAGCTGCTTTAGAAAAGGGGGGTCAGCTCCTAAAGGGGATAAAAGTTAAAGTTCTCATCTTACTTCAGTGTTGATCTGAAAAAGGAAGTATGTTAAAAAAGGACAATGCTTTTCTTAAAAATAATAAAAAAAAAAGGGGTTGGGGTGGAATTATCATCAGTTTTTGATCTTAATCTCATGGTGTCAGGGATTTGGAAGTTTTACTGGCATGTAAAATTGAAAATAATGCATGGGCAAAAAGCCCTGAGAAAGTCAGACTGAACACTGCTGAGACTAGTGCTGGAAACCAGCTACGAGGTAAAAATTTTCAAAAAGGATGATTGATGTTAAAGCAGGGAGAATAGGAATTATAGTAGTTTTTATGTAGAGATGTGCTAAATAAGGAAATCTATTCTTAATAAAAAGTAGTGACGGAGGTGTTAATGATAATAAAACTATTATTTTAAGTAATTTTTGTTTGATATTTGACAAATCTATATGAACTGCTGATGCTGGATGTATGGTGGGAATTCTGCCTCTTAATATGTATGTATGCATGCTGTCAGTGCAGTGTGTACCAAGACAGCTTTTGGAATCTTGAATGAGCTGAATTTTAGTGCCACTTTCTCCAGTTAAAGTATCGTGTTAGTGCTCTGTATTTTGTAAAAGTCTCACCTCATTTCTTGAATGTGGGGTTCCCATTGTTTGAACTGTCTGTTAGCAAAGAAGGCTTTTCTCCTCTATGAGAAAGATGGAGGGTGGAAAGTGCAACCAGTTGCTCTCCAGAGCTTACCTGGCAGCACCAAACAAACCCTATTTTAATGCAGGCAAACAGAGCAGCTCCATTCACTGACAGCAGCACAGGATATTATCTGATGTCTCTTTTAGACTTCAGAGAACTGGACAGATACTCACATGGTCCTTGCTTACCTATGGCTCCACTTACACCTGCTTGTGCCCTTCTTAAATTAAGATTACACGATTTTATTTAATTTGTTGTGTTCTAATATGTTAGCCTGCTTGTACCATGAAACACATCTAACTCTTGCTGAAAGTTTGATTTCCTTATTTGTATTCATTTTTTCCATTTATGAAAGCTTTCTGAGCAGTCTTTTGGTTTTCAAAGTATATAAACCCAAAGCAATTAATTCAGATAAAATAACAGAGTTTTTGAAATTCTCAGTTATTTAAACTTCCTTAACACTTTTAATGAAACTGAAATTCTAACCTGTATCGTTGTCAACCTTTCATGTGTCTGCATGTTGTGTGACAAAACGTAAGCTGAGATCTTACAGCATTTCTTAATTTGTTTTTGCTTACAGCTTCTTCTGCTGTACAGTTTGAGACCAGGTCAGCTTAAGGGAGCAATGCAGCCACTGTTCTGGTTAACACTGGAACATTTCAAAGGGAGAGCATTGTTACAAGCTATTTATTCCTTGGTGTCAACAGCTCCCTAACAGTCTTGTGAAAAGTTCAGTATTAGTTTGATTGAACTAATGAAATTTTTGTCTTGCTTATTTTCTCCTGTATTTTTTAAAAAGTTTATACAAATATGTATCTCTCAAAACATAGACCACTTAAGAAAGTTGTCTTTGTAGTCAGCACTACAGATGTGGCTCTTTACAAGGGATCTCTTTCAGATCGTGGCTTGAACTTTGTGTGGAGCTGCATTGATGAAAAGTGGAATATTTTACAGGAGCAGGCTCTCAGGACAGCAGGCCACCGTGGGTGGGGTGGGGACCCTCAAGGCAAGGTCTCCTGCTCTGCTGGGAGAGCTTCCAGCAGCCGTGGGCACGTGGTGCTGAGGAGAGATACCAGTGACACGGGGAATAGTGAGGCACCCTGCATATCCCAGCAGTTCTGCTTTCAGCACATCACTCTGATGTCAGCAGCTAAGAAAACTGTTCGTGCTTGCCTGACAGCTGAAAGGCACTGCAGAGCAATTCACACGTGTCATGATTTTGGTAGTTTTTACTTTTAACCTACTCATTCATTTTTCTCATGCATTCAGCTATCTGTAAAGCAGTACAAGATGAGAGGATGGTGGGAATGTATTTAAGAGTGAAATAAGTTTGGGCAAATGTTCTTGATGAGAATAATTGATACGGGTCACTGAAAGTGGGGGTCTGTAGTCGCCAGGGCACTTAATGAAATGAACTTTTTTTTTTTATGAGAGACAGGATAACAGCAGCTCTTGAGAGTGACAGGCTCCTTTAACACAGTGGTTGTAAGGCAGGTGCTGAAGGTTTCTCTGTACCTGTTTGCTCTCCTGAGAAGGACAGCTATGTATGTAAAGGTGTCAAATGTATGTCTGTCATAGGAACTGAAGGCCACCAGGTAACCTTGGCCTGGCCTCAAACTGAGCAGTGCCTGCTTAAGTCAGTATCCACTCGGGCTCGATTCTGGGAAATCAAATCTGCTGACTCGATCAGTGAAATTTTATATCCCATTTTATATCCCATTTACATCTTCCCTTTGCTTGAATCTTTTGGGGAGCATTTCTCTTTTGACATGTTGTATGTGTTAAATCTTACTGATTCTGTAAGTTGTTCAATCTACAAGCAAAGTTATTATTGTCCTTAAGTCCAGCCCTATAAACTCTTCTGAAAACTGAAAGTTGCATATAGTGGTTTTTTGCTGTGATTTATCACCAGTGACAATTTTCTTTGCAAGCCAAATACATATTTATACTTTTGTAACTATAGCTTTTCCAGCATAAGTAAAATGTGGAGCAGTGGGATTCCAGACCTTCAGGGAAAGGTGGTTGATATGTCTATATTGCTCTTACCAGTATTAGACAGAACAGTTCTTTCAATGTGCAGTTGCTACTGAAGGTTGAACCTTGAAATGCCTAAGCAATTGTTATAATTCCATCAATTATTCTACACAATTAACAGCTATGATCTTTCTAATTATTTTCCTCTATATTTTAAGTAATTAAAGTTCCATTCTATGAGCAAGATCCTGACACTTGTCATTATTTTCCATTTATTATGCAAATATCACATAATCTTCCAGACCATTCCCTTAACTGTGTCATATATTACGGATTTTTGCAGCTTCTCGTCAATAGAGCTATTAAAAGATATTATTTTTTTTTTGAGATACACACATGTATAGAAAATAGACCAAATTCCATGGAGCCAGTAGCACTCTTTTTTTTTTCTCTTCTCCTGCCAGCTTTACACTTACCTGTACTTTTTCCCCCACTGTTCTGAGTGCTATTTATAGTAAAGTTATTTTCAAATAATGTGGTGTTTGACTGACATTGTAGATTTAAGGTAGAATTCTTGTTTTATTTCATGTAGTTGAATTGGATGACTTGAGATTGTCTAGCCTTACTTTCCATAATTCAATGATCAGATTTTAATCAAAATGCTTTGATATATGTAGTAATAATAGCTGAAAGTTGCCATCACTCTAGAAAGAGTAAATATAAATTCTTTCATAGATATCTTGCTTTGTTGCCACTTGCACAAACCCTAATGTCCCTAAATGAAAGCTTTTTGCTGATTCAGCTCACAGTGATTTGCATGCAAGCTAATTGTTACAGTAGATGTAAGGGACATGGCCACTAGCAGCTGTGCTCAGGGTGTTTTATCATGAACTTTGCTAGGAATGCATTATGGAAAATTAGCATTTAAAATCAGATCCAACTGATATTTAGGAAGAAAATTGTAAATCTTGTATTTACTGTGAAGATAAGCAATGCTGCTTTTGACTATGACGCATATTTGTCCTTCATATGAAAATAAAAGTGTTCCATGAACAAAAGCTCCCAGTTTCATTACAGCTGTGGAACTTTCCATTTCATGTGCAGTGGTGGCATGACTCTGTACAAATTGCTTTGACAAAAATAGTATATATATAAAGTGGAAAATTCCACTTGCAGAGTGAGAGGGAATCTTAGCAACCTTCTTTTCCCAGAATTTGCAATGGCGCCTGTATTGAGAGCTACTAAATTGTTCAATTGTCAACAACCAGATTTGACAGAAGTGTAGAAGTTTTCCTGCTTTATTTCTCCTCAGGAATAAACACATAATTCCAGAGTGACACTGTTAGTGTTTATATTGTCTTCTTCACTTCAATTAAAAAAGACTGCAAGTACCATCAGAAAATAAAAATGCAAATTTGAAACAGAAATAAGTGTTCTTGTTTCTTAAGCTAAAGCATTTTACTGCTCTATACAGAGAAATACAGAGCTATTTCTAGCTATTTCTATCTATAATGTTAAGCTTTTGACAACTCTGTGGAGGAAGGACCCACTTTTTTGCTGTAAAATGGACCCTATAAAATACCTTGCATTGGGGTTATCATTGATGTTAGCTGGTAACATATGCTTGTGGTTTTGTTTGCTTCTGTTATATTTTGCTTTATTGATCTCTTGATCAAAACTCATGATAAAACTTTCTGAAAGGCATAGCATCCTTGAAATGAAGCAAGGCCATGCTTGTACTCCATAAAATAAAAGTTTAACACTGACTATCAATACCTTGTTGCAAATTGTCTTTAACAACTGCAACCATGGTACCCATTGCTGGTCATCTAATCCTCTCCTTCCCAGTGTGGAACTGCTTCTCTTGTACATACAGCACTGTTTTATTCAGTCTCGATATAAATGCATGTGCTGTTGAGAATCTCAAAATCTCTTAGGAGATTATTTCCGCACTTTGGTTCAGCTGAAAAAGGCTGCCACCGTGAACATTAAGTATCTCTCAGAATAATCTTGGTGTCAAGAGGCTTTCCGTGATGTTCAGACCTGTTTTTCTCACTTACATCTTTTTATTTCAGTTCTCTCTGTTCTCCAAAACCTTTCAGAATTCCTCACCTCAGAAGTCTTTTAAATACCTGTACCCCCTCTAGCCTCTACATCTGTTGTGTATTGTTCCAAGGGTGCCCATATTTAACTTTTTGTGTTTTCTAGACTTCCCAGAGCTTGCTTTGCCTCAGTCTCTTTTCAATTTGTAAATCCTTTTCCAGTTAAAAGGTACCTGCTGCTTAGCACAATAAACTTTATCAGAGATGGACTTATGAGCTCTTCCTTCATGTAAAGGATACATGGACAGTTTGAGCTTTGTCCTTCCTGCTGTGGCTAGGTTATTAGGCTGCTATGAGGCTTTTTCTTCCTTCACCTTAATTGCTACTCTGGCAGCTCAATCCCTTGCTCTTTCAACTCATATATTATTTGGAAGCACATCAGGCATTTTTACTATTTATACCTTTTTCTTATATTTCTCACTGCATGACCAAGGCAGACAAAATGTCCAGATATTTTTATTTTCTGTAGTTTTTTTTCTAAGTATTTTTAACTCAGCACCAGTGCCTGATAGAGTGATTTATCAATCTATACCTACCCCAACACATGAAGACTGGGTGGTTTTAGATTGATTTACAGATTTTCTCCACTGTTACATTTGAACATGAATGTACAGAAGTAGAAATACTAGGCAATGCTCATCGTGTTCAAACCGCTGTTCTTGTAGGCACCAAAGTTTGAAATCTCAAAGTTAGCTGAAGTTTTCTAATGCTTGCCACACTGGAATCCAGTTGCTCTTATGATTTCTTCTTATTCCCATTTTAAGTTAATTTTTCCTATCCTTCATCATGGATCCCAAGAATTAAATACTTTGCTGCAGGTGAGCACTCATGTCACAGGATGACTGTTTCTCAGTTTGTGTTGGAGACTTATTTCCTCTTTTTTTCATGCTAAATGATTGTTCATCTGAAGTCCTTTGTTGCAAACAATGCTGTTAAATCTGGGGGGGAAAAAATGTTTATGGCTGTTTTGCATTCTGGCTCTGGCATCGTCTAAGGACATACCTATCTTTTTTTTTTTTATTTTTCCAACTGAGGCATCAGTCATGGTATTCGATTCATGTGTATTCCATAATTTAAATGTGTATTCCATAAGCATTTAAAATACGTGGCATACATTTCTGTTATTTTATAATAGAAAACATATCTGACAATTAAATTTCACTTAGCGTTTTTTTTTTTTTTTGGTGTAACTTTCAGAAGTTTTTAATAGAAGATGTTTGAATTTCATGTCCTGGGGGGGAGAAGATGTTGTACAAGCCTGAATTTCTGCATTGGCAGAAAAATGTAAGATTAAAAATTGCCTTTGCAAAGATGGTGAAATGAACCTTAAATTAAAAAACAAACCAAAGAAAGCAAAACCCCAAACCGCCAAAACTTGATGCATATTGTGTCTTTGAGGTGTATTTAGAATAACTTACATTTTTCTCATAAATCTAAACATTCTCCGATTGGCAAATTGACTTATTCTGCCATTTTTTCCACTCTGACTACACTTTTTCAAATGCCTGAGATACTTTTTCTTTGGAACCAACTAAGGTCATCATGCATTTTCCTGGTCGAAGTGCGTAAAAGCAAATTAACGCTTCTTTCTGCTGGCAGACATATACTATAGGAATTGAGGATTTTCACCCAGACTCAGATCAAATAGTTCCACAGAACTGTTTTGAAAATTCTGGAAAAAGGGCACAGAAATTACAAGGGTGTAGGTCCCACCAGTGGAGCTGGAGGGAGATCCCTTATGCTTTTCCTGGAGGTGACTGTGTTAAAAAATGTGGGCTCCTTCTGGAGGTGATTGAACTGCAACTGCAAAACCTAATCACCTGCTTAAGGAATTCCAGTTCCTGAATTAGGGACTTTGGTTAGAATCCGTAGGTCATGTGGCGCTGAGTGTGTTCTGGGGTAGGGTTTCACTCTGAAATGCTGTATCTATTGGGAAGATATGTGGCATATTTTAAACCCCTTCTGGAATGCATGATGAGCTGTGAAACTATGTCTGGTGTATCCACAGAAACATACCAGCCTTGACCTCAACTAAGGAGCCAGTGTTTCATCCCTCTCTGCAGCCTTCTCTTGCAGATTTAGTGTGCTACTGGAGCAGATATTTAAGTAGGATGCTGTAATCCAGACATCTGCACAGGAGTGGAGGGAGAGTCCAGTCGATAGAGGAGTGGGTGAGCCGTGCTTCTCGCCCTGTACTCCAAGTCATTCTGCACGACTCCCTTGCTGGCTTCCTCCTACAAGTGCTGCTCTGTGGAATGTCAGTTTTTCACCTCTTTCCAGTCAGCATTGGCACATTTCATGTCCTCTGTGCAGCAGTTTGAGAACTATTAGTCAGCAAAGAGCGCGTGGCAGTTTCTGTGGCTTTACTATCAAACTGACTGCATGAAACTGATAACGAATACTTTGGTACCTTGTCTTGCCATTGCTTTGCACTGGGAAAGGTTCACTACAGTGTCTGACCCGGCAGCTGCTGCTTCTTCACAGAGCTCCTCCTGCTGAAGTTATTCAGCCAAATGTCACGCTTGGACTGCTGCTAATCCTAGCGATTCTCTGGACTTAAAAGGAATGATGACGGATTTGCACCACGGTTACAGATCCATGTTTGAATTATTTGCCAGAGTTTTGTGCATCACACATCATAGCTTCAGGTCTTAAGTTTATAAAAGCAATCTTGCTTCTCTTAGTTTTGTAAATATAGGCAATTAAAAGGGAAAAGCAGAGGTATATTATAGATAAAATATTTTTAAGATTTCTTTGTGTCTAAACGTATACTCATCAAAAGCCTTCAACTGTGACTTCAAAATCTTACATGAATAATTCTCTCCCCAAGAACCTGGGCTGCATTTCAGTGTTTTTGGTCTCCCTTTTGCTCGGAGTGGCGTTATAGCTACTGGAAACATCACTGGGGATGGAAGCCATGCCTTTGCAGTAGCAGTATTTTTCCTCCTATGTGCTTTTGCTTTCCACTTCACAAAATCAAAACACCCTTTCTTTGAATTATAAAGTTTCAACTCTCATTGTTAAGTTTCGAATATTTTAGAAATATAAAGTCATATTTCGAACCATATTCTTTCTGTGAAATGTGCATTGCCTTTCAGTCAAAAAATCCTCTTTTCAGTCTTGCCAATCACAAAGTATGAAGTGTGGTTAAAGATGTTTGGTACACTTGAGAGAATTAATAAGCATGTTTAAATATGAATTTAAATCCCAGTGACTGGGAATTTAAGCACACTCTTAAATCAGGCATTAGAACGGGCAGAAAAAATAAGTGAAGGGCTCATTGCTTCTTTCTCACTTCTCAGAATTATAGGCTCAATTATTTATCACAGTATTTAACTAGGGATTTAGGAGTGAAAGGGAAATACACTACCTATTCCAGGAGGCCAGCTTGCATCTTTCTGCTGCTTAGATTAATCTTTAGTGTTTAGGATACTGAATAGGAAGTATTGATCATTGCTTTTAAAATGAGAGTGAAATTTTACACTTATTTTTAAGATAGGGCAAAGCATTATTTGTTAGAACTGAGGGGGAGTTGCTTTTTAGTAGAAAAAAAAAAGACAGAATAGCCGTCTTGTCTGGTTTTTAAGTTATGCAGCAAAACATTGTTTCATGATAATACACCAAACAACCACTAGTGAAAGCAATTCTGAAAAGACAATTGAGTAGTTTTTTTCTGTAAGATATCCTTATCAGGATATTTTTTTTTATCAAGCATTCTGTAAGGGTTTGAAAGTTCTTCTAAAGAAATCCTAATAAGAATACAGCTGCAAACTCTATCATGGCAGAGGCAAGTTAGGAAATGTGGCAAGACTAATTTGGCTGAACTATAAAATTCTTATGGACTCAAGCAGAAAAACTGTATGTAGAGGTGGGAAATGGAAAGGGGTTTAAATTACTAAGAGTGTTGAAGAAAGAGCAACATGAATCTGTAGGAAAAAATAGAAAATAAAATGAGACTGAAATAAGCACCAAACTTAAAGAAATCTTTCTGTAAGTGCACTTACAATACTTACAGAATGCCAAATTAAAAGGTGAACTGTTACCGTGAAAGTCAGATAAAATCAAGATGTTTGGGTTGCATGGTGCCAATTTTTAATGACTTTGTGTTAGAAAGATCAGTCGTGTTCATGTGACAGTCATCAATATAAATACTAAAAGCCTGTAAGAACAGGTCAGAGTGTCTCGATGAACCAGAATCTTCAAAGCACTGGCTCTGACAGGCAGGCCACAAGGACACTTGCAGGGATGAAAATACAGAGCTGTGGTACTTGTAAAGAGGTTCCAGAGCAGTGAGAGAGCTGATGGGGTCACAGTAATTTTAAAAAAAGAAGAACAAACAGACTGACTTTAAGAACTAAGAGGTTATCTTCCCTTTGAAGAAAAGGAAAAATGAATTATGCCAAAGTATATGAAGGAAATCAGGAGCAGAGTAATAACCAATGCAGCACATGAGCAGGAATCACTGTTCTGTGAATGCAGGACTGGATTGCTGTGTTCATAAGGTGAACTTGAGTTAACACTGCCATGTTGTCAACTTAAACAGATACCATTCTGAGAGAAACAACCAGAAACACGATGTGGCAGGCATGAAATTCGACTGTTACACTGCAAGAAAGATGAGGGCTAGTTCAGATGAGTCTGGATGAGAATAAAATGCATCAGTGCTCACAAAATTTTTCTTTTCTGCTGCCCCCATCTTGGTACTCTTCTGTTTCACAACCATGACTTCAGCTCAACCAGCTCACTGGTCTGCTTGAAGGCAAATTTCTCTTCTGTTGGTTTGTGTTTGTTTACAACGAATCTGATTCCCTGTGCTGGCTCAAGGGGAGTGTTAGGACCAGGGGGGCAGTGGGGCCACCTTTTTCTGTTTTTTGTCGTGATGGAAAGTAGATGTAGGCTGTATGGCACATTTCTTTAAAATGCTTTCACACTTCTGTTTATTTGTCTCTCTTTTTAGTATAGTGTTTGATTAATTACATTTAGTTTATGAAATAACTAATACTAAAGTGATATTAATTAGTCTCTTGGAAACTAGAAGAAAGAAAAAGCCTTTTTTTGAAAGGCTTATATCATTTGAAGCCCTATTGGAAGTCAGTTCAAATATTTTGGTAAAAAAATTCTTTTTTGGTCCAATCTCAATTTAGTTTTAACAGAAACATTCTGTTACGTGCTTCTTTCCTTTTTCTGTTTTTTTTTTTTTTTCATCTCTCTTTCTGAAGGTAAGCTGAGAGTAGAATTGTCAAAGTTCATGTCATGCTTTCTTTGAAAACATAGCAGCATCAAAAGTCTTTATGTACCAGCCCTGGAGCACGGCTGCACCCCAAAGCAGGAAAAGGCTTTTAGTCAGATACAGTGCTTAATTAATGTTCAATAACATCACAGATATGTGGTCTGTGCTAGCAGAACTGTTAATTTGAAATCTATTGTCTTCATTCTCCCTGTGTAATAGAGAGTAGGTAGCATATATTATAGTTTTGTAAGTTTTCAAGTTCTTACTTATTCATCAATGCTGACTTTGAGAAGAAGTAAAGCAGTGCACCTTAATTCAAGAGAGACAGGATTTGTGGACTTTGATCTTCTGAATGCCATGGCCCCATGCTGTCTGTAACCCTGTGCTCTGAGGTCCCCTTTCATGAACTCTTCAAAAAATTTAGACACCATTTCTTTTCATTTTTTTGTTTCCTTTTTCCCCCAGAAGTTATTTAAAATGCAGCTCTGTAGCAGACAGCTAGCTAGTAACACTTTAAAGTTTAATTCTAAAAAGAACAGCAGGGAAAATGCCACTGAAATTCAGTTTATCAGTCTTTTAGGTTATATCTCAATGTCAAATGGCAGGCTGCCCTCCTTCCGGGTTCAAGTTGCAAACACATAATCACAGAATCACAGATTATTCTGAGTAGAAAGGGACCCACAGGGATCATCAAAGCCCAGCTCCTGGCCCTGCACAGGACAGCCCCAAGAGTCAGGGGGGACATCTCAGACACATGGTGTGCTCTTCTCACAGACCATCAAAGCTAAACACACAATTACAACAGCCCGGGTTTGTTCAGGCTTGATAGTTGCTCCCTGTTTCACAGCACCCGAAGTCACAAAAGCACCATGTTGAAATGAAATTATTATTTACCTCTGAGTCTTAAGCTGTATATGTGTATATGTATATGTTTAGTTGTTGCAGAGGTGGTGGATTATTTACTTAGTGACTTAAGTAAGCATCATGGCACTGATTAATAGTAGGAAGCCTTTATGGGGCTACATGGTCTGTGTTTTATTTACTATGCCTTTTGATTTATTAAAATCATTCATGATTGTGTGGTCACAGCAAAAAGATTTGAAGCTTCTGAATATTTTAAGGCACTGGTAAAATTGTAGTATCTGCCTTCCTTTTGTGAATGGCCTAAGGAACTTTAGAATGCTAGAGAAAAATGCAACTCTTGTGCTCTTTCCACAGGCAGCTTCAAGTACCTTTCTTGGTATTTTTAGATGAGATAAGTGCTAAGTCTGGCTCCTACACTCATGTGTGGGGTGAGGTCTCTGCACTTCTTGTTTCCAGGTATGGTGCTGCAGGATGCACTGGTAACTTGTAAAGCTGGAGCTCTCTCTTGTCCCTTGCTGTGGCTGTTCAGGAGTGTGGGGCTCTGAAAAGATGTAGATGTAGTATGGTATCTGATTAGGAGGAAGTTGAAATCCTCCAGGAAGTCCTATGAAGATGTTCTTGTTGCTTTCGTAAGGGGCAGCAGGTAGAACAAACCTGTACATGTTTGCTCTCTTTTGGACAGGTGCTTTTATGCTGCATGGCCTATGCTGCAGAGCAGTTAAAGTCAATGTGGAACATGTGTAGACTCCATGGACAATATTATGAATATATTATAATATATATATTATATTATTATTAATATATTATTATATATATTATATTATTTTTAAATCTGCCTTTCTTTCCTGTATCATTGGTTTTTATTTCTAAACAGAAAGATAGTGGTTCTTCTAAAAGCATGTACTTAGCTATGGAAATGATGGCAAGTGAGGGGAAGATTGTGACTTGTATTGTGATGGTTTGGGTAGAAAAGGGGTGGACTAGATATAAAAACTTCTTTTGAAATTTCTGAAAATTTGAAAATTATAATTGGAAGGGAAATAGATTTAATTTGGTGGAGACCTGGGTTTCCATTGCCAGTATTTTCAAGAGACGTCTCTGAATAACCTAAATTAGTTTTTGCTGCAATCTTGTATCTGAAGGATATTAGGGAGCAATACTAATAGAAAAATTTTAAAAAGAAAACAAGAAGCAACTTGGGTAACTGTATTTTCTAGAGGAGACTGTATATTATGTGGGAAGAGCAAACAAGGCATGAAATTCTCTGAGCTATGATGACTTTCCAGAGAGCTGGAAATTATCTAATGTGGTTAAGGGACTAGACACATCTGTGAGGGTGTGTGTGTCTAGACCCTCCTACCTTTGTGCACAGCACTGCTGAGCTGGTGGGTTGGCATATTGACGTGGAATAAGGAGCAAGAAACCAGCTGCAAACCTAAACCTGTTTGTCCAACAAGTAACAAATGAATCACCCAGCTGTGTTCCTGGTGACAGACCTGGTTGGTTTTTGTGGATAGCAGCTCAGAACCTCCTGAAAGAAAGTCTCTGCTGAGGATCACTGAAGGTTAGATGACGACCTCAGTGGTGCCAGAATCATGGGTAAGAGTTGGATTTTGAGAAACATTAGGTTATATGGGAGTTGAAGAGATAACAGACTCTAAAAAACTAACTGCAATTAAGTGCTTTCCTTCAAATTATGAAACTTTCAAGGTGATATATATTGGGCTTTTTTGCACCTGTTCTTTGTCAGGGATGCTTCGGTTTGTAAGAAAACTTTTATTTCCTGCACCAGAAGGGAAGGGAGTGCAGTGCTTAATCCTGGGACAATTACAAGCTTGATGCCCAGCACCAAAGAATATGCACTGAGTTAAAAAAAGGAGACTGTTACAGAAGTTGCACCACTCTCTGGACAAGATGCAAGTGACTTCAGTAGGTATTACCTGATGTGTTTTTGGTTAAGGGTGACAGCAGCAAAAGCAGACACCTTCTCTCCACTGCATTTGGGTTGGGACAGTACAAAAGGCAAGGGTAGGGGCTGGTTTAAATAAGACAGGAAAAAGGATCCTAAGGATTTCAGAAAGATCTCCATTAGTCCAGATGGCAGGAGAATAAAGAGCTGAAAAAGACGCAGCTGTTTTTTTCTTTTATACTTGGAAAACTTCAAAGTGAAAACAAGTCCAAAGCAATGTTTCCTAGAAGCAGATAAGAACAGAGGAGGGGGTAATGTTGCTTACTCAGTCTGTGGAGACCAGAGGCAGAAACTTGAGCCAGCCAGGAGATTCTGAGAAAAAGAAATAGGGATAGACTGCAAAGCTCCAGCTGACCTTAATGCAGGCCAGAACATTGCATTTGTTGATAGTTGTTACTGTTTTATTAGAATAAAATCCAACTTACTGAGCTTGATTGCATGAAGCCGTGACATGGCACTCTGTTTTCCAGTCAAACAAATATCCTGGGTTGCTTTAGAAGTCTAGAGAATTATCTCTTTTAAGAAACTAATGGCAAATATTTCCACAGTATCTATAGATAATAGTAAATTGCAGTTGTACTCCAGCCAGCATGTTTCTTCTAAAGATAGTAAAGGATGTTTTGTAATTTATTTAATTGCTTAGACTTGACAAGGAGCCACTGCTAACAAACACGCTTTGATAGCAGTAGAGGGCTTGTGGCGTTTGCTTGGCTTGGGAATGTAAATACTGAGGAAAAAAGTGTGGAACCGTGAAGCACAAGTGCTGTAAAGGCTCGGCTGCTCGCCGGGCAGGTGGGCAAGTCCTGAGCCCCAGGAACACGGAGTGACATCTGCACCAGACAGGGGACAGGAGCATGAGTCACACGTCCTGCCAGTCCAGGAAGGACAGAGCTCTTCCTGGCGTTAGGACCAGGCAACTGTGACACAGTTATTTAAGGAAAATGCACAATAATCTGTTCCACTTCTAATTATTGGACTTCACTTCCCACTCCATTTGTTCTGGTATCTTCCATAAAAAAAACTGTGGGGATTCCTGTTATTGAAAACTATTGGAAAGGCAGTACAACTGCAAGGAGAATAAGATTTTTTGATTCATTTTCTAATGTATTTTTCTCTAAAATACTGAAATTCCAGTTTCCTATTGTTTTGTCTCTATCTTCTCCCTCCCCAGCCCCCCTCTCCCTAGTAGAGATCATTATTTGTTCATGTACATGATTTTGATATACTAAATGTAGAGATTAGGGCCATAAGTTTTGACACAGTTTTTTGGAATATTCATTTTATCATAGCAGAAGTTTCCAATACCAGTTTTTTCATTAACTTGCTATCAAGTACGTGCATAATATTTATGATCTATAGTCTTAATTTTTTGGTTTTTAATGACCATCCTTCAATCATAAGACATTGGAGATGGAAAACAATTACCTAGGCAAAGGAATATTAGCAATTAATGGAAGTCAAAGTAATTCCAAATAACTACCTAATATTTCCATGAGGAAGGATCTGATCCAATGAAGATATGCTTACTTGTATGGTTTGATTTTATTTTTAAAATTCTTATATGAATAACATGCAACATAGGGCTATACAACTTTTCTAAATGAGTTGTATATAATTATCAGTATTAACTAAGTAAGTGATAGTTGACCTTTTGCTTTGACCAAATGCCAAATCTTCCATTCATTTCAGCAGCACCAGATTTCAGTTTCTTTTTGGTGTTGACCTAGTTGTTAGAAGCTTACACGTATTTGAAACATAGAAATACCCAATTTCAAGGTTTCTGATTTTATACAAAAGGAGAATATGGAATTCTGATAGTACACCTTCACAGACCATTCAATTCTATATGGATAATAATGGAAATATTAACTTCATGCTCAAGCATACAGAAAATCACGTTTTAATTTTTAGGGAAAGAATTATTTTCATAATCTGACATGTTTTTTAGGTAAGTCGTTCTTGAGGGTGAAGAGCTTAAACCGTACTATATATAGATAATTTGTGCATCGCAGTGAAGTTGCATCAAATGGGTTTGCTAAAACATCTGCTGAAAAAATAAACTCCAAGTGGAGTGCAGAATATTTGGCATATCTGTGGAAGGCTGGACCTGGACCAATGCTTTCTTATCACTCGCCTTATGAGTGTTCCATGGAGGGGTTCTTCTTTAGTGCTGTTGAGTAGCCATGATTTCTACACCCGTTCTTCCTGCCTTTCTATGTGGCTCCTGAAAAAACAAAACAGCACATCTTTTGAGGATTTACCTGGTTTTATTTGCCAGACACAGATGGGTGGGGATAGTTTGTTTTTCAAATTCATTAGTAAGCCAGTGGAGGTCTGACTATTCCATTGGTGTGTGAATAATGTTTAGGAGATACAAATACAGTGCACTCTCCAGGTTTTAAAAGATGTGTATCACTAGCTCTGATGCTAACCATATCAACTCCCAAAGGAGCTGCATCCTCATTCGTTAGTGTTTTAGTTGATGTGGTGCCCAGGGGCAGAAAACTTGTTAACATTTTTCCTATTGTCAGCTGGGGGCTGTGCCATGTCACATATATTCTGGGCTTCTGCTTCAAGTGACTTGTAAAAATAAGTTGCCTGGATAGTGACTTATCTCTTAACATCACATTAATTTGGGAAAATTTGTTGAAGTAATGGTCTTATCTCTCCATTACTTCTTTTGACAGACTGGAATCCCTATGGGTGCCGTAGGTCTCATTTCTCATAATACCATATTACAAGGAAGAAATGTTTGGTCTGCTGAGTGAAATGTGAAAAAAACCTATTTAAATTCTGTATTTACTAAACTTTTTAACATAAGAGGGGTACACGCGTTAATTTTCACCTTCCGGAGTATTATTAATGGGATAGTTCTAGAAAAGATTTTTCCTTAAGTGTTTTGATATCAACACCTGTCTTCAGAAACTCAGAATTATTTTACTTGCACTTAACTTGTGTTTTATGAGTTTATCTTAGGCATAAACAGAAACAGATGACATCCTCTAATACCTGTGTACAGCTGAAAGTAAACAAATGAAATTAGAAAATTTCTAAATCCTCCAAACTGATCATACTGAAACAGAAAAATGACTAATAACAAGCATTGTGAAATATCTCAGGGGCTAGTATCATATTAATGCCCAAACAACAGAATGTAGTGACTTGCAAGTGATTGATTTTTACCTGTCAGGTATGGGGAAAAAAATTGTGATGGAAGCAAATCTGAGGCATGATGCAATGGGGGCATCAGATAAAAGGGAAGAAAACTATTAATCATTCATCATGTAGTTAGGTGGAGGGATTTTTATAAACATTTTTTTTTCTGCATATCTTTCCATATAAACATATATATGCATATAAACAAATGTACGAAAGTCTTGTGTAAGTTGGGTTTTTTTAGCAGAGGTGGGGGTTTTTTGGGCTTTTGTTGTGAGTCGTAGGCAACAGACCTGAAGAGATTTTTATTCAATATGAAAGCCCTAGGTAACTGCCTCCAGCTCTAACTTGTTTATAAAGCTGGATTTTTGAGCCACGTGCAGAAGTAAATATTTCTGAAAATGTTGAAAACTTCCACTGACAAAATAATAAACTGTACTGACACTGTAGAGTCCCAGAAAAAGCTCATAGGTGAACACATGCTGAATTTTCTCAGGATCCTTCCAGAGAGCTGCTTCCACCTTCTGGAGCTCAGAAGGAAAATGCTGTAAAGAGAGATGACAGTGTGAGGCACAGAGACAGGGTGGCCATGCGCACTCTGGCTGCAGTCCTTAAGTAATTCAGCCAATGTGGGCAAAACGAAAGGAGCAATTTGTCATCCACCCTCCAAGGGGTACTGTTGGCTCAAGCAGTGTCTCAAAAACACAGTTCTAAAAAGGGGAAAGGCGGAGAAATCCCAGAAGTGATCCATCACACCCGTTATATTGCTGCTGTTCTGGGGCCAGATAAGACTACTCAACATTACTACAGAAAGTAAAGATTCCTCATGGCTGAAAATGGCCAGACAATTCAGGGATGAAAAAGGCAGCACAGCCTTCCCATAAACTGAAAACTGTCAGTGTAATGCACATAAGTAGTGGTGGGCGTGAATATCTCAATGTCCCTTTGCAATTTTTCCAAATACTGTCGATGACACAAGTTAAAGCAAATGTGACCATGTGCAATCTGAGGTGGGTGTAGATTGTCCAGTGCACAGAAATTTGTCACCCAAATACTTCTATTCTGTCCTGAGAGTGCTTCAGTTACTCTTCAAGTGCTCTTGCTATGAGTATGGATTGCTTCCTTGGAGGGGAGGATTAAAATACTGCAGTAACATCTTTAGGTAATAGGAAAAAGAAAGAGACTTGAGTATGCCTTCAGATTTCTCTGTAGTTGCCTTTAATGAAGATGTTGGAAGAGAATGCTTTCAAGTCTGGAACATAATTCATTTCTTTAAGTAAGCTGAAATAATTCACAAAATGTGTTTTCTATGAGTATGTTGTGTGATGGAATTGGGGTTTTTTTGTATAATGGTCTAATAATCGCCCAAATCTGAGGAACTAATGAGCAGACATTACACTTTTTTTGTGTTTTTCAGTGACAAAGAAAAGCAGTTGGTGAGAAAATCACAGAAGTAACAGTGTCACAAATAGTTTTCAGGAGGTACAAAGAGTGAAGTTGTGCGCTTAGATTTGACTGAAATTTTGTAGTGACTTGCAAGAAACCACTTTTACTTGAAGAAGAGGAGCAGTGACTGTTTACCATGGCCAAAGTTAACTGTGATTCCCTCTGCCAAAACTAAAACCTTGCTAGTCTTGAGTTCTGTTTTTTTCTGTGAAGCTGGAAAAGCAGGGGGTTGTTGGTAGAGATTCTTCAAGTCCCTGTGTCACCTGTCCCCTCACTGGCAACAAGCTAAAGCTTGCCTCACTGTCCCTGGGGACACATCTTGCCACAGGAGTGACAGATGCAAGACTTTCTCATTGCATCCCAAAAATACCACTTGCCCTGCTTAATCCATTGCACTTTATCTGTTAGAGGTGGATTAAATTTGGGTAAAGATTGCAACCTTTCCTAACTTCTGTAGAAACATCAGTGTCCCAGTGCATTGCAGTGCATGTGAACGTGGCTAAAGAGGAGCAGCACCTGTTACACGGGGACTTGTTTTTTCAGATAAATATGTGTAGGAAGAAGAAAAACTTTCAATAAAATGAGGCATTTTGGATCATCTGATGAGATGAAAACCTGTTTTCCTCCTCTTAGACAAAGGTAAAAGGGACCGCTGAGGATCAGTGCCTTTTGCAAAGTCTGTCCACACATTGCATTCCCGTACATAATATATCTCCTGCTGTGGGAGTCAAAATCGAAGTTATAAAATACTATTTAACATGTATGAAGCTGAAGTAAGCAAATGCCTTTACAAGAAAGAGCAGTTATATTTATTCCAGAGATTTACAGGTAGTTTAAAACAATCTGTGTTTGACGTGGTAAGTTGTCTTTATCATTAAAATGCTAATTAAATGGTAAACATCTGTTAAATTTATGAAGATAATGAAGCTTGTCAGAGACATCTTTCTTGTGCCACTATCCCTGCTTAGTTCAGGTCTGGATACACATTTGCTGGAGTAGTGGTGAGAATCTATTTGACTGTTGGGAGCAATGCCAGTGTAAAACTGCCCTATTGCTTTTGATTTGATAATTTTGTCATGAAGTGCTTCTACTTGTAATTTAGGTCACCTTTACCTGATAATTCCATCAGAGGCTTTCAGAAGTGGGTCTGAACGCCAAACTTCAGTCCAACAGGGTTGTCGATATTTGACTAGCAATTGCTGAAGTAGCAAATTGGCAAACAGATTGAACAAATTTTTTATGATTAATGCCTTCATTGATCAGTCTAGTAGGTGTATATGTTTTCTGTTCTGTGTGGACTCCAAATGTATTCTAGTCTCCTGGTCATAAATTTCTCTGGCAGCAGAAACACCATGGGCTGCAAAGCTACAGAGAGATTTCAGATGTCTTTTTCACATGAACAATTCTGTACTCACTCAAGGAGTACAAAGAAGGTTGCACTTTTTCTCAGGAGGATGATAATTGGTTTTTAATTTTTAAAGCTTTTATGCCTAATGCTTTCTATACATTGAATAAGGACAGCATCAGAAAAGTGACTTTGATTTCAAATGTCAGTCACAATTTAAGTCTATTCTGGTTTTTTTTTTCTGTAAAATTGAGTTAAAATATGTAACCATAGCTTCACTGAAGTACGTTTATGTAAAGAGAGGACAGCTCTTCTATAACTTCATGGATCTTTAATTGCTTATGAACTTCAAAGAGAAACTTGCAGAAGTTAGATTGATGATGGCCCTTTAGGTAATTTAATACAACATAGTTCCAGTTTGAATGCAGCTCTGAAATCCAAATTATGTAAATCTACTGTTTCAGAACCAGCTTGTAGAAATAATCATCATTTTTGCAGTTGAAGATACTTTCCTTGGATAAATTCTCAGACACACTGCTTTCCTATTGATTCATCTTTTCCATTATGGATATAAATAAGAAACTATAGGCGTGTTTCCCTTTAGCTTTTTGACGTTTGTGACTCCACTTGAATAAGCTTTGACTTACAGTTAATTAAGCACAACTGTCAATTAGTTTCATGGGCTTATGCAGGAACAAACCTGACATTTATGAAAGTATTGGGATAGAAGAAGGGAGAAAATATTCTGGGAAAATTTCTCTATCATATTTTTCCTTTCAAGTTGTGTAGCTCAGTTGGGATTGTATGAAGCATTCTTTCTCCATAGCTGTCATTGACCCATCTTTGTGCAATCATCATGCTTTTCCTATAGAAGAAACAGAGAATAGATGATAGCCTGCTATTCCTCTGCTAGACCATAATATAATGTTTACTGTGCTGCAGCTGGGATCAAAATGACTGTCTCTCCAGCATCAACAAAATTTGAGCTCAGGGCTAGTTATAAGTGTTTGGTCATCCAAAAAATCCATGCAGCCCCATCTGGCTTCTGAACTTAACTTTCCTCTTGGATACCATAAGATGGGTTTGAAATTGTGACTGTGGAGGCAGGACAGTGAAAAGGAGGAAAATCTCTACTCTGCCTTCAGTTTTGAGTGTCCTTAACAGGCAGAAAGGGAGATCCCTCAGTGGAAGACTGGTACTCAAGCAGCCCATATACATTGCCTGGCATTTTGCAAGTGGATACAAATGGTTTGATTTTATGGGAGAAGAGAAGGAAAATTGCTTGTTTACTTTTCTAACCCCTTCCATTTAGCTCCCTCTCAGTCCCCCTCCGCTTCCCTCCTGCCCATCCCCTTCCTGGCTGTGTTAGAAAAGCTCAGATGACTTCTACGAGAAAAAGCTCAGGTATTGTGTAAGCTGTGCTTGAGACAAGGGAAGCTCCTAAGAGGCCTGTTATGCTCCCGGCTGCTGACCACTGATGAGTGGGAGAAGGAGGTAATTATGGAGAAATTGTGACAGAGGTAGGAGAGACAGAGAGTGACTCACTCTCCTTTAGAGGTGTGGGACACTTATGTTCCACTGCCTCCTCCTATCGGTGTTGAATTATTTATTCAACCCAGAAAGGAAACACAGGGATTTTTGGGTTTTTTTCTGCACTTTGTATTTCAATGAGGGAAATTTTGTTTGAAATCTATTTTGTGTGATTTCAGGGAAAAAAATACTCCCATAGGCATAGCTGGGAGCTGTGTACTAGGCACACTTATTGTGTGAATAGGGCAGATAGCTAGTTAAAAATGAATATTTGTACGTCTGTGCCTGCCCATTCCTTTGGCATCTTGCTGGGCAATGATTCTTAAGTGTATACAGAAAAAAATTCAGCATATAGATTTCTGGAAAGCTTTTGTTTGGAGAGGTCCAATTTAGAAAATGCTAGTTAGCATTGCACGAAAAGAATTGTGTTCATTGATATGCTAGCTGATTATTTAATTGTTGGCTGTTTTCTAATATTTGCCTTGCACCGTAAAAAAGGCAATTTTTCACGTTAGATGCAATGGGTTTTGTGTAGCACCTGATAGTTAGGCAGAAGAGGGAAAAAATAACACACAGATCACTATTTGGAAACAAACCTCTGGATTTCAGCATACATGTATTGTCTGTGCTGGCCCATCTAGTAGGCAACCATGAATTGCAAAAGCATCTGACTTTCATGGGCACCCATCCTGGCCTTTTTGGCACAAGAAGAATTTTTCAGCTGTAGAAAGGATTTATTCTACCTGCCAGCATGATTTATATACCATATGTCTTCTCTTCAGCATCTGAGTATCCATGGCCATAGGGAAGTGCTCTACCTCATCTGTACTGTGTGTAAATAGGTTCCTTTTAATGATATTAACTCCTACAGAGCCTTTTCATCAGCCCCTGTATAATTTTTTCTTGGCAGTTGTGTCAGCTGTACTGTGTGTGTTTCAGAAAGGAGAATACCATGAATTCCTGGTTTTGTTTGCTCTTGGCAGGCACTACTACACTTCCCACCCTTGTGCGCACACCTACCTTGATGATGCAGCCTTCCCTGGATATCAAACCCTTTATGTCCTTCCCTGTGGACAGCAGCTCTGCTGTTGGATTCTTCCCAAATTTTAACACAGTAAGTAAAGGTGTTTCCACATTTAGTTTCAGTATATGCTTTCCAATCTGGTTCTAATATCCAGTATTGAAGCCACCTTAAAACAATGCATTGATTACACAGTTCTAGGGAGCCCTTTTTTTCTGTGCCATGGTGGTTGATTTCCCCCTGTACAAAAGGCTTGGAGTGGTGTCCAGCCTTCTCACTGTGAACAGGGCTGATTGGTTTCTAAGTTGGTCTATTGAGGTGGTGTTTGCACATCGAAAAAACAACCCTGTGCTATGATAGAGATTTGAGAAGCGATAGAATGATTTGGAGCATTTGTCTGTACATGTGTATTTCTTTATGCTGGAAATAAGAAAAGCTCATGGAAAGACAGGTATGACAGGTAAGACATAAATCCTACACTGCTGTGAATCAAGCTAAGTCTAATACAGCCAGGAAAGCAACTCGAGGATATTGTTAATTCTCTATCATTTCAACACTAAAGGGTAAAACTGCACAGCCAGCCAATGTGAAAAATGTGAATCTGTTATTTTTGCTTTATGATAAAGCATCTTGGGGTTTTTTTAAAGCAAAAAAATTATTGCCAAAATAATATTTCTGTGGTTCTTCATGTTTATCAGAGCAGCAATAATAAAAATACTCTCCTCCGTATTTCTCGCTCCTTCATCAGCTCATAAAAAGGCACTGAGTGGTATCCAAATGCTTGCTTGCCACTGCTCTTTGTCATTAGCTGAAGTGTTTAAGCTAATGGCAGCAGGAAGGAAGCTGCTGTGAGTCATTTCTGCCCCGTCAGCGGGGACGTGCGTTTGCAGGTGACCGTCACCTGAACTGCCGCACACCGCGCTCGTCACCGTGGCTGCGGGAAGGGGAGCAGTGTCAGCACCACCAGAGAGTAACCAGCTGAACCACTGCCAAGTGTTTCCTTTCACAAACTAACCTTCTGTCTGAAATTAAAACAGCAACAGCATTGTTTCCCTTCGTGCCTTGCAAATCCACCTTGCGGACAGGCCGTGTGCTGCAGCACGCGGTGTGCGGGGTGGTTGGGAGGTGACATCAACCAGCTTCTCTCCCACCAGTAGCAAATATTGCTGATTCATTGCAAAGCATGTGTGTGAAAACTGTGCATTTATCAGGGAGATGTGGGGATGTGCTTGTGCACAAAGATATAAAAGGTTTTAAAAAATCCAGGTACGTTGAAAGAGCAGGCCCAAAACTCAGTGCCGTATTAAGAAAGCAGAGTGTCATTTGCATATCTAGGCATGATGCATTCATATTAATTTGCCATCCTCTTCCTAATACTCTCAGGAATTTCATTTGTTACTGATTTGTCTGCTTTTCAGTTGCACAGGTTTTCTAGGTGAGCTTTTTCACGGAACTGTTCATTAAGACTCAGAGAAACTTTTCTTCAGGGATGTAGTTTTAGAGTCAACCAACCATTATTTGCTTTCTGGTGGTATTACTGAATATCAGAGTCGCAGTAGCCTCTAGAGACAGATTAATTTGGATATTTACACTGGTTTTGCCTAGTTTATAGTTATCTGGGTTACCTTTCATTTGCCTAATTCCTGGGCTGTTTATTCTTCACAACTGTCATTCCTCTCCAAACTTCTGTAGGTTTTATTAAAAAATAGACCTGAGGTAATTGGCAAACATTGTCAACTTGGTGTCTACTTCCTCCCTTGGAATGCCTGATAATTATATAAAATCATGCTGCTATACGCCACAGACTGCATGTTTAAACTCTTTATTTTGAGAAACAGTGGTTCCAGTTCTCTATTTCTAATTTGCAGACTTTGCTATTTATCTTGCAGGTATTGATTTTCCCTAAGAGTCTTTCACAATGGACTTCAAAGCTCATTGGAAAACTAAATCATTCATGATTATCTACTGACAGGCACAATGAATGCCAGCTGTCATGCATTTCCTTTATTTCTAACTTAGCACAACCTTTGCAAATGTAGATTTCTAGGTTTATGTATATATAATCCTTTTCATTTTCTTTTTCACTCTGAAGTGGTGTCAATAGTATGTAAAAGTGTCTAAAAACCATTTTTCTAGAAGATAATTTTGAGTTATAGAAGCTAAATGCAGTTGATATATAACATATGCATCATCCAAAGAGCCACAGTCTTTCATCTTATGCAGGAAACGAATATTAGAATGGCCAAAAAAGCCATCATTTGCTTTATGGATCAATCAGGAAATCTATGCACTTCATTCATAGGAGGACTTGTCAAGGACTGCAGACAGGGAAACATCCAGTGTGCTTCCCTTCATCTCTTTGCCTTCCAAAGGACTGAGGGGACCCTGCCAGGGTGCTGGTTGTCCCTGCATGTGTTCACTGAAGGTGGCAAAAAGGAAAGGTCTGAGACAAAACTTATTTGGATTCACCTGCATTTTCAATGGCTGTGAGATACAGAAACATTTTTCTAAACCTTTCCAGGAGGTGGTTTCTAACTTGAGATCAGTGGCCTTAAAAAAGAAGTTTCTGCATGGGAGCAGAAAAACAAGGTAAAATGTATTAACTACAAAGATCTAAAAAGGAACACTCCCTACAGTTTTTTTCCCAAAAGAACTTCTCTTATTTATGGAAACATATTTAAAATCTGGGGTAAACCCTTTCTTATTTACTTAAGTTTGACAGTTTTCAGTTCTGAAAACATCTGTGATTCTCCCCAGATCAAACATTAGTGTTCCCATGTTGCTTGTGGAAGTGTTCTGATCACTTCTTTCCCCGTGGGGTTCTTCCAGCTGAAGCACTGAGCAGACCCTGACTTTGTAAAAGAAATGCCTACCCCAATCATATCTTACTTTCTTGATGGAATTTGTGATTTAGTTTAAACTGTCTCCCTTTTGCTTATCTTTAAATCATTAATAGTTCTAAATATGCTGTGGATGTATGTATAGTAATTGTCAATTCATGCCCAAATTAAATTTGCCTTTGTTCATTAGGACCTACTATACAGGAAAAATTAATTTTGGAATGATTGTACTAACTTACTGGATACATATCTTTATTCCTCAGTAAGGGGAATAAAACTTTTTTGTTTCAAGAGCTCAGCCAGAAGGGGATCTTGTAAGGTCAGGATGAAGGATTCCAAGCAACGAGGTATTGCAGAATGGGTGCTGTCTTCCGTGGTCTTTTCATATCAGCAGCAAGTAGTTTTGTCAGAACAGCAGAGGCGTGATCAGACTGTCAGAGTCTGAACCTGAGTTGCTGCATGGAAGGACAAACCCTCTGTCAGAAATGCTGCAGCAGTGGATCCAAAGGTGACATCATGTTCGTCCTGGCATCAAGTTCCAAATGCTCTTGCTCAATACCCTTCTGTCTGAAACACAGAGCTCGAATCAAATTATCAGCTATTATTACTTTAAAAGTTCCTGTTTATAAAAAACTGGGAAACATCATTATAGGAACTTCCCAAATTGGTATTTCCAGTTTGGGATGGATGCGGACCAGAAGGTATTGTTTAAACAGAGTTTTTTGTCAGCACACTAAAATGACTCTAAAGATGCCTTAACAGGTTAATAACTTGCATATTGATTACATTTAAAAATATGTGAGTCAGGTATATAGTCAGTGGAAATCAAAGTTAAGATTACTGTGGTCCCCATTGTGTGTTTATTATAACAATCTTGAATTTTACGCTCACTGGCTTCCACCACACAGTCTTACCTTCTGTAACGTTCTTTCTCTAAACCTCCCTGATTCTTTATATCCTGTTATCCATCTTGTGTACTGAATGATGAAAGGATACTTGGTGATCACATCATGGTGCATGTGCTAAAGTGGGTGAAAGCCAGGATTTATTTTGCAAGATCAAGATCACTTCATGATTACTGTCTTCATGTCCCAATATAAAGGAAGTTTATTCCCGAAAAAAAGAAATCTCAAAACTCCAGCATATCCTACCTTGTCCTGAAATGAGAGCAGCACTACACGACTCATATTTAGTTGAAGTGGTACAGCCAGGGACCCGTCAGTCTGCACAAAAACATTATCAGCAACTTCTCAGATTCTATCATCATAGAAAATAATCAGCAATTCATATGCTTCTTTCTGAGTTTGTTATGGCCTCAGGGGTAATCAAAGATTAGAGCCTCTCTGGTAGCTTTCACATTAGTGAAACATTTTGCATCTAACTAGCCCATGATTGGTTTCTAAATGCTAGTTCATACCCTTCATGTTTTAGAGGACACATGGGTTAATGTGGCCTAGTTATTGCTTCGGTGTCTATTTCTCTTCAAGTAGCTTAATGCTGATTCTTTATATTACAGTTCTCTCAGTCCCCTTGCAAAGTGGACCAGAGATATTTTACATCTGCCAGAGAAGGTGAGCCAGCTGGAATGTGCTACAGGAAGGGAAGAGGAGCTGACTAGTAACTTAGTCAGAAATTTCTGACTCTTCTCCAACATTAGCCCTGCCTGGACTAAGTATCCCTGGCCTACTCCCAAGACAACTACTGGGAGGAACTAATTTGCTCTTTCCTCCTGCATTTTCAATTATTACCCACGTTTTTGTTTGCTGCCTATCTCTTTCTCATTTGGAGGGCCCAGTAATCACCAAGGGAGAAGCCGAGTTCAGCAGATAAGAGCACAGGGCACTCGTATCACCAGCTTCACTCGCCCCTCCGCGCCAAGTGCCTCTTCTGCCTTTGGCAGGACTCTGTGGCTTGGGAGCTCTCTCTTTCCTTAGCAGGGTCTGAATTCAGCCACTCAACGGTGCCAAAGTGCGCTTTGCAGCACAGGATTGTATATGGCAGGAACAGATTACAAATGCAGCCAACAGGATGTTGCCAACCCGTTATCTACGGTCCTTTATATTCAAGTACCCTGTCCCTGTGCTCTCATTTCCCCTTTTCCCTTTTATGGAGTGCTGGAGGGGAGTGACCTTTTCTGGTCTTCTCCATCTGACTCCAGAGAGGAGGTGAAATTTTGTAAGAGTGGTACTTTACACTCATTAACAGCACAGAAAGGAAATTTAAGCAGTTGACTTAGGAGAGGTGTTTTGCAGTGTAGCTCGATACTTTTCTTGAGGATTTTCATTGGTTAGGATTTTTTTAAATTAAGGAATGGTAAGGTTTTTCTTCCAAACATTTTATACCCTATTTCATAGTCATGCAGGCACAAAAGGATATCAGGTTTGCCTTTTGTTCCTGTTTTGAAAACTTAAAAACATTCCTATTTCACTTTTAGTTTTCATGGTTATAAAAGTTCATATTTTTCAAGTCATAGCCAGAATCACCCAGTTGACAACATGAGGAGTTATCATATGGCCATTTATTAAGGGAATAAAAAAGTAATAGGTATTTTCTGAGATAGAGGTGAGGACAGCAGAAGTTCAGGGACCACGTAACAAAGCCCAGATTCTGTCAGCACGGACCTCTGTTCTGTGACTAGTCTTTGCTATCTCCTGTCCAAGTACCTGGCTACAGAGCTCCACGTCATCATCTTCTCAATTTTCTGTAGTCCCTTTTCTTTGTATCCTTAGGCATTTTTTACCAAGCCAGGAATTCCTCTTTGTCTTTCTACAGCTTTGATGCAAAGCAGCAGAAAACTCTTTCAACTGTGGTAGAAGGTTTTGCAAAAATTCTTCTCAGCCTGTGGAAGCCCTGAAAAATGTTTGTTGAAGGTGGTACATTTTTCCCACAAAATACTTGAGTCTTTTCCTGAAGCTTTCAAAAACCACTGAGCTTGAAGAAAACACCTGGTAAGATACACTGAGTTAGATATGGGAAAAAGCTGCCAAAAGCAAGGAGTTGTCAGGTGACTTTTGACAGATTTTATGGTTTCTGGTACTTTAACAGAAAGATACGGGTTGCCTAATTCCTGTCAGGGATCTCTCAAAGAGCATCTCTTTAAATTGGTGAGCCTAAATAAGCTCTTTTCTGCCTCTTTTTCTAGTCTATCATACATACCACTATGAGTGGAAAAAAGTGTTTCTTTAAATAATACAGTCAGGCTTTAAGGGAGAATCTCTTCAAATATTAATTATTTTATAGATTTTTCATGTTGCTTTTATATTTTCTCAAAGAGGAACTGGATGGATGAACTTCCTTCTCTGTTTCCAGATCAGCAGCCAGATAGGAAATCCTGTCTCTAAGGAGAAAGTGCACTGACATGCACTGGTGAAGAACAGAAGTCACCAGGTGCAGAAGCCTTTTCCTACCCCTTTGTAGGAGTCTGGCGTCAGTGGTGTGGATTTTGAGAAACAGTTCTNCTACAATTTGCTGAGTACTCCAGAAAATCTGTTCCTTGGCTACGTGGTTTATATCTATCTTAAACGAAAGCTTGGAGTTACTCTTTCTAACATTTCAGCAATATTTATNCTTAATTGCTGCATGACATGCATTATTGCATGTAAAAGTAATTAGGTCATCATCCTAATTCTTTAAAGAAATATAATTTCTATGTATACGTTTATATATGTATANAATTATTTTATAGATTTTTCATGTTGCTTTTATATTTTCTCAAAGAGGAACTGGATGGATGAACTTCCTTCTCTGTTTCCAGATCAGCAGCCAGATAGGAAATCCTGTCTCTAAGGAGAAAGTGCACTGACATGCACTGGTGAAGAACAGAAGTCACCAGGTGCAGAAGCCTTTTCCTACCCCTTTGTAGGAGTCTGGCGTCAGTGGTGTGGATTTTGAGAAACAGTTCTATCTTAACCGAAAGCTTGGAGTTACTCTTTCTAACATTTCAGCAATATTTATTTATTTCCTAGTCAGCACAGGAAAGCTCAGAAGCCTTTATCTTCATTTAATTGCTTTCTTCTCAAGTTAGTAGTATGTTCCTGACACAAGAAAGCTTTTTAAAGGGAGAGGGTTGTTAATCATAAATATTTTAGGCATTAGGTGACTGAAGGATGTTTTGCAAATAGACTGTCATGAAAACATCTCCCCTCAAAGCAAGCAGTTGCAGAATTGTAGTTTAGGACAAGTAACATGTGTTACAAAGATTTTGCTAGTTTCTGATTACAAGCCGAAGTTCTACAAGTCCTAAGCAAAATTCTAGAGCAGCTTTAGAGAAAGGTAATTCTCCATATGTCTGATAAAGTGGCTGCTTTTGCAGTATCCTGGCTGTACATGGCTAGCTTTCCTGCCCTGCCGTAGACCTTTGTCATATTTTTTTCATGAGAAACTGAGAATTGCTGCAATAATTATTAATATATTATAAAAATGTAGCTAAAATTTAATTCTTGTCATATTCATTCCTTCTCAATGCGGGTGTATGTAGTAGTCTTTTAATCTAAATGCAGTCAATTTTATGACAATCTGAAGGCACTGTGTGGCAATTTAAAGACATACTGTGAAACTTGTCTTTCCTTTCCATACCTGGAAACCAACAATAGCCAGGTTTGGGGCACTGACCAGCTCATTTCAAGTAACAGAGCAAGGCTGATTTGAAGAGCTGTGCCTTTCAGACCAGCCTTCTCTGTATTCAATCTCTCTGTTTTCACCATGAACTTCAGGTGCTTCCCCAAGTTACCACTAGAGAAAGAGGATCACACTTCTTGCTTTTGTATTTGTTAGACAAGACAGGTTTCTACCTGGCTTTGTTCCTCATTTACTTAAATTTAAAGAAAAAATCTCCACCAAACATAAAATAAAACTCCAAACCAACAGTATTTGCTACTACATTAAGTTTCAGAACAGGCTTAATTAGAAGAATCTTTTAAAGATTTGTATCTAAATACAGTGCTTTTTAAATCAAAAGCATTTTGAAGTTTGTTTGTTGAGTATGTGGTATTGATAAAAAACCCCAAACAAATAACAAGAAGAAAACCAAACCCAAATCAGAAACATCATTATTAATTTTTAAGTGAAAAAGGCCTTATTTCTTATATACTGTGAAAAGCAGAAGACAGCTATGAAAATAGGTAGGCAATTCTTGGTTATGATTTGCTTCTCACTTATATTTAGGCATTTTATACATTTATAATCCAATCTCTATATGCACATAAGTTTTATCCTCTTATTAGTTTTTTTTTTTTTCAGTATGTGAAAAGTAATGATATTAATTCATTTCAGAAGACTAGATGTCTTGTGTTTTAATTCTCTCCTAGTCACAGAATTAATCAAAAGCTGTGAATTTGTCCTTAACCTTTCTGCACAGTTCAGAACTGTAGGGGAAATTCAAGTGTACCTAATTCGATACCATTCATCTTTGTGTTTTGGTGCTCTGGAGCAGCCTGGGAGCAGGAAAACTCATCAAAACTTAGAGCAGACTTAAGAAAAGGGTCATAGTTAAGGACCATCTCAAAGATGAAAGCAAAAGTCAGGAATCTTGTTTACACCATGTGCTATCTGAGCTCCTTTTCTGAGTACAAACTCTTAGGCCTGAATCTTTTGGCAGGATTTTGCTGAAAGGTACTTTTTCATATTATTTTACCTATTTGTATTATTATTTTGCCAGTTGGAAAAAGGTATCATAACAAGAATAGTTTTACTCTCAGAGTATGTTCTTGGTCTGCTTTTCAGCAAGTCTCAAACTACAGTATTTTTTTTTTTTTGCTGGGTCTGAAGGCAAGACTGTAATGTTTTTTTTGTGTAGCTGAACACAGATGAGTGCTCTGAATAACAGCAGCCTTAATAATAAATAGCAGTTATATAGCACCTTCTATCAGATGATTTTAACATGTTCTTTAGACCTTTCATCTTCTTTTATGGGGTTGCAAATATTTTTATCCCCATTTTACAAATAAATATCATATAAGGCTCAGATGAAATGACTCATGTACAGTTAAAACAGTGAGCCAGCATAGCTACAGAGGGAAAGAAAACTGTCATATTACTTGAGCATTAGCTTAACCATTGGATTTGGACCTTACTCTTTTTCTCAGGTTTGGTCTGTCATGGTCCTAGAGTACATTTGACAGATACATAGTGTTGCACAATGGCAGAGGAGTAATCTGGATGGTTTAAAGAAGAAGCTGCCCAATACTTAGAGCTGGTTCAGTTTCATATAAGAAAAAGCACCGAGCCACAGATACTTGTTCTTTTACTTATTCTCCATTTGTTTGGTGGGGAATTCTCTTTTATCCTAAAACATTCTCAGCAGCTTTCGGTTTCTTTATTTCATGCACGAAAGTCTCCCCTCTTGTCTGGAGCAGAAAATTTGACAATTTTTACCATAAAGGTTAAATCTATTCTTGGTGTTCTCATAACCAACTCAATCCTTTAATGTATTTATATCCTTGCTTGAGAATAAGCCTTGAAAGAGCAGAGACCAGATTTAGATTTTTCTTCTGTGGTGTCTCATCAATTCTTTCTTTGGGTCAAGTACTTCTTTAGGAATGAAATATTACATTTTCATAATCTTTTACACAAAGATTTCTAAACCAGCAAACAGCAGTGGTATTTAATTTTTGGAAAATTCTTTCTAAGACTATCCTGATTATAATTTTCTAACCCAGAAATTGTTTTTAACATGCAAAAAACATACAAGCATGAAGGAAAGGAAGGGCAGAGAAAATATTCACAACACTGGAAAAATAATAGTAAAAAATAGTTAAGAGGTGTTTTCTCAATTATCTTTGGACCTCTGTGCTTAAGCGTATCACATTACATGGAAAGAGGAGAGAGGTAGAAAGAGTTGACTATTTATCTTTGATTTTGATTTTTAATATCAGTTACTTGATGTAGGCTTGAGTAGTGCAAAGACATAGGAGGCCAGAAAAGCAAAAGATTAGAAAAGCCTTGGTTTTGTTTCAGTTGCTCCTTTTGCTTATGTTGGTCTAACCCATGATTTCAGAACTGGGTTAGGAGAAAGAAAATTCTGCTGAGACGACTGGGGTCCATCAGTAGCCTCCTTATCTTGGTTTGCAAATTCCGAAGTGCAAACCTTACTGAAAGCAGTCACTGCTTTAACATAAGATTCCCAGTGTGGTGCTATTTTAGCCCTCTATGAGGCTGGGTCAGAAAACATCCTAAGAAAGGGAGGCATGTGTGATGGTGAAATTGCTTGTGCTAGCACACAGGATGGATAAATGTGGGTGTCAGTAAAGATTTAGGGCTCTGCTTCCCAAGTCAATGCTGAGGAAAGATGATGAATGCATTGCTTGTTAAAACAGAAAGGATGTAATTAGATAGGTAAAGAGAAAGGAGTTGGAGAAAAGCTAGCAAAGGAATCAAGGTTTTTATTGAGAGCAGCTTAAGGAGCTTGGTTTTTCAAGGAGGAGGTTAAGAGCTGACATGATTGCAGTGTATGAGTGCCTGCACTATTCAGGAGGTATTTGGGGTTAGAGTGACCTTTAACAGAGAAGCACAACTAAACTGAGTAGCTCATAATAACTCAGAAAGCACTGCTTCCACAATGGTGTAGATTAACTTATTTGAAAACTTTTAAATCAAGCTGTTGAGGTGGGTTTTTTTCCTAAAATTTAGGCTCTGGTTGACCACAAATTATTGGACTTCATAATAGGAAGGGCTGAACCTTTTCATTGAATGAAATTATGTCATAAATTTTTCAGGAAATCAGATGTAATGGTTCCCCCTGGCCTAACCCGAATCTGTGAATCACTTCAGACATCACTTCCAGTATTCTGTGTGATTGTGAATACAGGCACACAAAGAGAATCAGCCTCTTTTTCATTTTTCCATGCAAACTTTACTTTAGAAGGGGAATATACAAGAGGGTAGTGCACCCAGAGGCTCTGCATTATACCACAGGGCTGGACATAAAAATGTAGAGAGGGAAATTTAACTGCTAGGAACTGGAGATGGAAAATCAGTCTCTGAAGTCCAGGGATAGAGCCCTGCAACTCTGTTAACAGAAATAACGTGAAATTTGCAATAGCAAAATTAGCTGAACCTTAATCTAAAAGATGAAAAAGCTGAATTTATTAGTATTTCTAATACTTCTTTTAAGATATAAAAGGTTGTTTCCAGCTTTGGGTGTCCTTATAGTTGTCTTTTACTAAAAATGAAGTAGAAGTGTAATCACCAAAGGTGCTCTTTCCTTTTTTATTTTTCAGTACTCACTCTTATTTCAGCAACTCTTCATGGACAGCTGTAGTATCTGACATGTTAACAAGTGAATTACAGCAAGATTTTGGTTTGTTTTGAGATGCTTCCAGGCTGATTACAGTGACTAATAGTAGTGTGTGGAGGTCACAGCTATCACAGCCACTGTTTTCCTCAGGGAAATTGGAGCTTGCTGCCAAATTGAGGGGACAAACACAGTGAGAAGTTGCATTCAGAGAGATTTGCCTTCAGAGTACAATGTTGTTGTTGTATTTTAGGAATCATGTGTAAGGGAAGGGAGATGCTAGTCCCTGTGGTCTGAATTCTTTCTTAGTGGATGCTTATGTTTTTCTGCACTTGGGAAAAGACATCTGCTCAGAATTTTAAAAAGAAAAAGTAAAATCATGGTTTTGCTGTAACATGAGTATGGTTGGGTTTGATTTCCCAGAGATCCAGATTTCATGCTCCGTGCAAGTACATTGAGAGATCCTCCTAAAAAAAAAAAAGGCGATTAAAGCAACCCTCAGTTAGACCACAGGATTGCAGTAAAAAGAACTCTATAATGTTGTAAAATAACTATTCTTTTTGTTCAATGAACCATTTGCACAAGTCTCCAAATCAGCTGCTGAGAATCTGAGTCACCCCTGGTTTGGTTATTGACCATCTACATCTGCCTGGTTTTTAACAACCCCAAAATGTTGTGAGTAGTGTAGAGACAGAGGTGTAGGGAGGTAGTGTTTAGAGAGCTGCAGGCTCACTGTACAGAAATACGTCTCTGTGGACACTCTCTCTGCTGCTCAAGGAGAGCTGATGCACAGGGAATATTGATGGCTTTCCTGCAAGAAAAGAAAGTTGTTCACATCACAGAATGATTTATGTTTGAAAAGACCCTTAAGATCATTGTGTTCAGCCACTAACGCAGCACTGCCAAGTTCACAACTAAACCATATCCCTCAGTGCCACAGGTACACGTCTTTTAAATATCTCCAGGGACAGAGACTCTACCACTTCCCTGGGCAGCCTGTTCCAGTGCTTGATAACCCCTTCAGTAATACATTTCTCCTTATAGCCAATCTAAGCCTCCCCTGGTACAACCTCAGGATGTTTCCTCTTGTCCTGTCACTTGTTACCTGAGAAAAGATAGTGATACTCACCTTGCTACAACCTCCTTTCAGGTAGAGCTCCATCAGCAGAGCTGACACAAGTGTTCCTGGTGATGCAAAAGAAGCAATGAAATGTATAACAGAATTGCAGTGACTTGAACACTAAACTATTCTTAGAATTAGTCAAATGAGAAATGTGTCCCCTGTTGGAACAAAAGCAGCACGAATGTGGAGAGAACAGATTTTTGCTGGTTTATGTTAGCCAAGCATGTCAAGCATTACATCACAATGTTAATGTTTCTGATTTTTTGCTGGGCATTTTAAATATGTACTTTGCTGAGTGTGTGTATTCACTTCTGTCACTCTTTTAGTCATTTTCATATGTACAGTTATGGTAGGGGGCTGTGTATATGTGGCAGAATTTATGATAAGCTTCAGTGTATGATCATTCTCCACTGTGGGAGCGTTCTTGGCTTTCATAACAACTGGAGCTCAAACACATGAGGAATTACAGAACTTAATTTAGATGTTGCATTGGTAATTTATGTATGCCAGTGGTTTTTTTTCCAGAGGGAAATAGTGGATTATATTATCAGTTTGTTCCATATACGGTTTAAAACTTCTCTTTATCAGAGTAAACCAACATACTATGCTGAAGGCCATTCTCTGTTTTTCAGAAGCTTTTTATGCCTGCTGGTTAAGTGATATTGAGTTACATCTCTTATACCCACTACCAATATTATGTTTACAAAAGCTTGTCTAACAGTTAACTCTATATTTGACCCAGGAGTTACACCATGATAAGAGGTAACAGGGCATACATTGCCAGTCACAATTTTAAACCTTACTCAGGTTATATTTGTGTTTCTGTTAAGAAAGGACGGCACTTACCTCTCCTCAGGATCATTGCACTTTGTTTCAGAGGCTCACAAATTGGTGTTTGTACTGTCTGCTGTGTATAAAGAGATTTTTCAAAATAATCAGAATTTTAGTTTCACCAAATGACTTCTTCCAGAGCATATTTTTTTTTTTCTCTTCTTCCTGTGCCTACTTTCATGTCTCTTTGTAGTCTGGTTCCTTTCCCAGGAGGCACCAGGAGAATCTGTGGTACCATGATATACAGCAGGGCAAGGGGAGTCTCTGGTAGCAAGAATGATAAGAGAATTCAAGTCTGAAATTCTTGAATTGCTGATGATAAGGTGTAACAGCTCATCTAAAACTGCCTTTGTACCTGAGGACTAAAAGGTGGCAAATATGATGCAAGTTTTTAAAACCCATTCCATGGAGCATAAAAGGGTTTTTTTTTTTTTTTACCAGGAAATGAACGGGTACCTCAATAGGAACAGTATAATAAAATACCTCATCCTGTAAACTGCCTGTAAAGTGTCAACATAATTCCTTTTTAAAGATAAATCCTTCTTTACAAGCCTGTTTGTAGGGGTCAACAAACATGTAAATAAGGGTGTTTAAATCTACGTAGTCTGAATTACCAAAAGGATTTTCACAAAACCCCTTGGCAAAGATTTTTTTAGAAAAATTAAATTGGCATAAGAGGATCCTTGCATGACAGAAAGATGCTTGGGAGGTAAGTGAGCTGAGGAAGTTTGCTATTGGCAAAATTCTCCAAGGTAGTGAGGACCAACCACAAAAATTGTGAAAGACCTTGATGAGACTGACAAGACATACAACAATGGTTGGTGAAGTCACATCTAGATAATTCTAAAGTGAGGCACACGGAAGTAAAAATTCACAAAACTTCACATAGAAAGTAGTAGGCTAGGAATTAGCCATCCAATAGGAATTAGTGGCATAGGAATTAGCCCAAGACTTGGAAGTGAGATCTCAGGTTTGTAATAGTGATTCCTTGAACACATCAGCTCAGAGTTCAATACTGATCTACCCAGAGTATTTTATATGGTTCCTGTCCATATCTTCAATATATTTACTGGAATTAGTTAAATTTTGGTAGAATTGAGATGGGCAACAAGAATGTAGACAGGAATTGAATTATTTTCATACACAGAATGACTGAGCAGCACAGAGATAACTTGGGGTGTAATACAGGTCTCATAAAATTGAATTGTATGAAGCTATATTTAAACAAAAAGAATTATTCCTTGGCACAGTGAACTGTGGGCATTGGAACTGCATGCAAAGAGTGCAAACTGGTTTACATCAGTTTCAGGGGTAACTATGCAAGAGAAAATCACTGGAATTTATCAAATACAGAGTAAACACCTGACTCTGGAAAATATTTGGTGGGAAAATACTAAAAAAAAACAGCACAGAAATACACTGTCTGTTTGTGCTGCTCCTGTTCTGTCCTGTCTGTTGCTACACTTGTATTTTTTAAGTGCTTTTAAAGTTCTTGTCACAAGTCTCAGTGGCTGTAGAGTATGTCTGTCTGAATTCTCTTAATCCTTGCTCACTTCAATAGTTTGGGTGGTTTTAAGGAGACTCATTGCAAAAAGGATAGTATCTTCAACTTTCTTGGAAAGACATTTATAAATTTAATTTTATATTAAACAAATTGAAATAGAATAAAAAGACTAACAGGTTGTTAAACCTAGTTATGGCTACCAGAGCACTATGAATTGCTTTGTTAATTCCCCCTGTAGCATAAACAGCATAGTGCAGATTTTTATTTGCATTTGTGGTAGCTTTTAGCTTCTGTTATTCTTTTGTTTACTAGTTCTGGTTCTTAAATACTGGTGCTCCCCACTGGGCAAACTATGCTGCATCATTTCCTAATAAATACCTCAACAAATAACTCTCTCCCTCTTTCCTACTCCCTCCCTCCCTGCAATGAAGAGGGTAATTTTGTGTAGTGATCTAAGATCAGTTTACCCTGCAGCATTAATCTTCTAACAGAGAGATACTATTTTATTTTTCCAGCATGCTGTAATCCACCCCAGTTTCTGATATATTTAAAGCGTATTAATTGTTAATGTTGGACTTCTAGAATTCTAATCATGACCAGACTGCATGCAGGGCTCCGGTTTGGGAAGGATCATTAACCGCTCCCCTGGGGATCACAAGTGGTACTTTCTGGAGGCAGCGTGAGCTGTATTAATTTTGTAGATTTTTGTCCTTGTGCTGCTACATCTGTTTGAAACTGGGACTTTGTGCATGGCCTGCATTGTGTGGTTGTGAAGTGCCTTGCCTCGCACTAGCGCTGTGGATTGTTATTTGGAATGCACAGAGGAGTCATTGATCACTGCTTCTTCCCTTTGTATTTTTTTTTAACGGGACTGCAGGCACTAGTGGGTATTTTTGCTATTTCTTTTCACCGATCTCAGACACTTCAAATGGTCGAGGTACTTTTGAGCATTACTCTTTACTTCTAGATTAACTGATTAACAATTAGTAGTTGAAACATAAAACATACCTTCCATTTAAGAAAAAATCCAACCAACTCTTCCCTAATAATACAGATATCTTTTAACATTTATTATAAATGTAATAATATATATTGACTGTCATATCTATTATAAAGTGGATGCTCAAAAAACTTTTAATCTGCATGTATAATTGTGATATACTATGCAGGGCGATGCTGTAAATGTTACAAGTCAGAAAAATATTTTCTTTGTTGTTTTTTAAGCTTTTAGACTTTGAGCTCTCACTATGTCCTAGAAACAGGAAACAAGGGTATTTATTTCAGGTTTTTCTTAGATTTTGTCACATTCATTGTAACAATACTGCATCATTTAATAATTCAGCAGATCATTCCAGATGAGGTGGTTTTGCTTTTGTATTGTCATGTTGTACCCCTGGGGCAATGAAATACAGTATTTAGTGGTAAAAGCTGATACAAATTAAATTACCTCTCTGGAAAATTTATTACTAATGCCATTTACTAATGCCATTTACAAAATCATGCACTTGGTTTAAAATGAATGCAGCAAGAAACATATGTAGTCCTTGTCCAAAACAAAGTAAGTGTTCAATGTTATGTAATAAATTTGGAGAATATCTTCTTAGGCAGATACAATGCAGTATGCTTTTCTTTAATTTATTTTTTTGTGTGCATACATGTATGTGAAGAGAATCCTCAGTAGTGCAGGCTTCTCTGGCAGCTTAAAATTTGTTCTAAGGGAAAATTACAGTCTTTATCTTCATGTTTAGAAAGTCTGGACGCAGCTAATTTACTGTTCGAATTCTTTAATGAATCAGTTACTTCAGCTGTTCTCTCTTCCTTTTGCAAGTCGGCTTAATACCAAGTGTGTGTTGTGTATCACCTGGAATTAAACAGCCAGGTTTGGTTTCTTCCAGCAACTGAAGGAACCATCAAGGTGGTTGCAAAGCAAGCTTCAGAAAAATTGAACTTTATAACAAATCAAACTATTTTCATCTGAACTGGTTTAAAAACAAAATGGGGAAATGAGCACTTTTTTTGTTGTTGTTGTAAACTGGCATTTTTTTCCCTTTCCTTCTCAGAATCCAGTGCTTATCTTAGATAAGGATGAGGGACCACAGATACAGAGATGCTCATAGGATCATTTGGGTTGAAAGGGATCTCAGATGTCATCTGGTCCAACCTCCTGCTTAGAGCAGGATAAGTTGTGAAACCAGACCAGTTATTCTGCTTTTTTTTTTAAATTAGAAAATTATGTTTGAATATTTTTGCATCAGGAAATGAATTTTAATCTGTATTCGTGTCACATCAGGAAGAATGACATGTTATGACTGAGGCCTCGACACTGTAGCTGTTATAAACTCTGTTTTCTGAACATCCTGTGTCATTCCCCAGGTTCTGCAGTGTTACAAACAGAGTGCTCTGTGATCCTGAGCATATTCGTGACCAACAGGAGTCCTGATATTTAGCAAAGATGTAATCAGTTCTGAGTTCCTGAAAAGGTTCAGTCAAATTTAGGAGTAATATATTCAGTTTTTTCACTTGTCTGACATTTTTTACAGTGTTAAAATGTTTTCTGAAGCGTGCTAACTTTCCTGGTACAAACACTCCCTTCATGTTCCTCCAAACTTCAGCCTTCCCATGGGTTCTGTCACTCATCAGTTCTGCATGGAAATGCTGGGGATTGCAACCTCTTTTCCCAGCAAGTGGTATTTGTAACGGAGCCTGCAAAGGACCTCCTTTCACAAAGAGATCTCCAGGAGAGAATATTTTTCAAATAAGTGCTAATATTTATCCCTGAAAGGAAAACATGTAGAAATACATGACAGTGACTTGTCAGGGTGCAAAAGTGGCTTCTGTAATATGTCTGTTGGACCAGTGGGTGATAGGGGAGGGCTTTCAGGGGGCTCTTTGCAATTCAGATGTGGTGGGGGAGCCCTGCAGCCCAGAGGATGTGCAGGGTTGGGGAAGGATCTATTTACTGACCTGGGGATGACAGCAGCAATGAAGCTGCCTTTTCTTCATCAGCTTTGGCGTGCTACCAGTTCCCTACCTTAGATTAAATCTAATTATTGTGAGGGCTGGAACCTTATTTCTCCTGTGTATCTCAAAAAAGAAAAGAAAAGAGCTTTCTGCTGGAAGTGTTATTTTTTTGATTTTTCTTCTGTACTCTTTATTGCCCTGAAAAGTTGTAAATTAATTATTGTTTGTTCTCCAGATGGATCCTGTGCAAAAAGCAGTCATAAACCATACATTTGGAGTGTCCATTCCCCCAAAGAAGAAACAAGTCATTTCCTGTAATGTCTGCCAGCTTCGCTTTAACTCTGATGTGAGTATTGCCTATGTGCCTTCCTTTTCTTTTTCTTTTTTTTTTTTTTTTTTGCTGCATTAGGTGTAATTAATCTATACCTCTTTTCCCCAAATGACTCATTCTGCTCAGCCTGATGGGTTGCTGTTTCTTCCACTCAGAGGCAGAAGTCCATAGAGCATGAACTCTTAATTTTCTTGGATAGCTCTGGCATGATATCCTATGCCATGTCCATTGGTGAGATTCCATTTGATGGCACAGTAACCTTCTAGAGGTATTGCAAAAAGAAACATTTGTCTGAGGTTTTTTTTTTTTAAAAAGGAGGTGAAGCAGAAAAACTTCCCAGTGAGTTCTCCAGGTCATATTTTCTTTTCTTCCAAAAGAAATAGCTTTTTCTTGTTGTTTGTACATCCTTGCTGATATGTCTTCCGATTTCTGAATAAAGTCACTCTTCAATAACTTTAATTTATAATAAATATAAACAGTTCTAGCTGTCATCTTGAGTGAGAAATTCAAAGAAACTCTTTTCTGAGGGTTAATTTTAAAAAATCATTACAAAAGAGTACACAAAAAGAACAAAAGAAATTCAAGGAAACTGTATCTAAGAAAATTATGACTTTTGAAAGTTTAAGAATATGTATTTGTTCTTAGAGACTACTTACTAATGTCATAAAGTTAATAAAATAAACCCAACTTCCCAGATTTTTGTTTTTATCTCGAGGGCAATAATAGATCACTAAGTGGTGTGTTAATATTATATACCTTTCTGTCATAATTTCGGTCTCAGAAATAGTTTGCAGACACCTCCTCAAAGCCTTTGAGTATTTTGTGCTCCTTGAGATTTGCTGTAAAGCACCTATACGCATTGCCCTGGTTTTCTCTGCCTCTAACACTGCACTTTGAAAAGTGTCTTGTAAAGTGTTTTTCCCAGTTTGGCTTTCATGTCTAGGCTGGTAAGGATTTTGAAGCAGTGATATCTTAGCTTCAAATTGATTTCTAAATCTGTCATCATTTGACAAGCTTATTAAACTTCCTTTGAAGTGGCAATATCTGCTTAGTTAACTGATCTCAAAAGTCATTATTTTAAATTTAGTTTGCTTGTCTTTCTACTTTAAGGTTAAGATTAAGGGGGAAAAAAAAATCTTTCTGCTCTGATACTTGGTCCAGGTATCTACTTTTACTGATTAAATCTAGGAACCAATAACATTTTTAAAAATTTCCTTTGGCTTCATGGATCTTGCTTCTGAGCGGCATCTTTCTCCGTCCCCAGTGAGGCAGCTCAGGCTTTCCTTACTCTTCCCCCTCCTCTTGAGGTCAAGGTCCCTCTGATGATGGGCCCTGTCCCCAGAGTCACTCACTTTGTGCTGACATTCAGGTGCACAAAGAGCACTGTAGGCAGACAAATTGAATCACAATTGCATGGCTTGAAACAAACAAACGAAAAAAGAGCTGAAATGTTTATCATTTTGTACATCAGTCAACCAAGCAATTTTTCCTATGTAGACTTACAAAGTAGAACGAAAAGTGCTTATCATATTCTGCTTTAACTAGTGGCATCACAGAACAATGGCCAGTTACAGCCATGCTGCTTCTTCTGGGCCAGGTGTATTCAGTAGGGGGGTGTGCTCTTTCTTCCTAAATTTGATAAATATATTCAGTTGTTGTTATTAGAAAATACCATCATCCTTTTGGAATGAATGGTTGTAAGAAAGGATGAAGCACCATGACTGTGCTGAACCATTTACATGCTGAAATGCAGCACCTTACGTTCTACAGCAGTTTGGTTTACCAGGACATTCAGAAACAACACAGAAATTCTATTTTGGAAAAGGTTATAAGGTTATAACCTACTAAGGTTATAATCTGCTAAGGTTATAGCAGTTTTACAAATACCAGAAGATGCTTAGATATAAAGAAAAATTTCACAATATTTCATAACATCTACATCCAGGAATACTTGGAGAAGGAGTCTTCATTTTAAAAGCTTTCTAGCCTTTCATTGGGTTATTCATCTTCTCCTGAGAAGCTGTACATAAGATTTTAAATCTTTTCTTCAGATTCAGTCATTTGACCTTAAGAATTATTTATTTGAGCATGTGTTGCATCTTTTTTTCTGAAACTGAGATCTTATTTTATTTGGATGTTATTCTTGCCTTTCCAAATAGACAACCCCCCCCCCCACCCTGCCCAACAAGCAGGAGCTTGTTGGAGCTCCTGCACAGAAATAAAAATCTGGACTCTGCATATATTTTTCTTTTTGGTCCCTTGGGACCAAAAATAATGGGAAATTATGCTCAGGGCATGGAATAATCTTTACAATCCATCCTTTGTTTGCTGACTGGGAAAGAAGGGAGTCAGATATGTGTGAACCTTGTAACTGCTGAATCTTTCAGAGAATCGGTTCCACCATGTGATGTGTTTTTGAGTAGCATCAAACTCTGTTAATCTGCATTAAAACTTCAGTGTAGCACATTTCAGAATGAGATTTGTAGCACAGACATTTTACACTTGCAGTTTCTTCTAGCTCTACAAGGCTGACAATACTTCTTCTTGTTGATAGGCATTTCATTCCTTTGAACTATCTCTGATCTAAATTATGCAATTAAAGGAGATAAAAATGGCAAAACGAAGCTATTAAGTGTCTTTTTAGTTTTTAATTTTTATTCTCCTAAATGAATTTCACTTGCATGATGCTTGAGGATTCTAACCTCATTCTGGTGGTGTTTTATCAATTGCACAAGAAACATACAGACAGTGGGTATTCATCTGTGAGAAGAAAATTGTTTTCTTTGCCTGCAATCTTTTCCTTGTGCTGTGGACACTTACTGGTCTGAATCAATAGACCAAATAAAATAAAAAAAAATCAGACGCCACAATTTATAGTTGTCAAACCTCCCACTAAATTAATACAGGGAATTGCAAAGGTTTTGGGTTTCTTTTGCTTATGTGTCTGCAGGTTCAGCTTTGGTGAGAGTATTCTGGCATCAGATTCAGAGGCAGGGATCTGCAGCTACCTGCAGGAAAAGAAAGATCAAGGATGGGAGGAAATTTTAAAATTTAAATATTTAAAAACAGGTTGTCTTGAATGTGGGAGTAAACATATGTTGAAGTGATGGCTTCTGTATTTTCAAAAGCAAAGTTCCTAGAATGATTTTTCTGCCATATTACAATTTGAACAGTATTTTCTAACTGAACTCTTCAGGATCTCCCAGTCTTCAATTTTTAAAGTACATCATGAAGAAAACCTCTGTGTACAAATTCTGATTTTTTTCTAGTCTTAACCTGATATGTCCTCTTCCAAAACCAGAAATTACAGGGTTTGACTCATACTTACAGACATTCACCATCATACTCTGCTTGTCCTTTTCTAATATTTTTAGCTGCATTTTGGTCCAATTGGAGGTTTTCTATTTTTGCTAATAAATTCTGGTACAACTGGTTTGGACACCCCTTCCAATCTCTGTGAACTCCAGAAGAAACTGTAGTACAGAAGAGATGATCCAAAGTCTTGCAAAAGAGAAAAATGAAATGTCATCTCTGAAGTAAGAGCAAACTAAAGGTGTCTTAATAGCCTGAACTTTGAAGTCTTTCAGGGGAATTTTATCTGTAGTAATATCAACCTTACAGCAATGATAACTGAGGTTGCTTCAACAACATTTTTTGCATGATCTACTTAAGATACTCTAGCTGGAACTCAGAGTGGGATTAGGTGCCTAGATCCAAGTGTCTTGCTGTTCGAATGTCTGGGGTGCCCGGGACATCCCCAACAGGCTGATTAACTGACAAAGGACACCCGAGGACATGCCAAGTTATATGGGATGCCTGCCTCTGGAACTGAACCCCCACTCATTCAGTTTGCCTTCTGGTTTACTTTTACTTCCTTTTCTTTCAATTTTTTTTCGTTTATTTTGAAGAGAGGAAAGAGAGGCAGGATTCAGTGAGGAGAAAAAGCATAAAAATAGAGAAAGTGAAAGGGGAAAAAAAATGTGAGGAGGGAACAAAGAAAAGGGCTCTTTCCTAAACTAGTTTTTAATGGTAGTAGATACCAGGAGTCAAGCGCATTTGAATTAGGGTAGAAATCTCATTTTAGGAAGGATAGTGTTATGAGGATGGATAGTTAATGAGGTTGATTAAACAGTATGGTCAATGCAGACTATTCTAGTCTGCATAAACTTTATTCTGTTATGCAGAGGAACATACTCTTTCTGAAAATAGTTTTAAAAAGAAAAAAGCAACATTATCCATTAACACTTGCAATTGGAAAGTGCTTCAGTGTTTTGGAATAAACACAGGTGTTTCCGTCTTCACATCAAATTATGTGTAAACACCATGATACTTTTTAATTTCTTCATTGTGATGACACAGCATGTGCTCCAATGCAGCAATGACTAAAGTGTCAATGAAGTTCAAGCTACGGTCTTATGTTATAATCCAGCTCAGAAAAAATGAGAAATACTCAGTTATATTTACTACCATGAGACACTAGGTACTAGAAGAGGAAGAATCCTCTCCATGGAACATATTGTGATAATGAGTCAGATTTTACAGTAACTTGAAGGCCACCAGAGCAGGGGGTGTAACTGTATTCCACCAAGAGGAAGCAAGATATACTACAAAAGATCTATCTTAACCTTTGAAAAAATACTTTTTTTTTTTTCCTTTTAAGAATTCTGGGATTATTAATATAGGTTTGGATGGTGAAATTAATTATATATACTACAGACATTCTAGCAAAAACAAAAATCATTGGTTTCACTGGTTCTGCCCAGGAGAGGGGTAATTTTTTGCAGTAGCTGTGAGGGACATGACTAGGGCCTGGGGATTGTTCTGTATCACCTCACATCATTGCTAGGAACGGGCAAAAGGGACTCTCTTTAAGAAGGGGTTCCTTCCACTCGTGTAAAAGTGGCGGATGGATCAGTCCTGTATTATTTATTGTTGGGAGCTTCTTTTTTTTTTTTTATACCTTTTGTTTTTAATCTTGTTGTTCTTACCGCTCATCATATCTCATTGCTACTTCCATTAAATTGTTCTTATTTCAACCCATGATCTTTTCCTTTTGTGCCTCCATTGGGAGGGGGGAAGGGAAGCAACACATGGTTTTAGCTGGAGTACTAAATTGGTGAATACCATTCCTAAATCACAACAGTGAGTTTACTGAATCTGTATGAGACCAGTAAAAGCATCCAGTAACAAGAGGCCAAGGGGGAAAATGGCTCTTTCTTATTCCATATAGACTCCTTCTCTGCCTACCCTTGGCTTGCTCTTTCTTATTCTTTCTGGCCACCTGATGAATCTGCTGCATTTTCCTCAACTGGTTTGTGGCAATAAGTCTTCCAGCAGCTGGCCAGACTGTCCCCAGGATGTCTGTTCTGTTACGGCATCTGACACTGTAGCTTGGAGCCATAAGGGAAAAGTGAGTTGTGGTTGGAAGGATATCTGGTTTCTGAAGATTTGCTCTTTTCTCCTTATCTGAATCATTACCTTGTGTTCAAGTAGTTTCTCTGCTCTTCTCCCTCATTATTTTTATTTTATTGTTTAGTCTCGAGGTTGTTGGGATTGTTTAGCCTGCAGAAAAGGAGGCTCAGGGTTTACCCTATCACTCTCTATGCCTACCTGAAAGAAGGTTGGAACAGGGTGGGTGTCAGTCTCTTCTCCCAGGAAACAAGTGATAGGATGAGAAAAAACTGCCTCAAGTTGGGCCAGGCAAGGCTTAGATTGGATATTAGGAAAAATTTCTTCACCAAAAGAAAGCTGTCGAACATTGGAACAGACTGTCCAGGGAAGTGGTGGAGTCACCATCCCCTGGAGGTATTTAAAAGATGTGTAGGGACATGGTTTAGTGGTGAACATGGCAGTGCTTAGTTAACATTTGAACTTGTTCTTAAAGGTCCTTTCCAACCAAAATGATTCTGTGATGCTCCACAGAGTTTTAGGAGCTTAGGTTCTATACAATACTGTACAGTACTAATCCAATCCCTTTTTTCAGCAGCCAGACTTCTCTGTAGTCCAAACTTGCAAATGCATGATGCCAGCAGTCCACACGCATTATTGTTCTGATTTTTGTTTGGTGGTGTTCTTTTAGTAAACAGATTTTATCATCTGTTGATCGCACCTAAAATAAATGTCTGCTTCCCTTTGCACACTTTCTGTTTCTAACAGAAATGTCTTTGGCTGTGGTACAGCCTGGTAGGCACCATCTTGTTCATAGGGTATAATTGGATTGAAAATAAACTTGTGTTTGCACAGTGTGCTTCTGTGTGGGTAATGACTGCAAGTTACCTCAAAAACAAGGAGGTGACTTCAAAAATCAGGAGGAAACACCTTGCAGGCAGATCAGAAAAGCAGATATAAAAAACTGGCATTAAGCGACAATGAAGGTCATCTTATTATTGAATGTATTTAAAGCTAATAAAAATGATGTGATGATAGTGCTCATCCTTTTAAAAAGCCAGAAGGCAAATTTTTGAAATTTAGGCAAGTATTACCAAGTTGGCTTTGCAAATTTAAATGAATCACTCATGCTGTCAAAAAGATAATAAACAAAACAATCAATAGCATCACATAAAAATCTACAGAACTGTCATTGTCTTTTGTCAAAGGTTTTACATTTTCCTTATAAATAAGACTATATTGATCCTCTGGGTATGGAGGGTAGTGAAGCAGATAGGAGGTAATTAAAAGCATAAATCTCAGGAACTTGTGAAGGTAATTTTCTGTTTTGTAGACAGAACTGACAAAATGATGAAAGTTGTTAGCTCCAACATGACAGAAATACCGCATGATTACAGGGTACAGGGTTATAACACGATGAAAGTTCTGTTCAAATAACAGCTATTTAACAGAGCTTTTAACTAAGTTTGGTGAGGTATTTTAAATATGAGTTGAATTCTTATGACATGGCTGATATTCACAGCTCCTTGGTTTTTCTATGTTCTTTTCAATAATAATCTACCTTGCTATTTTGAGCAATTAGGTTTTAGAAATCTGTAAGGATGGAATTGAAAAACTAATGCATATCTTTGGTGTAAAAAACATGCCAGGTTTGCAGATTTCTTCAATTACATCTATTATTAATAGCAAATGAAATAAAACTATCTTTTTCAACCCTACTTCCTAATTTATCATGTCATTTAATTTTTATTGGAGTTATGATTCTAGTCTAAATTCTTTATAATTTATATACTCAAATAAATATGCATACTCTTACAGAATGGTTCTAACAGGTAAACTACATGATCAAACATTTGGCAGACATCTTACCATTAAGAAGAGAGTTTTATAGTTTAGGATCTGCTGTGAATTAAAATAACAATATGTTATGAACATAAATACCTCTCTGTTTCTCCTGTCTTGCACAGTTAGTTTCCTTCTCTAACAGGAGCACTGCCATTGTAATCAACTTGATGTATAAAAGTTGGCAGGAACACAGGTGTTGAGAGGTTCTCTTTCTATGATATAAGTTATGATTATATTTAGGACATGTTAGTTTGTTTTGGCTTCTTCTTAGATTGAATTTATGGAAAATTTTTTTGTGATGTGCAGAAAAAATTCGTCTTTATGGCTACTCCGTAACAGAATAGAAGTTTTCAGGGTCATTATAAATCTGTTAAGTCTTTCGGTTGTTCATTTTCCGTGGTTGAACTGCTACTGGCAGAAGCTTTTGTGGTATTTTCAACAAAATATTTTTCATTAGAGATTACCAATTGTATTGACATCAAATGAACACAGGATTTGAGATAGAACATAGAATCATTGAGGGTGGAAAAGACCTCTAAGATAATCAAATTCAGCCACCACTGTGTTCACCACTAAACCATATCCCCAAGCGCCACCCCCAGATGGTTTTTGAACAGTTTCAGAATGATTCCACCACTTAATCGGGCAGCATGCTAGAGTTAGAATTGCTGTTGAGAATATTTCCCATCCAGGGAGGAATTCCTGCTCTCTGAAGGTGCAGTAGCAAGCGAGAAGAAATAGGAGCTGTGACCCACCTTGTTCAGTTCCATTTAGTTGGGGCACTCACCTAATGCTCTGCAGCTCAAGACTTGAACCTGCATTTCCCACGTGGATGTTTCAGTGCCTCCCTTTATTTCTGCATTTCTTCTTCTTTCTGTCCATACAGATCTACATATATTTAATTGGATATGTCAATTGCCAGACTGGATAATGGGGTAAAAGATTCAAGCATTCAGCTAAAGAGTTGATGGTACAACTGTCTTATTTCCATGAAGACCTAATGAAAGGCTACTTCAGCCGATCTTGAATAAACCTGTAAAAAATCTTGATCTCACACACATGTGTACTGAACCTTTAGGCTTACTCAAGCCTTTCATCAGGTTAACATTTCTTTGTGTAGCAATAAATTCAGTTAATTAGTCATTCACATAGCAAGTAGATTCTAAAACTCAGTCACTTGTGAACTGTCAAAATGAATCGTGTGAATTTCAAATATACTGTCAGTCATTGCTCTTGATGGGGAATATTCTGTTATCTTTTGTGCTACAGTCTTGCCTGTAGTTCAAAGTTTTCTTAAAGGTAATACTGCTATCAGTGAATCCATATGATTTACATGTTTCCTGGTTGTCTAGATCTTTTGATATATGCAGATTTATAAACACTTTTAACTTTCTACAAAGTAAAGTTACTGAGCTTGTTTTAAGCACTACCATATGCTAATGACATTCACATTTGTTTTCAAAAGCATGTTTACATTTAGAAGATAATTTAAATAGTTGATGTTTCATTAAATGCAGTCTAGTACATAAGGCTATTGTATATGTATTGTATGTAGTCTCACAGTGTAACATCCTGCTTGGATTTCAAACTTAATAATTTGCAGTTGAAAGTAGCAATTAAATGTAGATTTTAAATAAAATGTGGCATTTGGATCATTTTTAAGAGCAGAAAAAGCTATCCTTTCTTACAGCCAAGTCATTAATCCTTACAACATAAAGGCTTTCTTAAAATTAAAACATTCATAAGGTTTGATTGTTTGGGGGTTTTTAATTGGTACTAAAAGACTGTGGATAGAACTAAGGTGTATAAATTTTAAGGTGTATAAATTAGAAAAATTATGGGGAAAAAATTACATAATTATTTGTCTGTCAAATATATTCTTAATTATTTGCAACTTAATTTAAAATACAGCTTTTCACTAAGCCATGGTCTTACCAATATGTAGACATAGTTTTTTATGTCATAAAATATGTATCCCATTGATCAAAAAGTAATGTCAGAAAAATACATAAACACTTCTGTGGAATTTGGCCTGTCAGTACAAGGGTATTTTTTGCATTCTGATTCATAATGTAACATTTATAGCAGCTTAAAGCTTTTCCTGTTCATTAAACCTACTAGCCAGGACTTGGTGACTTTCTGTGCTGTCTAATAAGTAGGCAGGTTCTTTTTTTAAATATTGCCATGTATAAATATATAGCCAGTAAGCCACAGTCAGTTTTAGATTCAGCTGAAAATCAGACTTTCCTTTCAGTTAAGTTCTTTCATAGAAGTATTTTCTTATTCCACTTTCTCAAAAACTGTCCTCCTTAACCTGGTATGCATTTAATTTAAAAATTGTAATAATGATAATTCAATGGTGACATTTAATATTGACTAGGTAAGCAATAGATGTAACTTAATCTTTTTGAAATGAAAAATAAATATTTAAACAATATTGAATTGTGGCACAGATAAATTATTTTACTGTAGAATGAATTAATCCCTACAGTAAATGCAGCTGTATACACTGAAATAAAGTGTTTTGCAATTAAAATCATTAGAGTACATGGGTATAGAAATGTATTTTGAGGTAATAGATTTTCATTTTGATTTTTCCTAATTTTTTTATTTTCTCAACTATTGTTCTGCTGACACAGAATTTGCTTGAATTAGTTCTACTTAATGATGATCCAAAAGTACCCTCAGTATCCATTTAAAATTTTGTATCACTAGGATATTTACTCTTAAGTTAATTTTGTATTTTATTGGGGGTTTATATTAAAATTGGTAAAGTATCTTCCTTCTATACACATGACTTTTGAACCCTGTGTGGTCAACCCTGTCCAACTTCTGCTGGATTACCAGAGCAAATGAAAATAAATTTTCAGCTTCTTGCCTTAACTAAAAATGATACTTTTATGTGCCATGGCTTATTTCAAAGATAAGTTTAGTATTTCAATGATACAGTCTACAAAGCTCATAAGCTGTGCTCTATTGCTGTATTTGTGTCATAAGCAAGTTTTAAGTGAGACTTGGAACAAATATTTTTGCCTTTAATATGGTGCTTTTGGAAATACTTTATAAAATTTGGGTTATTAATGATCAGGAAATTAATAATGACATTAATTGCTATCAGTAATAATCAGAACTTGAGTTCCAATTTCAGATTGCCTCAGCTGCCCTTTTTTCTTTTGCTTGCTGTAACTCCAGAAAACTCCAAAGTTTTACGTAACATGGTAATACAGCATTTCAGTTACCAAAAGGCAGCTGAATCAAATGATTTATCCCACAGTGGATAAAAAGCAAACTCTGAACTTCAAGTGTATCTGAAAGGACTAGAAAATAGTGCTTATGTGGTTAGGAAACGTTGCTTTAATACCTTAAGGAATGCTCCTCTAACTTCATGCTTGGAAAGAGTATCTGTGTTCCTATTCACAGAACAGAGATGAGTTGCAACAGCCTAAAACCCAAAGGTTTGACAATATTCAGCCTCTGGAACTGAAACTTGACAAAGTCATTGTAGAAATAAATAGTACGTGCTTAACTGACAAAGTGAGGCACTGAAACAATTCTTTAAAGACAGATTTTGCATCCCCTAACTACTTTGAAATCAAACCTGGAGAATTCCATCCCCCCTCCCCGCCCAAGGAATATGGTCTAGTTTGAATAGTATTGAGGAAGGCTGGCGTTTCCAAAAGCCCTGCTTAGATTGGGCATAGCAATACTTTTTGGCCTTACAACATACAACTATGAATTTGATAGATTATAATAACTAGAAAACTTAAAAATTAGTCCATTCACCATGTTTCCATGAAGCTTCGCTCGTTGTTATGGAAATCTTAATTTTAATTCTGCCTGGGCTTGTTTGTTCTCAACAGGTCTCATGTACACTATATGAGGATTGAATGAAAGGAATCAAAGACTGTAGTAGGTTATTACTGATATTGCAGGCATTATTATTGCAAATATCAGCAGAAAGGCTTATTATCAAGGAATTGACTTACTAAGTCTTTCTCTTGAGTGCATTTATGTCTCTTATGTCATAGCTTTGGCCTCAGGCAGCATATGATCCTACCAACAGCACACATATGCGCAGAGCATAGAGTTCAAATATTTAAAGGGACATCATCAACTTGAGGATGCTGAGTGGAAAATCTTGTACTTGCTATTATTTAAAGTTAAAAGTATTGGAATGGAAAGGGTATATATTCACCCCAATTTTTAGCTCCACTTTTTGTACACTGCAACATGTGAATAGTTCATTGAATTTTGTCGGTGGAAAACTCCCCTTCTGGTGCATCATGTCGCAACTGCAAGGCTTAAGAGAAATGGATAAAACCCAGCAAAGGTGGAGAGAGACAGGGCAAGGCTCCTGTGCCCCATAAGGCACGTTGGCTTAACAGGGCACAAACAGGACTGTGCTCCTCTGCCCGTATCCAGAACTGAAGAGATCCAACCCAGAAGTTGACAAGTGTCCCTTTAAGTAGTGCACGTAGTACTAGTGGTATAGCTGGTTAGTTGTTTCTTTATAGGCCTTTAACTGTGTTTGTATGCGTGTTAATATTTGAAAGGTTTTAAAATCAAGAAATGTTTTAATAGCAATTGATGAGTAAACTCTTCACTGTTCTTATAATAAGTTTTTTAAAAATATCTCACTTTCAGAGGAATTCAAAATAAAAGTAATCTAGCAGCCTTTCTTACTGAATGCTTGCTTACTGAAATCTCCTGTGAAAGAGAGGTGCACCCACAAGGACATACACTGTCCTTCTGAGGTGGAGAGGCCTGTGTTTCACGGGGTGTATAATCACTCAAGAAGTTCTGGTGTATAAGAACTTCGCTCCTCTCTTTTAGCAACAGTTCTCCACCAGTTTAACGGTGCCAGTAACGTGGGAGGACTCCAGCATGCTGTCTGTTCTCTTGTCCACTCCAGCTGTTCCTGCTCCTCACTTCTACTCTACCATATGATAAAGCTGTTATTACATGCTGTCCCAAGGTGACTGTATTGTAATGACCATTTCTGCTGATCTTTAAACAATTTTCCTCATTATGGCAGCACTCTTTATGGAGTTCAAGCATCTTAGATAATATAGTTGCTCTCTATAGAAAGCATGTGACTTGTTTCATGGCTCCCTTCATTTATCACAGCAAACTAAATAAAATCGTTCATAATTGATTGACAAGAAGGAATGAATACAGTTTTGCATGAACAGAGTGAAAGTTTACTTGCACTGATGTTTTTATATGCCAGGTGCCAAGATGTGCTTACAAGAAGCATGCTTTCTCTGAGTGTTTAAACTTGAAATAAACAACAATATTAACTACTTCGGTTAATATGTAACCTTCAATAGAGGCACCTAGTGGTATGCCTGAAATAATGTTTTAAAACTGTGTTTGGAAATATTAGTAATGCAAAACTATTGCTGAATAGTACAATGTAATGAAAACAGACTGTTTTGGATGTTGTTTTCTTGCCCATTATTTGTTAAATTAATTTATTAAGAAGTCAGTAAAACCACTTAAATTCATTAGCTGAAATTTCCAAGCTTTGGAGGTTGTATTAAGTGTGTAGTTCCTTAGTTTTGCTTCTAACAAAGTGGTCTGATTCGTCAAGGCATCTGATTATATAGAGTCAGGAACAATGAAAGGGATGCAATGTAACTGAAAAAAATGGGCAGATATTTATGTGTCTAGGTTGAGCTGTGCAGCTTCAAAAACACTGACCTAGTTTCTGAAGATAGTTTTAAGACAAAGGTGAAGTAAACATCTCAGTACATATTTCTACTGTTCTGTTTGGGCAGATTAAGAAGAGTATATTATATATAAACCACTCCAGCCAAAACAAATAATAATTTTTAAAAGCTCCTCTTCTCCCTGTCCTTCAGGTTCCAATTTTCTTAGTACTTAAAAAATAATATTCAAGGCAATTTATAAAGCAATCAAGACTGACAAGTATTTAGTTTTCTATGTTGTACTTGGGTCTACTGAAGTTTACAGGTATGGTGTTTACTCATTTTAACCCTTCTTGCTTGATCTAATAGTGAAGTCATATTTTTTCAATTTTCAATTGTTTCATTTGCTGTTAGTGTGAAGGTGAATATATTTTATGACAGTTTTACTAGATCAAACAGAAGGAAAAATGGATTATTTAATCATGTTACAGCACGGTACATCTTTCTAACTGCAAGCAATAAGGACTAGGGAACGCTACATGAAAATTGAGTAGCATCTTTCTGAATTGGATGTGTTTACATTTGTATAGTACTTTAAATCTTTAAGCACCATGGAAGTAAAGAATTAAATTAGGAGTGACAAAGCTCTATGTAATCTTGAAGCCTCTTTTTCCCAGTTACTGAAAACATGGCAGTATTCATTAAAATCATGTCATTTGAATATATAAGAACTTACATCCACGAAAACTGTTAGTATAAAGCTATTAAAATTTTATAGGTGGAATAATATGGTGCCTACTATTGAAAGTGTCACTCTTCTGCCTTGTCATCTATTGTATTATATACAAGTGCAAAAAAAAGTGAGCCTGATTTGTTCTCCTTTGTAGAGCCAGGCCGAGGCCCACTACAAAGGAAGTAAACATGCCAAGAAGGTCAAAGCACTAGAGGCAACGAAAAGCAAACCCAAAGTTGGTTCTTCCAAGGACAGCGCAAAGGTTAACACGGGCTGCTCCACCACGCCAGTCACAGCCAACATCTCTGACAAATCAGGTCAATGACAACTTTTTGTTCTATACATCCTTTGCTTTCTCCCTTTTTTGTGTTTGTATGAGAGAACTTGGTTGCATGATAGTGATTCATAACTTGTCTTTTCTAAACTATGTTCTATATGCTTTCTTGTACAGAATTGATTTGCTTTGATACTCTCAAATTGCTTTTCCACATCTGTGAAACAACTGGTGCCCCTGAATGCCTAAGTGTGTTTTTTTTTAAACCTATGAAATTTACTCTTAGAAAGTATGGATGTTCTTATGGCAGTAGTGGATGGATGTGGGTGGAGGGTGAAGTATGAGGTTACATATTTACCTGAAGCACAAGAAACGTTTATAAGAAATTTTTCCTTTCTGAATCAGACAATGTTGCTCTAATAGGAAAACACACCTACAGAAATGTGAAGCCTTGTGGCCTGGGTATTTCCTGACTTTCACAGCTCATTAGTGCGTCAACATCACTTCTTTTTTCTTTTTTTTTTTTTGCCTTTCAGATTAGTAATCTGAGGAAGATCAGCAACAATAATAGCAGTGGAATTGTTTGAGTTCCTACTCTGTCAGTGTTTTGTTACTGAATGAAACCGGAGACTTTAATGAACTCCCTGACAGTGTTATTCAGGAGAAGGCCCTTACTGTGGATTACTCAACTGTCAGTCTAGCAGACTACTGCTGATAAATTTGCTTCTATTAGGGAGCCATTTATTATCCTCTTCACCAGAGCTGATCTTGACTCAGGTGCTATGAGGTCAATAACACGGTTTTTTGCCATGTGCCTTAAAAATAACCAAAAAAAAACCCCGACTCAAAAAATGTGTTGGTGACTGTCATCCTGCTCTTTTCACAGCAGCATCAAAACTATCTGTGGGTCCTTAACAATGAAAATGAGTGCCAAATTTTGGGTTGATTTACCTAGTAAATAACATTTTATGTTTGAAAGAGATGAGCTAAATCCAAGTAGCATCTTCAGGTAAACAAGCCATGCTACTATAAAACAGTAGCAATCTGCCATTGATCTAAATATAAGGTGGACTACTGAACAGAAAGACATTTAAAATATTTGATAAATATTTTACGCTCTGAAATGTCTAAAACAGCTTTATTTAAGATAGCTTACTTCTCCAGGTATACATGGTGAGAACTCAGACAACTGCTGAAGTAAAATATCAGTTAAGACTTTAGAGGATTTAACATGTTAAGAATTCATCTATGATAATGTAATTGTATAATGCCCTCCCTCTCCGATGCCAGAAGTTGAGGTCCAGAAAACAAAAGTTTTGTCATCTTGTACAAACTCCATCATCTCTTCCATAGGTCTGGAGCTGTTTCATGTTTCCTTTGCCAGACTATGAGGCCCAAATTAAATTAATTCTTTTCTTTCCTCTGCAATGTATCTAAAATATACATTCAGTTTTTGATAAAATAATACAACCAATCAAAAGGGAAACCTGCTCTTGATTTTTTTAAAATTGCCCTCTTTTGAAAGTGTGTTGTTTTATACTGTTAATTACTCTGTACAAATTAGACATATTACCATCTGTGTCTGTCAGATTATACCACTGCAACTGTTTCTACATTAAAAATAAATCCCAGTGGCAATTTAGTTAAACACTTTCTTCCCATCAGGAGAACAGTGGGATTCTATGTGGAGAGTAGGCTCCTCAGAGCATCTTACTGCTGTACAGGAGACTGAGGATGGGATGTTTGGGAAGAAAACACCTGAACTTGGAGCAAATTCTGTGTATTTGTAGGGAAAGCTGGTCACAGAGATGGGGAACAGCTTGAAGACTGGGGGTTTTACCAGACTTGGAACAAACCAGTTTTGTTCAGCTACAGTTTCCCTTGCAGATAATATTGCTCATCTATTCTCCAACAAATGTTTAATTCCTTACCATAATGGTTATTGCAACTAAAGCAGTCATTAAGTTGCCATTGGGGGATTTTTTTTTTTTTTTTTTTTTTTTTTTTTTTTTTTTTTTTTGGGGGGGTATTTTTTTTTTTTTTTTTTTTTTGCTTGGGGGGAGATTAATTTATACCGTTTTTTCTGAATCTTTTGACACAGCTTTCATTCTCTGAGAAGTGGGTTAGTACTATATATTAACTTTCTAGAAATATTTTCATTTTCTTTAGATCTCTAATACTAAGAATTTCAGTTCATGTTTGTATTTATGCTGTTTTTTAATCCTGATTTCCAGAGAAAATGAGACTTACAGTCATATCATCTATTTCTATCTTTGTTATTTTCTGGCTGTGTCTTCACAATTTTGACTATTTCTTAGTGTCCAAAAATTAAAAAAAAAGAGATTAAGAGATTTTAATCCTATAAATCCTGAAAATTAGTCCTATAAATCCTATAAGTTTGATGAAAATTGGCACCTAGGTAGACGAGAAGTCCTAACTTATGGTCCATCCTGAAAGATGGTGCCATGTGAGCTCTGTTTCGCTTGACCTGCTGATTAACCAGGGACTCTGCCTTCAGGATGGGGCCTTTGAAAGTGTGTATGTGTGCTGTAGGTCTAAAAAAATTGCACTAGATGCACATAAACTAAATGAAATCAAGGAAGAGAATTAAATTCCACCACTTGGGAAGCTGCTGTTTAGCCATTATACTTTGGAGAGTTCCTGAGAAATGTTCATCAAGCAGTAAATAACTTCTGGTGTCCTTTTCTTGTGTATGGGAGAGTAGAAAGAGAAGCTATACAGAGAAGACAGTTTTAAGTTCTTGTGATCTTTTATTATCTGCTGTATTTCCAGGGGTAATAGTGCAGAAAGGGTAGGGAGCATTACAGTAAATTGATAAACTGCAATTATTCTCTTCCGTAGGTCTGCTAATGAAGGGGCAGAACAGGCGTGAGTAGCGCCCTTTCTGGTGTGTTGTCATTTTGAATGAGATAATGATGAATGATTTGGAGCTCGCCAGATAGAACAGTTGTCATATATTGAACTAAAATGTTGGGTTAAGTTTGCTACAGAGCCTTGTGTTCTTTGGGTCAGGCACAACATGAAGTCCAAAACACTTACTTATCAGAAGTCGCCATGTTAGTACTAACAGGAAAAATAATTTCACTGTTAGCTCAGCTAGTGATGAATCTATCAAAGGCAAAACACAAATTCATCCAGTCCTTATTTTTCAAAATTTATGATGCAGTGGTCCCTCTACAGCTGTTCCTTTCAGCTTGAGAAAGGTGGCTGCTGGTAGAGCTACAAAAGTTAAATTAATCTTTAAAGGTTTTTGGGATGTTTCCAGAAGAACATGGGCTCCTGCAGAGAGAAGTGGCCTCAGCCACATGGAAAGGGGTGACTGTGGTCTGAGCATGACAATGCCCACATTGTGAGAGTGTTCTTCCCTGCTCATGTTAATTATAGAGTGTGACTCGGAAATGATATTTGTAAATTGATCATCAGCAAACATGTAAGGATAAAGCCATAGTGCAGGAATGGTGCAGGTGGCTGTACCCTCAGGTAAGTGGAATCGATGGGTTTAACTGAACAAATTTGCACTCTAACTTTGTTAGGCTACTATGTGATCTCATCGTCTAAGCTCACAACTCCTTGCTGTTCCGAAAATACTAGTCTATTGGTACTTGTAAATACCACCATCCTACACGGTTCCCTCTGGAGACAGGAAAAGATCACCACAGATTGTGTGACAAGGTTGCTGTTCTCCTACTCTAGCTGGGCCATCTCTGCTTGTCCTGATGGGTATTTGCAGATTGGAGGTGGCCATAGGGGATTCATTCATAACCTGTCTGCCCCACAGTTTCTCAAACCACACAGGGAAAGTCTAGCAATGGCTGTAGAACAGTTTCATATGCTAGAAAATCACTCCTGTGACACTGCAAGCTTTTTTGTAGCTGCTTTGAGATGTGGTAACAGAACAGCGGTGTTAACAGCACTGGGAGCTCTCTTGCTGGGGTGGGTTGATCCTGGCTGGATACCAGGTGCCCACCAAAGCCACTCTGCCACTCCCACCCTCAGCTGGGCAGGGGAGAGGAGTATAGCAAAAAGCTCGTGGGTCGAGTTCTGTCAAGCATAAGGAAAACTTCTGACAGCTTTTCACAGAAGCCACCTCTGTAGCCCTCCCACTACCCTCCCACTACTTAGCCATCCAAACTCAGTACAGTGGCAAAGATTCCCTTCCCTCCCTGTGGAAGCCCAGGGTTTTAAAGATGGTTGCACAGAAGGACACATATTGTATGGCACTGCTTTAGAAAACGGCAAGGGTAATAACCACTACACAACACAGTTTAGAATATTTGAAGTGTGGTTTAAATATAGCTCTCAGAATGCAGTAGAAGATGGTGTCTGTGACCCCAGGTCAGCATAGTCTAGATGCTTACAGTGATGAATCCTTCAGGAATGCATATGATAATGACTGGGTTGAAATACCACTGTTTACTTATCAAGCAAAGAGGAATTCTTTGATCATACTTCTAAATCAAAATAAATAGTTCAAAATGAAGCATACAAATGATGTGGTATCAACTCCTTTGCATTCTGCTTTGATATGAAAATTGGAAAGTAAATACAACTGTTTTGAAGTACGCAAGAGTCAAAATCATATTTCAGATTATAAAAGGTAATCTTTCTGCCATTCACTATATGCTCTGTTGGCCTATGCTCTATTTGGAAAATAACCTGGACCTGTTGATGGACCTAATAAATGACTTGATGTAGACATGTGGTAATTAGTTGGCCCATTATACAGGATTGGCAACTCCAAGCTTTTTCAGACTTAGAAAAGTTGACCTTGAGGTCTTTTCTCTTGGGTTCTAGTTCATCAAGGGCTATCTGTGGATGCTTTCCTAAAAAAACAGAGTGTTTTTTCCTTTTATTCCTGAGGCAGTGTGCAACATGTTGAATCATATTTACTCAGGAACCTTATGATGTGTTGGATTTCTCCAGTGTTCCCATTGCCAGTGTTGTGTATTCATCAGCTACCAATGAGGTGAAATGTCCCAGTGGAGGGCTCAGTTTGCATTTCACAAGTCCACCATCAGGACACTCCCTTAGTCATCTTGCTTTCATTGCTTATTTTAAAAATCTTTCTGCCAGTGCTTAAACTCTAAACTTTTATACGCAACTCTTTACTTGGAGTAATGCTAAAAATGATACCAGATCTCTTAGCAAAATTCCTTTTCACCTTAACATGTGTTTCCATTTATCACCTTGTTTTCCACACATTTTAAAGGAATGGCTTGTTTACATTGCTCAAATAAACTGTTTCTTACATTATCCTCCAGAAGCAGCTAGGAGCCACAGACATACAACCTCCTCAGCTGAACTGTGGTATGTCTGTTCTGGAAAACTCGAGGTTATCTGTCACACAGATACCATTATAAGAACCTCAAAGCTTAGGGTGTTTCTAATTATTCTTAGATCTTATAATTCTGTGTAACATACCAAAGTTCTCTAGACCTCAAGATAGGCTGGGACAAAGTTGAATTTTGAGGGTGGGGCAGGGATAGGGAGAGGCTCTAGGAGAGGAACAAGACAATGTTGTGTTTGGGTTGCTGTCCCCCAGAGTATCAGTCTGCCCGATTTAGAAATTCTGGTTTCTGTCCTTCAGAAAGGATGCTTGTGCTTATGTCTGGCCTCCATCAAAAGCTACTGATGAGCCTCATCACTTCTTCACGTTTATGCTGCCATAAAGAATTCTGCTGAAGCTATCCTCTATAAAATAACCATGCATCTGTGTTTATGTGGATTCAGATAGTGCCTGCTAAGCACAGGCATATTTCAGATAGATAAAGGTACTAGTTTACCATCAACTAAGTAGTAAATTCAATATGATTCAGCCACCAAGGAGAGTCATTTCAAGAGCACTTTTCCATTACATCCTCTGAGGACAGTAAGCTTTGTTCCTTTTTGATTCAGTGTTTCACAGCCATATGAAGATCATTCTACATTGCCATCTGTTGAAACTCTACCCCCAAAACAGAGGTAATGGCACAGCATAGAATTTTCTGCTTGACCACAATGCTTTTACAATTGATAATATAAAATGATTAATAAATGTTCATAATTCATCACAGTTACAATGTTGCGAGCACCATATGTATACTTACATCCATGGCACATACAATGCCTGTATTTGATCTAATTGTAAATAGCTTCTGGGCATTTTCTGGCAGGTAATTTCAGCAGCTCTTTCAGGAAGTTGCTGTTTGGTTTATGCTCTTAAGATGAAAGGTGAGCCAAAAGAAAAATTAGCAAGTCCAAGTCTGTTAACAGGAAATTATTATAATAGGTTGGGATCTTTAAACACTTTGTTCCCTGCCAGCCTTACTGTTCATACTTTTCAAAAGTGGATATTCAAACCTCATCTTTCCATGTGTGTCTTTAAACCTGAATGGAAAAGCAGTCATACTGTACATTTTGGTGTTGATAAGCTCCTGGGAGCTCCTGGAAATCTTCCATCTGTCTATAATGCTAGCACGTTTCAAATTCTGCACCTCTACTGAAAACTGATTATAGATGCCATTAACTGCAAAACAAGCTCTGCAGCTGACACGTGTACATTGATGAGCTGTTGCAACTCTTGTTCGAACTGGAAAAGGTCAAACTTTTCTCTCTCCAGTTATTATAGCAATCAGAAATATATGCAACCATGGTTTTCTTCTGAAGGAATGGTAAGGTTTTTCTTTTCCTGCAGTAAAATAAGCATAAGCTTTGGATCAAAAATATATTGTGAGATGAAATAAGACTCTTTTGGGTGCCCTCCTCTGTGCTTGAGCATTCATGTGTCCTATGTCATTAAAACTGTATATCTCTAGTAATTCTACTTACTCAAGTTCTAGAAATGCAAATTTCAGAGCATTTTTTTACCAGCATTCTTAAAATGATACAAAGTTTTTCTGTCTTCAGGGGGAAGTAGAAATAGGCATTTGGCCAAGCAAAATTGGCTCTACTGGTGTTGCTGGACAGTGGGAGCAGGGCCAGGGATGCTGTCAGCTACTGGGATGTTTTTAACTAGATGTATGTTGTCATTTAAATAATCTTTTTATATACATTGAATCTTTCAGCACCTCTTTTATATTGTGAAATCAAGAATCAGTTTTTCTTGTTTGTTCTGTTAGTGATTGAATATAGAACTGCCTATTGAATATCTCAATAAGATTTTTTTTTTTTTTTACTAGGATGGTAGTGATAATGGAATGATAGTACCTTGAATATGAAATAACAAAAATTACTAGCAAATGTATGTATGGATATTCCCATAGAGGACATAATACAAGAGAGGTGACCCCATCAGAACTATTATGTATCACATCCCTCTTTACCCATCATTGTCTTTACAATATACTATTATAAGGGTTCTTGAGATTTCAGATAAGGAAATGGAAAAGGAGGAAAAGTGTGACAAAACCCAAGCGTCTGGCAAAAAGAGAATTGAGACAGATACCAGTTTCACTCATCTGTTTTGCAATTTTCTATTAGAATGAAGGATGATCCAGAAGTAAGGGTTACGTAATGGGATTTTGTAAAATTTGCAAATGAAAGAAATAAAATATGTCGTTTAATCACCTTTACATGGTTATTATTTTGATGATGAGTGAAAGCATTTTCTGCCTAAGAAAAATTACTTTGCGAACCAAGGCCTAGTTTTGTTTTTAGATGACTAAGAAAGCCAAATCAATAAAAATTCTTTTTATTTATGCAGGACTGAAATTAGCTCTTTAAATGGTCAAAAATGGAAAATTTGCTAAAAAGACACACCTGCTGGTTCTGTTGGGTGTTTTAGCAACCCTGGGAGGAATAACTTCATCTGTACTTAATACTTTCCCAAACCTTATTGACGCAACATATTACTAAGGAAATAAGGCAGTTCTTCTCATACCAGATATGTATTTGTCACTGGTATCAGAGAATAAATAATAGGATTCTGCTGTTTATTCATACAGTTGGTAGTTGAATAAAGTTTTCTCAGTGTCTAGTTGTGTGAAGTTAAAGGTTGTGTTGAATCTGCAAAATTTAAGTTTTATCCTTTTCTCTGAGCCCTTGAATGAATTTAGTGTCCAAATGTAAAAGAATGGGTCAGGATCAATGCTGTTGCTTCAGTGGGGAAGGGGGAAATACACTACATTTCTTATAGTAGAAAAATTATTTATACAAACATTAGGCTACTCATTATTTCCTTGTTACTTGTTTTCAAGGAGACGGAAAATATTTTAGTGTTGGTTAGACAAGTTATATCTGAAATGCAATTTATTTGTCAAATCTTGAGGGCATGACTGAATACTCGCAGTCCTCAGGCAAACCTGCTATGAAGTGGGTGAGAATGCACAATTGCAGATGTCATTTAACTGAAATGAAGTGAGTGTTTCATAGCTGACTTTAACAGCAGTGCTGCCTGGGCAAGTACCGAGTCAGTAGTTCAGACACAGGCCCGTGAGAATGTACTTGCAGAGTGTGTCAGCTCTCCTTGTTTCTTTTATTTAGGTGCCCATAAATTTCATACTGAGTTCCAAAGCACTTCAGCATCTGAGCACAGAGTTTTAAGATTTTTGTTTTGCACAAGCAGCAAGTGAAATATGTTTCTAGTAATATATTTCAGATTCATAAATGGGGGAGCCAATGTTATTTTGCAGTTGAGATGATGAACTGAGACTAAGCAGAAGTGAAGGATGACTGTGCAGACTACTGCATGTTTGTTATAATCTTTGAAAGTTATTTTTCTAAGCATTCCCATATTATTAAAAAGTTTAAAAGACAGTGCAATACTATAGAAAGCTGGCATTCCGGGACCTCAAAAATAAATGTAGCAGAACTTGGAATGGGAATATAAAATATTTTCAAAATAATAGATGTCTGGTGTCAGACAAAGATAAGTTAATAACTAGCAAAAATATTTGCTTTCATCCAGAGGAAAGTCATATTTTGTAATAGCAGATCTTATACTGTATTTCAAGCTTTGCTCACACCATATTAAAATTTTCCAACTCACAAATTTTCCTATTCCAGCCAAAACAGACTGGCATAGCTCAGAAAAGATGAAAGTAAATATGCTTGGCTGTAAAGCAACAGGACCCAGGAAGACTGAGCTTTTGGATGATCTCACTTTATGGATACTCTTTAAATTAGCATTCACACTTGCTAGCTGTGTTTTAGATCCACGTTGCTTTCAATTGCCAGCACTGTAGTGCTACTGATCTTGCTGAGTTTTACAACACTCAGAACAAACTTCTAGTGATAGTTTTCCCAACCTGTCAACACATCATTGAGAAATTAGATATTGGCACTGTACACTAGGAAATTGCTCTGTATTGGTGCTAGTAGACAAGTTGATATTCTCCAGAAGTAATGTGCTGCATTTGCATTTGCATAGTTACTTGTTCACCCTATTAGGTCTAAAAACTGGTGGAGGAGGAAGAAGCTGGAAATTGTAATAATCTCTTTTCAAATTAGGACAGAGAAGTCTGATACAACGTGCATTCTGTAAAATATCATTAAAGATCAGCAGGTGACATGGAGACACAATGCAAATGGCCTTAAGTGAGTGTGCAAAATTAGTTTATTTTCTCCAGACATTCTACCTACATGCCTGCATTATGGCTAACAGTACAAAATCAACCCTTCTTATTCCTTTAGCTTTTGCACAGAGAAATTTCATTGTGTTGAAGTATTAAATAAGAGGCTTTTTAAATGTGAATGCCCTTTGTTGATACATAAAAATTTTTGCAGTTATTTTACTGTAAGTTTTGCATGTATGTCCCAACATATATTTTCTTTTTCTTCCCCAGCTGGTGAGTGCGTACAGATTTTTCTTGATCTTGATCTGTAAAATAGACACTAGCCAGCCAATCTAAGCCAATTCCCTAAGCATCTCCAACTATGTAAGGAATTGATTAAAAATCAGGCAATACAGCAGGATCATCTCAGACATCCCAGTAATTGAAACAGCAGGAACTTACAGTTCAGGAAGGTTTACAAATAGATACAGAAATAGATTTTGCAGGGCAAGGTTTTACACTTGCAGAACTATGTGTATTTCTGAATATTTTCTAATTCTCATCAGTCCACTTTCATAAAAATTAAGCTGAATCAGAATTGCAAAACCAAACCTTTGTAACATTACATCTTTAATCTGATCAGTCACAAGTATTTTCGTACTCGAACACAGGTTCCTTTGTAAGAGCCTTTGGTATGCCAAATCAGAAATAAAATATCTAAGAAATTGTCAAAATCACTGCTGTGCCATAGCCATGCAAGCGATACTTCTGAAGTGCAAAAAGATATTTCGGCTCAGCCTGTTGGAGTGTAGTGATGCAGTTAATCAAATAATCAGTCTAGCTACCGAGTTCACCTAATATTGCACAGCCATCCAGACATTTCCTGATGTAGCTTCAGTATCTTGAGAAAGTATGTTGCAGCTTATATCAGGGCACATTTGTGTTTGAGATGAAAAGCTTTCTATTTATCGCTTCCATTTGTTTCTCATCTTTGTATGGAGATAAAATTTGTTCTCTTTAGACTGCATCAGGTTTATTTCATTTTATAAAACGTAGCTCTTTTTCATACAGGCCCGAAGTGCAAGAAAAAACATTTTACAAAAACTAAAAGTAACCAAAGAGTTAATAGAACACTGTGCTGTCTGATTTGCATGTAGGTTTGCAGTGGAATTTTTCTAGAACAGAGCCCTACGGGTTTTTCAGCCTCATTTCTCAGTAGACTGCACAACTGGTGAGAAAGTAGGTATTTTGTCTGACAGCCATTAGAGTCTCATTATTCAGCAAATGTGCAGATAAAACAAAAAAGATTTTGAAATACCTTAACCAAGTTTGCTAACTCCATCTTAACGATGCAGTGAAGAAATAATCTAATGCTGTTTATTGTTAGTTTTGTTTGGGTTTTTTTTAAGTGATGTTGAGGTGCAGAGTACTAACAAATACTGTAAATGTTGTGACCACTAGTAACTTCCTTGCTGTCCTGCTATTGTCTTTATGGCATATATTACTCATAATGTTCATCTTTTCCTTCATAAGAAGAAGAATTAATTGTGTGTGTATGTGCTTTATTCCTCTGTAGCGTTGTGAACCGGAAGAAAACGCTTCTGTGAAGAACACTGTTTTGAAACTTGCTTTTCTTACTGGAGCTCTTGTCTGACTTTCAATTCAGTAACTTTTCTGATAAAACACTGAAAGAGGGCCTTCTTTTCATCCTGTTAATTCAGTCACTGATCATCTCCTCCCTTCAAATTTTATTTCAGGCCAAAGAGATGTACAGCAGCTATTGTTTCCAGTTTAATTATTTGTGGCTGTTCTTGTTCTATCCCCAGACCTGCGTTCCAGGGTAGATACCAAGGTTTGGTTAGGCAGTCCTACATGTACAGTGTGACTAAATAAGTTTTCCCCACCTTGATTTTATTTTGTTGTGGTGTCTTAACATCTCCCTTAATTACATTCAGCCAGGCTTGTTATCTCTTTGACTGTGATCTCTCTAATATTTTTGTTTTAAATGCAGCAAATTTTGTTACAATATTTCTGTGATAAGGGTCAAGCTACTGAGTTTTCTCTCTCCAAATTTACGTCCTTCACTTTCAAAGCTCTCCATACCTTCGTACATCATTTGTAATACACTTTCAAATGCTGTCTTTCACCTACCACACACAGCCGTTGAAACCAGCTTCCAATACAGCTTCCTGCTTTTCTCTGGGCCTATTTGTGAAGAGTTCCCTGCAACCAGCTGCAAAACTTCCTTCTTTCATTCTCACCTCTGAAAATTTCTCTTTTGCTGTGATGGACTGAAGAACAGAAAAACACTTGTGAGAAGTCTGACTGCCACAATGGTGCCTCTGTCAGTGGCTGGTTGTTGTGTCTCTCTGTGGTTTCATACCTGTCTGTCTGTAGCTGTGATCTCTGCTCTTAAACTGATCATTTGGTCTGGAGAACAACTCTTTCTATGTGCAGAAAGCTTAGAACAGAGAGCAAATGGTAACTACTGAGTCACTATCCAAGTAACTCACCTATCTTCGGCATTGTCAGTGGGTATATTTTATAAAATGTGAGAAAACAAATGTAATTAAATTTATCACTTTTTAAATTTCTTTCACACGTACCATGCATTTAACATGTCAAATTTAAACCGAGAATTTTATCTTTCAACAGACAGAGTTTTACTTTGTGTTTATTGATGCTAACTTAGCTTTACTGATAAGCTTCTCTGCAAAATTTCTTGGATTGTTTACTACTGTAAGTAATGCAACTGATTTTACCTTTGCTACATAGTTGTTTGGGGAAAAAAAATGTTTAATACAATACTCTGACAATCTCATTGGTTTCCTTATCCCATTCTGTAATCACTGTATGCTTCAGAGGTTGTTTAATGCAGCCCAATATTCACAGGCATATCTGGTGCTGTTGAAATTAGAGGGAGAACCTGAAAATCTGTTTCACTCAGTACAGTTTTACCAGTATGGGAGATATGGTTACTTTCCATCAAACTCTCCCTTAGTCTCCAAAATCAACACTTCAAATTAATAGCAGCTCACTGTAGCACAACTTATTTGAGCTCAAGGCTATCATAAGTCAATCTTTGCACCACACTTTCAGTATCCCATAAATAAAATATGAACGTTTCCTTTCAGAAATCACTTGTGATTTTAGTTACCATAGGAAGTGATGCAGTTAAAAGTTAGTTGAAAGTGTTCAGGATCACCAAGCAGTCCTTTTTTTACGAGGTTGTTCTTTCAGTCGTGCTGTGGTATTGTAAGACACCACCACAGACGAGGCTGATTGAACCAAAGGCATTGCCCCTAACTGTGCAGCAGTTGTGCTCACCAGTTGTGTGGCCCTGATAACCATGCAGTGACTGAGTTACGCACTGTTTTCCTAACACAGCAAAACAATTGTGTGGCTGGTTTAGGCTGGAAATTGCATTGGAAATTGTGTGGCTCTTTCCGTTGTGTTTTTCAAGAAGAAAAGAAGCACAAGTTTTTACTGTTTGCTTACCTTTACAATAGACAATAATAAACATTTTACTGCCAAAAGTAATTTTTCCATTATGCTGTCTTCTAACTTGGCAATGTGCACTATTGTGTGGGCAGGTAAAAGAAATATAAAACCAGATTTCTATGTTTGGATGTAGGATGGCAAATGAGTGAATCTCTCAAAAGAGCTTCAGTGCAGGGTTGCAGAGCAGCAGGGGCCACTTTGCAGTGTCTGTGCGGCCCTTTTGCTGTAAGTACTTTGTGTAGGGCTGCTGTTCAGTGCCTGGAGCTGGGGGATGCAGTGAAGGAGCTGGCACAGGGGAAGGTGTGAAGCTGAAGCTGGGCAGTGGGTGGTTGTAAGCATGGCATGGTCTCTTCCCTGTGGGGAGCCAACTCCATCACAGTCAGGGCTGGGCAGCTGTTCTTGGTCCCAGGATCCTTCCCTGTCTGTGTGCTCAGCCTTCAGCACAGGCTGTGGGCAATAGTCCCAGTTTCTGGTGGAGAAGAGAAGCAGGCAAGTGCAAAGTGATACTTTTTATTACATGCAGACACACAAAAAAATAGGTATTTTCAGTAATTGAAACATTATTCTGTTACTGTCACAGTAAGAGCAAATTCGTTTATTTATTACATACAGCAGAAAATTTACATGACAGTTTTGTAAGAGTTATTAGGATCGTAGCAGAACTTCATATCTAAAAGCTTTTAGCATATGTATTGGAAAGAGTTCTTGCAAGTGTATCATGTATCATCTGTACCTTGGATATTTTAATTCTAACTGCTATTTGAACAAGCTGTTGTGGAACAGAACTTTATTGTAAAGATGTTTTATGTGTTGTCAGTGATAAAAACTGGGCAGATAGGCATGTTGTGGGGTGTAAGTAGCAATGAACATTTTTGATACTGAACAACTTAATCAGATTTCTAGATCTAGACATGGGTTTTAAATTCACATTGTTTTTATTTTCATCAAGAATGTAAATTCTGAATTAAGGATCTGAATATTAAGTTACTTTTTTGTTGTTGTTGAAAATAGCATGTATGAGTTTATCATGAAGTCCAAATTAAAACTTCTTTCTAATGTGCACAAAAGCATCACTCTGACTCAAAAAAAAAAAAAAGCCATTTATGGCTAGGACCTATTGTCTATGCCACAGCAACCATAGTGAGAGTGGCATGACTTGCAAAGGTCAGTGAGTCACTTCAGCTGTAGAAGTGAGGCAGTAGAACCTGTAGGTTTGAACGTGCAAGGTGTTACCCTGCAGTGCCCTGACTTTGGGACATGTAGTCAAAATGAGGCAGTACTGATCAGATAAATAAATCTTGAATTTAATCATGGCGCTGACACAAGCATGAGTCAAACCAGCAGAAATATGTGAAAACAACTTCAAAGCAGAATTAAAACAATGTAATGAGTGAGAAAAGCATTGATATTACCAAGCCCCAAGCAATACTTAATTAGCTTGCTTTAGTTATTTTCCCTGGGCTCTACTTCAAAATAAATTCAGGCTTCAGTAAGAACCTGAATCATCAATTTACTTTTCTGGAATTAAAGACAGGAATTTAAGACGGATGAAATATGGTTTTTCTGCATGGAAAAGGAACACAGACATAGGAAAACAGCACAAATTAGATTTTAAATTACCTTTCTTGCACATGAGTTTTGGTGTGAGCATTTCAACCTGACCCTGATGCAGATTGAATCACAGCTCCTGCCTTCAGGGAGTAGGCTGGTGCTTGCCTGGTCTCACGTTCCAGCTGGGCTCTGCTGAGCTGTGCAGCAGAAGCTGGTGTGTCCATGCTCCAGGCAGGATGGACTCACTCCTGCACTTGCTTGGGCTCTGCCTGGCTCTGTTGGTCTCGACCCACGTGGAGATCAGAACAAATCTGAGCCTATACTCAATAATGCCTTCAGAAACAGCAAGAGGACTGTAATCCTACAGCTGCATCTCACAATTCACATGTATTTTATAAGGTGATGATAGTTTGGAAGTATGGGTATGCATGCAGCCATTAACAGTAACATTTTTTGATTTCTGTGTGCAGATATTATTTGTTAGCTCTGTACTATAAGTACAAATAAAAGAGTAATCATCTTTGTGCTTTGTATATACATGCAATTTGCATTTCCTATGCTTTGCACAGTTGAATAGTTGGCATTTCTGTCTCAAACATAAAACTGTAAGTAATAGTGTTTTGAATTCTGTGGATTGAAACAATAAGCTGTTAGCAAAAGCCCATTTGGAGAAGAGCAATTTTCTGATTTTAGAAGCCAAGAAAACCCAGTTCTGGCCCCACTGCAGTGACAAATATGCACTTAGCTCTATGTACTTTCTGTGGGAGTTAAACTGTATAATAACCTTACAATTATGATCTTTGAAGATGTTCTGCATTAAACATTTAGAATGGTGGAAGGAAGCATTAATTCATAGAGGGGCGTATGCCTCTCCTTATACATCCCCATCGATGAAGAGCTTATTTCTGTCAGGAAGCTTTCCAAATGATGGAATTATTATGCGAACTGAGGTTCTTTCCAAAAGCTGTGACACTGGCACAATTGAGCCCAGCTGCATGCTGGTAACTTCTCTCGAGTTTTGTAGAAGTTTTCCTGTTAGTTTGTTACATGTTGTATACTCCAGAATTGCTAGAATAGGAATAGTGAAAACACTTAGATCTAGGGAGTATTATAAAAATCAACATACTACATCAGCTGTTGGCCAGCTAAGTGAGGAGAAGCGGGGAATTAAATCTGTAATTTTTCAATCATCTGTTAAATTCAGTGTTGGAAAATCATCACACGTGATGGTAATTGGTGGCCCATGGTCTTCTTCCATATCTTAGGATCTTACTCCACAGACACTTGATGACAAAAAAAATAAAGTCTGCTCCCTCTTGCTGTGGCCAGGGAGATCAGTGTAGGCAGGGCTGTGGGCAGGAGGGTAAGCACTGTGCTTGTTGCACAGGGGTGATGATTTCTATCTCCAGGACGTGTTTCAAAAGCACCAAATTTTTATGCTCACATTAAAAAAAAAAAAAAATACATAGGGAACAACATAAAAAAACCACCAAACCCAAACTAGCAGTGTAGTTGGTACGTGTTAACGTACAGCTTGCAGTTCTGTAGGTGTATTTTTCCTTTAAGGTTTGAAATGCAAAGTACTGTGGAACCTTCCTTTATTCCACATATATCCTGGTGTTATGCCTTTTGCAGTTTGGCATAATATTGCATAGAACAAAAACAACAACAACGACTCTATTTTTCAGTAATGTAAATTTGCAGATGACAGCTGTTCAGTGTGTTTCATTTGTAGATGTTAGCACCTCTGAGAAATTTTCCATATTGAAAACTCTTTAATACAGAATGCTAGCAAGTGCTATTTATTAAAACCGTATTTTATGAAGACTCCTAAGTCATATAAAGTATTCTAGATTTTTGCAGATGTGACTTATTACTATGGAGACTTTAAAATTATATAGCCTATGAAGTATAATTTCACATCCGTTTCTTTTGTCATACTTTATCAATCAAAATACCTTTAGAATCTGGTTTTAACATTAATTTGGTGGTAATAGTAGTCTTTGTACTTGACCCTTTTCAATGTTTATTACAGTTCATATTGTGTAGTTTCAAAGTATTTTTATTGTTATTTTAAAAAATAATAGTTCTTCTATTAGAATTTTCTTTCTCCTGGTTTATAACAATCTAAAATTGATGTACTGCAATGCACTTCTGGGAAATATGCCAACAGCTGTGGGGTTTAGTTTCAGGATGGCTATTCATAGTTCATACACACTTTCAAGTGTTTGTTTGAGTGGGTACAATCCTGTTTTCAGAGTTCTTGGTAGCACAGTCTTGGCCTGATACACAAAGGCATGTTAAGAAAGAGTCTGGTAGCTGTAAACACAAAGTGCAAGGGTCCATGTTTAAAAAATAAATGCTCAAACTAGAGCCTAGTTTTTCAAGTCAATTTATTTCAGTCCAAGCCATGGGTTTCAAATGGGGAGGTTGCTCTTATGTAGATGATGTACTTGCTTAGAGGTGAAATTTGATTCCATTTGTTCAGAGTGACACTTCTTCAGTCATTTCTCATGTCTGTTTTACCAGCACCACTGCACTGTCCCCCTCCCACCCCATGTTTGTTATGGATGGAGCTTGTACTGCTGGCAGCTAACACGGCTTGTGGTCACAAGGCCTCCAGTTGAACAGCTTCAAATGCAATGAGCCCTTGAAGACAGCATGCAAGCAGGGAGCATTTGAATACTGGCTCTGGCACAAATTTCCTCTGTAGGCACAGCTGGGACATTTTATCTCTTGCGTTGTGATCGCCATCTGCAAAATGAAGTAGTACCTGCCTACCGGTCTCGTAGGAGCACAGATGATTGACTCATGCTTGTGAAATGATAAAGGAATGCACTGAAAGCACACAGAAGCCATCTGATCCACAAATTTATGGGGGATTGTTCTTGGAAAAACCTAAAAATGCTAGCAGCTGTGTTCATGTGTGTAGCTACCATAACTCCTGGAACTGAAATGAGGGATGTATGTCAAGATGGTGCTGGAGCCTTTCAGTGTGACTTTGTGAAGTGACTTTGAGAAACTTGAGCCCTCCCAAAGGCAAATGTATTGCTTTTGAGAAATATTTTTCAATCCCCAGTGCAAAGCCTTGCATGTGTCTGAATGCTGTCCAGTCCTTAAGCCTGGCTTCCATTGGGATTGCTTGGGCTCCTTTCAACTGGCCATGCCTGCAGCACAACAGCAACAACAGCTGGCATGAATTTATTGAGCTCATTGATATTCACTGGTAACCTTAAAAACAGGAAAATCACTCCTTTTATCAAATTACACACATTTCACAGCAGGACTTTAACAAGATTTCAAGAATGCTGCTCTCTTTTATAAAAGGAGATAAATTAGCCCCCTGTGGTGTTATGTTCACTAAACCCACAGGACTATTTACTGTATGATTTTTGTGTGTGTGGCCTAAAACAACATATGTATTTTGTTTCTTTTAGAAGATAAAGGGAAAGCAAAACCCAACAGTGCAAGTCAGCAGTCCAATACAGAAGTGGATCCTTTTCTTCCCAAACCTGGAGTGGCAGCAGTGGCACCTGCAGCACCTGCCTCATCCTCCAAGAGCACGAATGGAGCTGCTAGCACAGTTAATGAGTCAGAAGAGGAAAAAGCCAAAAAACTACTTTACTGTTCATTATGCAAAGTGGCTGTGAATTCCCTTTCACAACTAGAAGCCCACAATACAGGTGAGTGTCCATACAGTACAAGTCAGTTGTGTGTTAGCATTTTTAAAATTCAGTGTAACAAGGTGGTAGCCACACTTCACTGAAGTGTCTTTTAGTTAAAACTTACAATATCAAGTTACAAAACAGGTCCTGTTAATGGCATTTTCCTGTGTCCTGTTTGATATTCTATTAAAGCACTCTCTAATTTTTTCTTTTTTAACTGTCCATCATGTACTCTCTAAATTTTTAGCTGAAAAAATCCCTACAGTTCGTGTTAACTAATCAGATCCCTTCATACCTTCACACTGAGGATCACAGTATGATTAGTGGTTTCTGTAACACTAAAGGTTTCTAAAATGTCAGTGTTCTCTCTCTTTCATATTTTGCCTCATTATCATTGGTATCTGTTATTTTGCTGGTAAAATTAGAGTAATTATTGGTATTTGATATTTTTGATAATTTTGGGGTGGGCTCGTTTGGTTTCCTAGATGTCCTACAATCTTCTGATTATTGAAGACTAAATACACGTCCCTTTTTCGGCTGCAAGCAGCAATCCCATGTGTGCTCTGTCTGTGTATGGTGTGCTGGTGAAGTAAAGCTTGTTAACAAGCCATTGAAGCTGGTTTTACAGCTGTAATCCATTCTTGAAACGGGCAAAGCAGCCGTTTCTTCAGAATCAGAGGATATTTATTGAAGTATTACTGTTCCTAGGCACGTTTTGAGGGATTGCGGCGGTTCCTGTCCCAGTCCTGGCTAATACCCTTCTCTGCTATTCACTGGCTCTATGGAATTTGGCGAAAGAATAAGCAGCAAACACTTTGGCCGTACAGTCCAACACTGCCCCCAGACAGTGAGGTCCAGCATGCCTGCTGGTCTCTTTTTTGCACAAAAAAAGCTTCTGGCTTAGCTTTAGATCGAGGACATGGGAACTACACTGACCGAAACAAGAGTGATCACTAGTCCCAGTGTGTGGTGGCTTTAACCATTCTGTCTTGAAGATGAATGTGTTACCAAGTCCCAAGGCTGAGGGACACGTTTTTGTGCTGCTGGTCATGAACTCACCTGCATCTCCTTGCCCATTAGGCTCCAAGCACAAGACAATGGTCGAAGCTCGGAATGGTGCTGGTCCCATCAAGTCTTACCCCAGGCCTGGATCCCGAATGAAGGTGCAGAATGGCAGTAAAGGCTCAGGACTGCAGAACAAGACGTTCCATTGTGAAATCTGTGATGTCCACGTTAATTCAGAAATTCAGCTTAAACAGGTAGCTTGCATGTATCTGGAGCTCTTTGTTGGTTTAAGTTGCATTGCAGTGTTGGAGGTGCAGTATAGGGCTGTGTGAAGATGTGTTGGCGAATTCTAAATGAATTTAGTATTTCTTATCTGTCATCCCACAACGATTCCTAAATATTTTATCATAGGTCAAGTTCACCTAATTGTTTCATTTGGGAAAAATGGGCTTGAGAGTTGTAAAGCAGAGGTGTCAGAATCAATGAATGACATAGCAGATCTCATTTAAAAGTTTTCAGTGGTTCAAGATAGAGATTTGAACCTTGTTCTCCCAACTATAAGAAATTCTGGGTTGAGGGTTCCCTGAATTCATCTTTCAGTGCTGTTTCAGTCTGCTGGAATAGTGTTTAATGCTATGTGAGACGGAAAACTCAAATCTATTGGTTTAGGACAATCACCAGTAGGGTAATACTGTAGGTATGTCTGAATTATGTAGAACAACATTATCATTACCAGTGTAGCTGTTGTGTGACCTCTTGTGGAGCTGTTGTCTGTCTGAGCCAGTTAGCCCTGGGTTCAGAGCTGTGCCCATAAAAATACAGTGATTCTGATAGCCAAATCTCTGTCTGGATGGTGCTGTGCTGTGTGGATGTGTCCTCTCATTCCCTGTTATTTTAGTTAGCTCTAAGATAATATTAAATTGCATGTGTAGACATATCCCTGGGTACTAGTTCTTCCTTCAACTAATATTGAATTATTTATACAACTGAACAGTATCAGCAAGATGGAAATTTACCTCTTACTTCTGCATATGCCTATGACCTAGTGATTACAGCTCTGCCTGGCTTAAAGCTCCTCAAGTGGAAAAAGGAAATACTAACCAAAATATCAATAATTTGCAGAGCCTGTCTCGAAGCACAGAATATTCTGTATTTGACTAGCTTCTGATTCTCTATTTGATATGCTCAAATTGTTATGTTTAATTTAGCAAAACTCATCTTTGCTCTCTCTAAAGAACCTCCTTTATCTTACAAGCAGGGGCTTAGGCATATCCTGCTGATAAATCAATTTCAAACTCAAATCCGAGAAATGTTTAAACAGCTAATTAAATGTGAGGATATTTATTTCAGCACATTTCCAGCCGAAGGCATAAGGACAGAGTTGCAGGAAAGCCTATGAAACCTAAATATAGTCCTTACAACAAACTGCAGCGCAACCCAAGTATTTTAGCAGTAAGTATTTTTATTTCTCATCACTGTCTGTGTGAATTTGTGACTTCGGGGACTCCCACTGCACAGAGACAGGAACATGACAGACCTGACGCTTCTGCAGCCTCTCTTCCCCTGCAGGCTGAGTCTGCACAGGAATCAGATTTGAAGATAGTTATGTATTCTGTCTGCCCAGTCCAAGGCATGCAGACAGCACTGCAAGTGTTATTTACTGCTAGAAAGATGGGAATAATCAGTGGGATGGGGAATGAACCATGTGCCCCAAGGAAAGGTATTGGCTCTGCTGGGCAAGGGCTCTTCTCCCTGAAGGCAGCAATGGATATACTCTGTCTTTTTGCACACCTGAGATAACTCTAAGTTATGGTGGATACAGTCAGGGAAAAGGATATAGAATGTTAAGATATAAAAATACTGCACTTATTCTCTGTATAAAGCAAAACAATGCTGTGTGGATGTATTAGTTGGTGCAAAAGAGCCATCAGGTCTTTAGGAGAATTGACTGCCTGTATGTTCAGGCCGTGTCTGTCACTGGCTATCAAACACCTCTCCTGTCTCTGTGCCTCCAGCCAATCCCTTTACACCCACCTGCACTTACAGGAATCCCCCAAACTGGTTTTGCCAGTCAGCTGCAGACAGAGTTCAGGCTGGCTTTAGCACAGCACAGTTTGTATGTTTATTTGCTCATGACACAGCCAGTATTTTATTCATTAGAAAAAAGTGCTTGCCACCATAGCACAAAAACAGTTTACAGGTTGAAAAGAGACAGATGCAAATGTGTGTGTGCAAGAGAAAGGATGTGAAAAGCCTGTAAATGCTAAAATATTGATATGTCTTTGCAATTGTATAGAGGCAAATGAAAATGCTGCAGGCTTCCTCTAAGTCTTCCCACTCAAGAGGTTCTGCACATGCTAATCTTCTTCACTTGTATAATACATCATTTTATAATCTGTTGCAAAGGAGAGACCACCAATTATAAGAAGAACATGAGTATCTTTGTTTCCATGAATGTATGATTGTAGTGCAAACCATTTTCTGATAGATATATAGACAGGAGTGTATATAATTCTGATTAGCTGTTTCACCACAAGCACCAGCAACGATTGAAGATCATAAACTGAGAAATATATATCTCAGAAAAAATTATTTTTGGTATCAGTCTTAAGTAATATTTCTACTTTGAAAAGAGCAGGTCTGCATTTGAAGGTGCCAAGCTGACTTGACTAATACCACCTTCCCATCTTGTCCACTCTGCTTTCCTACAATTCATTTTTGCTGGTGGAAAATTTGATGTTTGATATTGAAGTCTTAACCATGGGGGTATTTTTAATATTTCATGCACAGTTATAATTTATATAAAGTTACTCACTTGCAAATTATGCTTCCTTCTAAACAGCAGTGTGATGATCTCTAGAGTCAAGAGATTTATTTATGTTTAAATATAGGATTTGGTTGTTTTAATTGCCCTGGGAGTAAGAGGACAGTGCAAGTACCATTTCTTTGCAGCTGACATGAGGCTTCTCTGAGAAGCCACAGTGTTCCCTATGTCAGTGTTCACGTTTTCCCTCGTGTAAAAGTGGGCGTTGGGAGAACTGTATTTACATCGCTTTTGTGTGTGTGTGTTTTATTCCAGGCAAAACTTGCATTCCAGAAGGACATGATTAAGCCACTGGCACCTGCTTTCCTCTCATCCCCTCTGGCTGCAGCTGCAGCTGTATCGTCAGCTCTGTCCCTCCCTTCCCGGCCCTCGGCATCCCTGTTCCAGGCACCAGCAATTCCGCCAGCTCTCCTCAGGCCAGCCCACGGGCCCATCCGCGCAACGCCTGCCTCCATACTCTTTGCACCATACTAATTTATTGATGTAGAAAAGAGGTAACCATGGCCAGTACAAAGAGTAAAGGAAAGCAGGAAAGGGGTTGAGATTTTGAAATGTTTCTCTTTTGCAATGCCATCCAGCGTGACACCTCATCCAACAGCATCATAAAATCCATCACTGACGGCACTGCATTTTGGAGTCTAGACAACTCTGTCTTTCTCTGTCTCTATTTTTTTAATCAAAGTAGTGTGATTTGCTTAAAAAATTATTATCATAAAATTTATACCATTAAAGATTCACGCATCTATTCATTTTTTTTCTTTTCTTTTTTTTTTTCAATTTGTATGATGCACCTTTGAATCAAGGAACGTAAAATATTTTCCTGACAGACTTGAAAACTAGGGTCTTCCTCACTCACACCTATGTAAATACTTCTCTGAAAAGCAACGGGGTATCATCTTATGTGGAAAAAAGGAAAAGGTAGAAGAACCAAATGCTTGATAGCAGATAAACATCTCAAAATAGAATTGCGTCCATTTTTTTTGTGTGCTCTTGTTGACAGGGATTGTGCGCTGTCCTAGACCCCAGTACTGGTGTATCTTGTGTAGTATTACAGATGTATCACGTCTGATTTTAATATTTTTAGTTTCTGTGCAAAGGTTAGAAAGCAATGCAATGCTGAAGCTTTTCATTATTTCTTTTGTGTCATACTTTATTTAGAGAAATCAAAAATAGAAAGCCATATAACATAGAGTTAATATTACTGCTTGTTTGCTACTTTCATTTAACTTATTTTTGTTGTTTCTTCACTGGTGTTGCTAAGCAATGTTTAAAGAGAAAAAAGCTTTTCAATTGCACATTGCCACAGCTCACATGCGTTGTTCAAGAAGACAATGGATCCATGTGTTTGTACGTAAATATCCTGTTTTCTTAATTTCTAACTAGTTTCCTTTGTAATGATGCTGCATAACATTGTGGCTCCCTAATGCAATAATGTACAGAACATAAAATATTTATAATTGACCGTATTCTCTGTTTACTGAGTATATTGCAGTAATGTCCCACCTATCTTCTTACCTCCCCAACCCTTTTATAAAGGTGAATCAATATGCAGTGCTCAGACTGGAGTTATGTGATAATGGGGACTACAGGTGGAAGAAAGGAGAAAAAAAAAAAAAGATAATTAACTTTTAGAGCATCTTTATCAGCAATCCATAATAGTAAGATGTCTGTGTATTTTTTTAAATGTACCTTTTCAATAAAATAATAAGAAAATTATACACGCTTATTGTGTTTTAATTGGTACAGGGGGAAAAAAAAGCCTAAAATTTAGCTAAAAGGAGTCTTCAGGAACAGACAAAGCATTGGAGTTGCAATAAAGTATAATTACAGAACCTGTGCTTGTTTCCCCTTGTGTCTTAATGTATTTTCCTCACTGTAGCCTGTAACAGCCTTTACTGGGGCATTTTGGCAGCAAGACTGTAAACATTCACTACGTCGGCGTTTCGGAGGAAGCTGCAGCAGAGACAGGTGCGAGATTCTGCACCTGTGTTTTACTCTTCCACCAAAGTGCTACGCCATGGTTATGCCATTGCTAATGAAGACTAAGGATTAACTTTACAACCAGCCTGGGCACACCTGAGACTGGAAGCAGGTCAGGTGGGAGCCAGGACTTCCTCTGAGGCATGGGCAAGTATGCAGCTGCTTGACTCAGCAGCAAACTTTTGAAGGCAGGTGTTTGGGGGAGCCTTGAAATTATCTTTTTTTACTGCTGAAAAGCTTAGTCTATTCTTTAAAAGCCTGTTCTTTGTTAATAAAAAGTGAAAAGTAAGGAGTACAAGAGTAAGAAGACTCAAGTGTAAGGCTGTTAGGGTTAATACAAAGCCAACAAGGCCATTAAAAATTCGCAAAGGCCAAGGGAAATAAAAACTTCAGAAGCTTTATAGTAGAGATTTTACAGACCAAGATATACCTCATAGTAGCAAAATTATTAGAGACCATTTTCTGCAAGCGTAACTCTGCCCAACTACCACTGTTCTGTGGAGATGTCAGCTGTGTTGTGAGAGCATCATTCACTGGAGAATCACCTACCTAGGGGCAGGTAAGGGAATCCAGGCTTTTAGCATCCTCTGGAAGAGCAGTTACCTTTGTACGAATCTTGTGGACTGTGAGCATCAGAAGGTTGCAGGTGGACACCCTGCCATGTGCATCTGTTTGTGTCTGGTTTTGCAGGGAGTCAGATTTAACTGCTTAGCTCCCTTCAGAGGAGTTAATTCCATCAGGAGCCTGTTGCTGTCCAACATAACCTAGGTTTACAGAATTTTGTATTTTAACTGGTTCCTCAGGAAACAAGAGTTGTCTGCGTATTAAACCACTGGTTTTCCTTTTTATAGTCTACTGTTGATGATGAGAATTTTCAAGCAATTACAGGTTTCTGCAATTGAAAAAGTTCCTATATGAAATACAGAAAAGGAGGGGACTGGCTAGTGTGTGTAGATTTCTTGGACAGCTGATTATTTCAAAGAGCATCTTAAAATGGAGAAATATTTGGGTCGTGAAGGGTAAAGGAATGTGTTATGTCATTCAGGAATGAGAGGAATTAATCCGTGAAATGCAAGGAGGTAAAAGACTGTGATTGTGAACACAGGAAGAGTCACGTTCAAATTCTTATTCAAAACTCTGTGTTGACTTATATTTTGTGTATTGAAACTCTGCTTGGCACCAAAGTTTTTTCTACAGTGTGCAAGACCAGGCATTTGAGATGATAATAACAGTATAAATGGCAAACCCTCCCATTATGCCTGCTGGGGTATCTCATTTTTTAAATGAGCATTACATGAGAAAGAAAATTTGTATCATACTCAGGCAGACACAATCAGTTGCTTTTTTGTAATGTTAGGATACCTTCTCCTGAAGTGTTATATCATTACACAGCTGGCTATGAAATTCATGCATCTGTTGTAACAGAGAACAAGTGTTGAAATATAATATTGGCAATGCAGTTAGCTTTTTGAATAAAGATATCTAACGTGGAAACCACTAAGGTAATAAGGTTACAGTAATGGGATCATATGCTCCAGTATGTCTATTATTCTAGATCTGTTGACTGCACTCTGAGCTGCAAGTTGTTCCTGTATGAGAAGTCAAAAGTTATAAGGGCACTGTGTTGGTCAGGGATTATCACCTGGCACTGCCATCTTTCTGTAGCAGAAAAAGAAGGATCCAGACCAGATACAGGCCCATCAGCAGGAACTTTCTGCTGGTACATGTGACTGGATCATGGTCCCTGTATCGCAAAAGATTTTCACAAAGGGTTGTCAAACAGAGATGTGGTCCACTAGTCTGTACAGATTTAAGATTTATATAGACTGCTTTTTTTAAAAGAAAAATAATGGTGATAGGATCTTCTATAACCACTTCAGGTCGCTAGTGTGTGTGTCTCATTTCTGCAGGTCAAAATGTAATAAAATCTTTCCCTCTGGTTCTGGTCAGATAGTGGAAGAAGGCAGGAGCTAGCATGGACATTAGCCAGTCGATACCATCACTTGGACTCATAATAATGTTACACTGGACCCATCTACTGGTAAACTAAAAGGCAGTTCATTTAAAAAAGAAAGAGACTTTTCCAATAAAAATAAGTTGCCTTATTTTACTTCCTTACAATCTGATCTTGAACTATGAATTTTATGCTCAGAAAGTTTTGCAAAAGATTTTATCACATTTTTCTGGGGGGAAAAAAAAAGAGCATGGTGGTTTAAAACTCTGCAGCAAGTGTTCCACTATCTTTATGGATCTGGCAATAACCCAGGGAGCCTCACTGTATATCTTTTGAACATGTCACCTTGAATAAGTGAGGTACTGCACTATTAATTCATGCTTGGTTGGACATTAAATCTCCACAGCCATCATCTAGTCACAGTGGTCACAATAATTTTTTTACTGTGGCTTGTATATTTTTTTAACTAGTTTTTGCTTAACGCTCTTGTTTCAAGTGACAACTGAAGCATCCTCAAGTATTTATTGGAATGACCAGCATTTCAGGTAAAATTCTTTCTTTTTTGAGGGTCTAGAACTCTTAGATATTACAATGGTTTATTATTCAACTAGCAGTGTTTTAGAAATGTTTATATTTGGGTTCATGTCCTATTCACATTTATTTGTATGGATAGAGTGCTGTGCTGGATGGCAAGAGCCAGGTCCTGCTGAGCACCTGAAGTGGAGGAGGCCAGTCCGAGACTGCTGCCTTTGAAATGCTGCAGCTGAGGGAGGTCTCCCGGGACTGGGAAAAGACTTTATGCCTTGTCTTCAAAGACCTCAAGAATGAGGATCTGGGCACATGAAGGAAGTAGGTGGTTGTGACTGGCCAGTGTGGGTTTACAAAAGACAAAACCACATCCGAAGGGCCTGAGTGCAGCCTGTGTGCCATGGGGGCCTGTCTGCACAGCCGAGGGGAGCCAGGTGCCCTGAGGCTGGCTCTGGTGAGCCTTCCAACACCGCCTCTCCCGGAATCCCAGCAGGCAAATGTGGGCAGCAAAGACAGGGAGAGTGGCTACAAGGAGCTGTAGGAGAGCCTGGCCCACCAAGCTGCAGGTGCCACAGGCAGCAGCTTCACGGAGCTGCAGAGCCCCTCTGCACAGCTGCACCCAGAGGAACGGGTCCAGCCTGGGCCTTCTGGTGTGAGAGAGACCCTGACAAATGGGAACAAGTCTGGGAGGGGGTCAAGAGGTGGTCAGGAAATGAGCACATTGAGTTCAGGAGAGTGAGGTGGGTGCGTTGAGCCCAGAAAAGGCTGAGTCTATTCTGGTCACTGTCCTCAAGTGCCTAACCCAGGCTCACAGGGAAGAGAGATGGATGTTTCTCAAAGAAGCACCATGAGAAGATGAGAGAAGGCAGCCAGAAGCTGCAGGAAAGAATATTCTGACTGTACATATGAAAAAAGGTTTTGAAGTAATGCCTGGAGCAGGTTGCACAGGAAGTTTATTGCAATATCCACCCTTGAGTAGTAGGCTGGACTAGGTGACCTCCAGGAGACCTGTCATCTTAAATGGATCAATAATTCTATAAGATAAAAGGGCTTGCTGAAAAATCAAAAGTAATCATTGTGTTACAGGGCAATTAACAACTAATGGAAACTTTGCAGCACTAAATACTGACTGATGATTCACATGGTGGGCACCTGCTAAGCCTGAAAAAATGAAGACAAACATCTTGCCTGCAACGTGCTGAAGAAGGAGAACTGGAAGGACCATGTACCTGGAAAGGTGAGAAAGTCAAAGTGGCAGGGAGGGGAAACAATTTGTACTTCAATATTGTTAGCGGATTTTGGAAGGGCTGAGGTTGTATTTTTCAGACCAAAAAAGCAACCGTGCAGTAATTGCAATGTGATGTGTTTCAGGCCTTTGTGAGTTTTGCTAAAACAAATACATCTATCTTACATGAAAGTATTTGATTGTAGTGCTGCTGAAAAACACATTTGTTAGAAGGGGTTAGCTACTGTGAGCTATTTTGCTAGGCTAGAAGCAGCCACAGCACCAAGGCTTCTTTTTCAAAAACTGCGGTTTGCACTTTAGATATACAATGTAATTTCAGCAGATTTAAATGCCCAACATGCTCAGCAGCCAGTTGGTGCTGTCAGAGTACTAAATCTGAGCTACAGCTTTTAGGATACTTCAGGCAATGAGCACCCTCTCTGGAGCTCCAGACCCAGACACAGGTCTTGTCCAGCAAGGGACATTTCTGTTTTGTTTCCCCATGTTTTTTATTTTCTTCAGGAGATATCTTGCTCATGAAAGATGTCATTTTTGGTTAAGGTTTCTCCCCAGAGCCATCCACCCAAGATACTTCTCCATTTAGACACTTTCCCTCCTCCAGCTGTGAGAGGGGGAATGTATTCCCACTGTTCAAGGATCAATTTCTGACAGCCAATCTCTTGCCATCCTATGTCTGAACCTATTGCTGTATTGTCCTGCCTCACCCTCTGTTTATATGAGCTGACTCTCTCTAGCTCCTTCCTTGACCTCATCAAACCATGCCCTTGTTTCTCCAGCCCTCCATCAGCCTCTTAGGTATGAGTTCTCATAGCTTGTCAAGATGTCATCTCACTTCTCCATCCTCTGAGTGAACTCTGGCTTCATTTTCCAGTAGGTGCTGGTGAGATTTTTCCATTCTGCCCTTGAACTTAAAAGTTCACCTCCCTTTTTAGAGACCTCTCTATAAAGTCACCAAACAGTCCACCTTCAATTATCTTTCCTAAAATTCACTTATGGCAGAAAAACCCAAACTCACCTCCCACCCCTCCCCCAAAAACGAATCACCACCACTGCAGGGAGAGTAAAACTGTCATGAGATTTTGTGATGCCAGATATTAGCAAATAAGAAAGCCTAAGAATAGGGGACAACATAACTGTGACTCTTCTTATTTTATCTGTCTAAACTCTGTCATCCTTGACTATACTAAGCACATTTTCTGGCAGATCTGATGCTTGCCTTAGAGGGTCAGTGATGCCTGCAAACTCTTCCTTTTCAGGATATATTATCTCCTCAGGAAGGCAGGTGGTAGCTTCATTCAAAACTAATTTTCATGTTGAACTGTGCCAAATCAGGTTTTTGTGTGCAATTTGAATTTTAAAACGTTCTCTAACGTTTTCTGCAAAGGCTGAATGAAAAATGGATCTTCACTGCTTGACTTCACCAGAGCTGCTCAGGGGCTCTCATGGTTTAATACTATGAGTCTACCCCTTGCCCAACTGGGCAAAGGAAATAGTGGGGGTTGTTTTATATGAGAACAAAGGCACTGGCTCCACCCCTGCTCTTCTCTTGCCTAAGTCCAGTGGGAGTTATGTTCGTGTTTGGAACACTTTCCACCCACCCTGGAGAACAGCCCTGTTTGCAGAGTAGCCACACTACAGAGAGTGCACATGTGCTTTGTAATGTGTTCTGTGCTGGGGGTTTGCTTGCTTTCCTGCAGAATGCCTGACTTGCATCAGAGACAAGAGATCTGTTTCCTGTTCATCTGCATGTGACTCCAGGGCTACAGCAGTCTCCTTCTATATCTTGAAAAGTTAATTCTCCAGAGTGTCTCAAGTCTATGCCTCACTCCTTCCCAGAGGTTTTTCCTGCATCTTGGCTTCCTGCCTCCCTTCCCCTGTGCAGAGGCAATCAGAATTCATGTAGAAAAACCCATCCAATATGAGGTTTACCTTTGACTTTTCCAGGTGAGTGTTTGCTGCTGAATTGTTCAGCCCCCAAGGAAAGGGAGATGGGAACAGGAACACAATGTCTGACACCAAGTTGAACTTCATTAGGAAATGTGTTTTACCTATGACAGAAAAAAACATAAATCCTAGACTCCAGTTCCCTGTTGATGCTAAATGGACTTCAGTTATGTTCTCCTCCTTCTCTGCTACCCATCTTTGGGACACGTGAGGGTGGGAGACCGTGCAAACACAGAGACTTTCTACCATGTGTGCCCTTTGTGGTGCCAGACAGGGCAACAGGCTTGTAAATCAGCTTCAGCTCTCTTGTAAATGATTTCATGTGGGAGATACTGATTAAGAGTAGCAAAGGCACCAGAATTGTTCAAATGTAGAAGGTGATAAGAATTACATCCACATTTTCAAATGCAAAAGTTAATTTTAATATAATGACTTGCTGTTGCCTTCCCTGGGACTGAATGCTGGGAATGCTCTGGTGCCTTCTAAATCATCAGAGCTGGCCTGCTCTGCAGTCCTCTGACATGGGGAAAAAAAAAACCCATTAAATAGTTTTAGTCTCCTTCTGAAAATACTTAACCCCTTATATATGTTGCCTGCCATTCATTGCTTGTATCTATTTTTCCTGGGAATTCAAGGGGCATTTGAGACAGTTTAAATCTGCATTGCAACTGGTTGCTGTGTGCTAGGACGATGCTCCAGCAGTACAGGGAGGAGGCAGTGAGATGAGAGTGGGCAAGGTTGGCTGCGAGAGAAGAGGGAGCTCTCCCTGCTCTGCAGTGATGTGTGGGCTGCTGGGAGCTACAATGCACTCATAGGCATTTAAGGAGGAAAACACATTTACAAACGTGGGTTTTCAGACTGCCAGTTTTTGCTTACATTGTGAGTGAGCAGGAATTAAGTTGTGATTTGAAATGCACTTAAGTTGTCACTTAAAGACAACTTTTAACTGAAGACTTAAACTAAAGATCTGTTTGACAGATGCTTGATAGATTTTATTAAGTGGACCATTCCACAGTGCCAGGAACTGTACTTCACCACTCTAACCCATTCTGCTGGCATCTCTTTTTCTGTGACTTATAAAATATATTTGCATGCTAAAACAATTTCTTTTCTCATTTTCTTTTGCTAGGGCTACAATTTTAACTGCCAGATCTTATCCTGTGACTTGAAAAAGTTCTGATGTGCAGTAAGCTCAGAAATCCTACTCATTTTCCACAAGGCACATTTACATTTACTATCAACATCTCCAGAGTTGGCAAATGTTCCAAGTCAAGGAATTACCAGAAACCAATGAAGAAACTGGGATGGTGATGGGTATTCCCTACTATTCATATGCTTATTGCATGTGTTTACTCTAAACATTCAACTCTGTACTTCTGTAACATAGAACATGATAATGAAGATAGAACTTTAATAGAACTTGAACTTGGTATTGACATGGCCAGACATCCTTTAAAACATGCCACATGGAAAATTTATTCCTAGTTTGATCACAAATTATCTAATTCTTCCAAAATACACTTGGAGGTTTCCAGAGAGTAAGGTCAATAGAAAGGGATTCCAGATAGCAAATAAGGTTTCTTTTAAGAAGATAGGAATAAAAAAATTTGATCATCTTCTTTCATTTTAGGAATATATTTCACCACATTGTCAAAGGAATTGTCTTATCATGACAGATAGAGAACATGAAAATCATCAAACTTTTTTTGGTTGGTATTTGGAAGGCTGATAGTGGTGAATGTTCCCACCTTCTCTCAACGTTTAGCTGCATGCTTTCAACAAGGAGTTCACACAACGATGTGTTCCAACACACCAGCTACTTGCTTTCTAGTTTCATTTAAAATAAGAAAATTTTTGATTCTGTGAGTGTCTCTTTCACACGCAGTGGAGACAAAGGGAGTTTTTTATATTGTGTGCTCACGAAAAGAAACACCAGGACCTTAAAACCAGCAAGTGATTTTTGGAAAAAAGGAAGACAGGGGCAGTTCTAGCAGGACTGTATCAAAGCAGTCTGTGAAACAGACTGCCAGGGCCCTGTGCTGATGGGAAGTGAGCCTCTGGTCCATTATCTGTTATTAAAGGGAATAGCTGAGCAAGTAAATTGGAGATCACACCACAGTTCTTTTCTTTGCCTTATAACAGCAAAGATGAACAGTGACGCCATTCTCCTCAAACAGCAGAGTGTCCTGGCCACAGCTTTTGGAAATCTTGAATGCTTGGCTCCTCTGATCCTTGGCACTTATCCTGCAGCTCATGACTGATGCAGTCAGTCCACAGGCGGGGCTGCCTTGGCGTGGTAGTGGACTTGGAGCCATATGTAAGCTGATCTCTATGAAGTATGGACAGGCATTGTGAAAAGGAAAAAATCAAATTGTTGCAGTAGAGCAGGTTGACCAATTTTCTTATTTCTATGTACGGTTAAGAAGGCATGATATTTGGTCTGTATATACTGCTGATGGAGGGATTTTTTTCCCCTGTGTCCTGGGAAGGATCTTCTTATTTCTAGCAACATTAAAACAAGTTAAACGAACAAAATGCTTCTGCTGTGTTGAAACTCAATTTTCAGAGTTAAACCTTGGAATAATAAGACTGATTGGAGTCCCTTTAGAGGATAATGAAGCCAAAAAATTAACACCACTCCCCAGGAGAAATGCATTTCTTCTTGGCACTGACTGAAAGTATAGAGGGTAAATATGAAGCTCCAAAGAAATCTCTCTGTAGGCATTGTAAGGAACTGAGAGCTGCTGCCAGGCATTTCTGAAGTTCCCACAGAGACTTCATACCAGGAGGGCAACAGCAGACCAAAGAAAAGCTCAGTAGAACTCATCCCACCTGGAACAGCTGAATGTAGGTTTACAATGGAAATATTCAGTCTGCTAATAAACTTTAAGATTGATTTTAAAAAAAAAAGAAACGAAGATAAAATATGACTTACTGTTGACTGCAAACTTCACATTGAGCACACTTCTATGGTTTCCTTTTTTCAAATGTATTTTTTTGTACTGAAAATAATTTTTAGTATTCTCAAGATATGGCTAAGTTAGAAGAACTCTTTGAGCTTTTTTATTAGGTAGAATCTGATTCTGCAACAAATTGTATTTTCAAAGATTCACCCCATACTGTTACTGATCTGCCCAATGCCTTCTCCTGGAGATACAACCTTGGCTGTGAACAGAAACCTTGTGATTGAAATACACAACTCAGCCCCATGTTCTGGCATGGCCTTTGCTTGATCTTCTGATGAAGGAAAAATACAATGGACAAAAATGTCACAGAACTTTTGCATAAAGGAGTTTCATCGAAAGAATTTCCTTTCCTTCACTAACCCAGGAATAAAGGAAACAGGAAAGAGGGAAACTGTAAGTCTCTGATGAGCAGAATCCTTGTAACCCCACTGAAGCTGTCTCACCAGCTGTGCTCCTCCCATAGGCATCACTGCTGAAAAGAAAATCAAGAATGTGTATATTAGAAATTCTGACTTGATGTGCAGATAAAGACTAACAATCTGTGATTCTTTCTGATGCCTCATGCTACCTTGAAATGCAAAACTAGGAATATAAGTGTAACTCTCTTGGCTATCTGTTGAGTTGCACTAGGGATACTTCATTTATTCTGCATCTCACAGTAGAGGAAGTAAGGCAGATAAATGGATTTTCTTATGGCCAGATGCTGTTGTAAGATGAGTGCAGTTAAACTTGCATATAGCTTTTTTTCCCTTTAACACTACAGCTTTAAGCTGTAGAAGTTCTGCGTGTCTGTAAAATTGAGTCTACCAACACTATGTTTTAAGTATGTTCCATGTGCAAGAATTATTTAATTAGGAGAGACAGTTGTACCAACATTGCTTCCCTAAAAGCATGGACTAATGAGAAGTATATAATTAAAAGAAAAAGATACTTTTCTAAAGCACTTTTCTGATTAGTATCCTAAAGTAATTAATTACTTCCATTTATTGTTATAAGTCAATAAAATTGTTTTCCACAGAACCTAATGAGACATTTAAAAATATAGTATATGACAGAATCTTACTTGTGAAAAGACATATTACAAACTTAACCTGAACTGACATTTATTATGATGTAACAAAAATAGTGGTGACTCCTTTTATAGACAAATACTTTTATACTTTATTAGAGCCCATAAGCTAATTTGGAAAGAAAAAGCCCAAAAGCCAAAGATGCAAAGCCTTAAATCTGGAATTATTTAACTTAATCTAGAACCAAGTTAATGGGCCTAAGATCTCTGAACAATGGAGATGCATATACCACGATGCAGTTAGAAAATCTTCATGCTTCATAGTACTACAGAATTCTGTTGAAAATGTTCTGCTGAATGAAATTATTGCAGTTTGAAAAAATAGGTGGAAACCCAAAGCACCTTGAGCTGGAGAAACAATTAATACAAGATCAAAGAACCTCTTGAACTGGATTATGACAGATTTTCTACAGAAATTCCAAACATAACTCAGAGTTGACAATTGAAGAAGACTGAAATTTGAAGCAAGTTGAACACGTGGGATTTCACCCCGGACTGGGGCTTTCCCTAGAGCCCTAGAAAGGTGCAGAGTGGTTGAAATGGTACCACATGGATTGCAAAGGACAGTCACTCACAGCAGATCACATCTAGCACAGCAATTCCTGCACCCCAGCAGAAATACCCTTGGGAAGCAGCCTGTGATCCCTCTGCCAAGTCCTGGCCTGCATGCCTGCTCATGCAGGAAGGAAGGAGCTACTTGTCTGCTTCAGCTGTGGCCTTTTGAACCCTCCAAAGCTGCTGGTGGCAATTCCTGCTCCTTGTCTTCTTGTCCAGCTAATAAGTGAGTCAAAGAGGGTGTAAATGGATACATACCTCTGAATATGTATGCTATATGCCAATTTAGGCTCATTAGCCAGTATGTAATTATGCCTAATTTCACATCACTCCTGAACTTGATCCATTAAGAAAACTTTTATTCTCTGAGACAGCAATAACTTGACCTTAAATGAACTGAATGTGAAATTGCCTAGTGATTGATTTTTCAATTCAATTATTTTTCCTTCGGAAGTTAAATTTAAATGTGGCACTTTACAGTCGACAGAATCTAGGTCAAATAGATGGGATATTAATAATAACCCATCCTGTGTGAAATCTAGGTGTTATACTTAGCAGTAAATTCAGTTTGTGGAATTCTCTGATGACTGAATTTTATGTAAGTCGCCTTCTCATATGAGACAAAGGCACAGGCCTGAGTTTCCCAGACTTTTCAATACTGACCTGGGACCCCTTCCTCCCTGGTGTGCTTCCTTCCTCTCTATGAATTCTGGGTATCAAGGGTGCAGAAAGTAGAGGGTTTCTAGATCGAGACTCTCCTTAACCTTGTTTAATCAGTTTTCTTTCTACCCTCATAGAGGTTGACTGAAGAAGGCATTGCTATTCGCCTTGCATAAGAATAAGTTCAAATGAAGACATAGGGTTGCTCCCCTCAAATCCCAGAGGGAAGCAGGATCATGTGCTGGCCCAGCCAGAATCCAACTGAGTTAAAAGGTATTGGACAGCATCCAGTCCAACTAAACCGCCTCAAAAGGGAAAAATCCAAAAACTAGACCTTGCAGAAATGAAAAATCAATTAAAATGTTGTATAAGCTGAAACAAAATAACAAAACCTTGGAAATATGTAATTTCTTTGTGTATTGGAGCCGATTTGCTTCTCTGAAAGATACTAGAAGCTTTGGTGGTGCTGGTCTTTCCTTACTGCAACATGCTTTCTGTAAATTGCTAATAGATGATGTCTAAGAAAATGAAGGGGTGATGCTGTCCCTGCGTTGGGCTCTCCTGACTCGCCCAGCCAGTGCCAGCAAGTGGGACCACCCTGGCAGAGCTGGCACAGTGGGCTACACACCAGGGCCACTGTGGGGAGAGGTGGCTGTGCCACCTTGGCACCCGCTGGCTGGGCTTGCTTTGCCCCCACGCAGGCAGCAAGTCCCACAGTGCCCAGCTGCCTCTGTGAAGTGAGGGCAAGTTTATTCCTTTTTATCATGCATCTGATTAACAGCCCTGGGGAACGCTAATTCATCCAAGCTTCTGGTCCTGATGAAAAGAGAGAAATCCCCTACACAGTAAATTCATGTAGAAATGCAGAACTGGCCAAGTGACAGCCTACAGAAATGGGCAGGTAGACTGTGATAGGTAGAAAGAGTGTTGAATATTTTTCGTTGAAAAAAAATGAAAATTTGGAGAGTGGGAGATAGAAAACAAAGATGAAGAGCTACATTTGCTTGGCAAAAAAATTACTTCGCAGTCTACCAGGAGGAGAGAAGGGAGTAAACACTTTTTAAGTGAAACCCTGGAATGAATGAGTGTGTCCTGTCTGATGCCTTTCCAAATTGTGGGGTTTTTTTTAAATTTGTAGATCTCTTGTAAGTGGGAGTTCCAATGGCTGGTTGAAAACCTTTAAGGCCAGATACAAGAAGAATGACCTCTTCCAGGCTTGCTAATGAGGATTGTAAATCCAGGCAGACTTTGGAATAACTCCAAGTGAAACCAAAGGTAGGCTGGTGTCACCCACCACGGTGCAAACACCTGGAGCACGTAGTTTGCATTCTGTTGCTGTAAGGCAAAGTCTAGCTAAACAAAGGAAGCCATGGAAAATCAGAAGGCTGCCCTCCCTACTCCTGTCAGTTTATTGGCAACTAATGACACCTCCCCCCACACACACACCCCTCCCCAAGATCCCAAATCCTTCAGAAGCGCAAGCCACGGTGCTGGTGAGCCTTTTGATGACACCTGGTGGCAAAACTGGAATAACGCACCAGGAATGGAATCATACACGGGTGATAGCCATGTTCCTGAAACTAAAGGAGAATTAAATCCATGGGGAACTAATGTGAACTAGAGGCTGGTAGCTAAAAGTGGAAAATAATATGCTAGGAATGAAATGGAGACGCTTAAAGGCGTTATTTTAAGAAGAAAACCCAGCTCTGATAAATGTATTACACATCTTTATAAAGCATTCCATACAGAGGAGCCATAACAGGCTCTACGGTATCAGTTACTGCCTGCTTAAAAAGAACTGTAAACAGCAACGAGAAAGGATTAATTAGTTTAGTTCAGTGAAGTTGTCTCCTTGGAGACCATTCAAGTGACTCAACCATTGTTTCTGTGAAGTAACCAGGAACAGAAGCATCAGGGCAATAAATACCTGTGTTCCAGATAAACATTTGTCACGTGAATTTGATGTGGAATAATCTCTTTTCAGAGGAGGCATTTTGGGTTTGCCTCTAAACACCTTGTAGCAGGCAGGGAGAAGGGGGTAAAGAAAGGGGCCTGCCCAAGGCAGCCCTCCCCAGCATCATCTGGAACCTGCCAGAGTGGCCAGGGAAGAAGCCACAGGCACTTTCCATGAGCTGTGGGCAGGCTGTTTGAGGATGTTACATTTATGTCTATTATTGCCAAGCTGGATCTGTGGCTATTAAAGTGAAACACCAGGTACAAGCCCTGAGAAAGTCCTTTCACTGACAAAAGGGTTTAGTGCTTTTACTTTTGTTTCATTTCTCAAACATGCTCCTCCTGCACCTTGCTGATGAGGTACTGAGCAGTCTGTCATCACTGTCACAGACCTTCAAAATACTCCAGATTTCTACCCTGCCTCATACAATGATTCCGTTCACCCTAAAGGTTTCCAACCTTGCTTTTAGCTGTTCTGTGTCGTGTGTTTATGTGCTTTCTTCTGTTTGCTTTATGGAAACAGCCCGGAAATCACTAGAGGAGCTTCAGTTTAGCTTCTAGCTGCCGTGTGGTGTCTGCTAATACATGGTGTAGCCAGGGAGATGTGTGCATGGCTCAGGAGGCTGTGACAACGCTGCCATTCCCATCACCCTGCTCCTCTCCTGCTGCGTGTCACCCAGTGGAACTGCTGGGGCTGCCTTCAGCCTGCCACAGTTACTGCTGAGGGCACAGCCAAATGACCAGCTTGAGATTGCTCAGTCAATTGAACATTCATTTTAAAAATGTAATAGCTTACACTTCACAGAGAAGGAATGAAATTAAATAGTTGGGTTTCTCTTTGTTTTAAATCTCTGAAAATTTCCTGGCTAGTCAATTATCTGAGGGCACCAGCATTAATGATTTGTACATGATGACACACATAGTTCCATTTTCCTATCACAATGTTCTCATTTTCACTCTGTAATATCACAGTTAAAGGTCAGCAACTACTTCAGTATCAGGACTATAAGCTAGAAAAGAAAGTAAGCAGGGAACTTCAAAAAACTTCCTTCCTCCAACAACCTCTCAGTAAATTTCTTTACTGTTGGGACGATATCGTAAACTTTAAAATCTCAGTTTGGAACTTTTTATGTCATTTTAATATTTTCCCAAGGTTGAATAACATATCAGTCCTGCTTATATGGAGTTTTTTACAATTATATAATTTAAATAGGCCCAAAAAAATGGTGATGAAGAAATAAAATACTAATATTCTCACAATATGCAAGTGAAGTCTGTGTCCAAGCTCTAGCTAAAGCAAGAATTAGTTATTTTTGCTTACAAGTAAGGAGAGGTAAATGAGAGCCCTTGTTTTGGCTTAGATATCAGAGACCAGATGTGCAGAGATCCGTTTGCCCTCAGGGCTGAACTGGATATTTACACCCCCGGGGTGGTGCAGCTCCCCACTCGGCCCTGCTGCTGCTGGGACAGGAGCTGTGATTTGCACGGGATGGGGTAAGGGAAGGGTGCAGCCCTCATCAGCCCCCGTGCAACCTCTGCTCTGTGCCAAGTCTGTGCAGAAAATAATACAACAACCTGGTCTTTGTGCTAACTGAGGCTAGCAGAGGAGGCAATGAGCTTAAACTCGAGGAAGATTTAAATGAGATGTTGGGAAAAAAACCTCATGGTTTGGGTGACTAAGCATTGGCATAGATTGTCAAGGCTTTGTTCTTAAAACTTGCAACAGGGATTTCACAATTCCTCAGCAAACTTTTGCCAAAAATGACTCACTGCAGTGGAATGTGTTGACTGATACCTTGAGATCTCTCACCACTCTCGATTTTAATAATCTGTATAAGCACAGTACATTGATTTGCTGCTTTGTTCAATCATTTGACATCTAAGCCCCAGTAATTACATGTAACATCCTGTATCAGCTGCTCGATGGTTGCATTGCTCAGTACTTGGATGCATTTTTACTAATTGGCTGCTTCTGATTTATTATTTAATGTGTATTAAGTTTTAGCCTGACTCATAGAGAACACTTCAAGTACAAGAGCCAAGCAATAATTAATGCTGTTAAAAATACATGACAGCAAAAAGTAGAAACCAGGAGTGGTGAGTGGCATATTTGCTGTTTTTCCCCAGAAGCCCCCAGTGTGAAAGATTATATGGTATCAACTGCTCCAATAACAATGGGGGCTTGTGGCCTTCCTGTTAGATAAATGTATTTCCATCAAGGATTCACTATTTTTTTTCTGGAAAATGCCACTAATTCAAGAGTTAATAGTAACCATTAAGTGCTTTCCCCAGACTAGCAGTCTGGCAGGACCACCAACTTCTTGCAGCCTTTCTGCTCCTTTTCCTGCCAGATACCTGGTAGCACAAAAATGATATCTATACAAAGTGACCATCGAGGGCAGCTCTTGACTTAGAGGGACAGCTTGTTAACTGAAAAATAAGTTGCACTGATATGAAAAGTCATCTTTATTTTGTCTACAGGAAAGATGAGAACAGTTGTCTGGCTCATGTTGTGAAATGTGTCAGGACAGCTGCTGGGGCACAGTTTTAAGAAACTCAGTCTCACTTTCCTGCTACCTCTAAATTAATAAAGACCCCAAGATGTCCCCATTGCTCATTTTGCAACTGCTGGGAGGGTTTGTCACAAATACATTTTTCAGCATCAGTTCCAGGTCTCTATGATGGATAGGGAAACATAATTTGGGAAATAAATATTTATGATGCATAGTCACTTGGATTCTTTTATTTATACATTGCTTGGTACAGATGCCCATCACAACAGTAAAACTGTGCTAGGTTTCAGCATTTATGATTCATCCACTATGGAAGACTTAAATCATCAGCCCTTTAAATTGAATGGTTCTGAACTAAATCATGAAGTCATTTTAAGTGTCAGTCTTTCAAAGAAAATAAATTTATGTTACACAGTTTTTGCCTTGACCAAAAAGGCTGTCTTGAACACAGGACTTACTAAATATCATTCAAATACCAACAGCAAAGCTTGGAATACCTGACACTGGAAGAGTAGCTACTGGAGTTGACATTTTTTAAGTGAACCATGGGCTTCAGCAGTGATCTCTACCCACCTCTATGCCAAAGGGTTTCCAAAAGTCACAAGCTCTTTGCAAAAAGCAAAGAGAATGTGTCTGTCACACATACTGTGAAAATTGTTGTGCTGGACATGTTGATCAAAAAACATCTTCTGCCTGGCACTTTACTTTTTCGAAACCCCAGGTGCATGTTTTTCATGTAATTTAACTTTTAAGAGAAATAGTCATATATGGCCATCAGAAACTTATATTATGAATCTCTAGCTCTGCACCTCTCCTCTTCGTGGGAAATGACTGCAGGTAAAATACCTTCAGGTAAGAAGATGACTCTCTGTGCCTATTGCAAAGCATTTCAGCCTCTCCTCCAAGGTCAAAAGACACTACTTCAAATCTATGGACATGAACCAGCCTTCATAGACAAGAAATCTGTCGTACATTAAATACAAAGAACATAAGAAAATGGTTGTAAATAGTTTAGATGACAACCTATCAAGCTTTCTTTCTTTTAATGTACAGTGTTGGAAAAGCAAAACTTCTGTGAGGCTGAAGCATCAGCTTTCCTGTGATAGGCTGAATTACTCCTCAATCTCCCCCACAGTATTTCTTACCAGTACTTTTATTTCAAGTGGTCTGAGTCAGCAATCAGGCCTTCGCTGTCCTCATTATTGCTTGCACACAGAAAAGATTATCTTGTCCCAGAAAACCTACAGCTTAGGTATGTGACAAATAAATTGATGTAAGAAACTGCTTTGGGGCCTCTGGAAATGAACTGGACAAAAGAATAGAGGATAATAGGTAATAATAGAAATTATTGCACTCCGTGTAACTACTCTATCACAATCTCATCTTTCTTCCAGAAGGACCTGCCTGGTTTTGCCCATCCAGCTTTTGGGATTCTTCCTACTCCTTCTGGAGTCATCAAACCTTATCATCCTTTTCCCTTGGTTGAAATTGGTGCCATCTGTTTTTAGTTGTCATTCACTCTTGGTCTTTATTCCCAGTTGTTCAGGTCTTCAGTCTGTGCAGATTTGTAGTCTGACACAGCACTTTACTTTCACATGCTCACAAAGCCTGCTTACCAAGTTTGCTACCACCGTGCTTTTACAAAATATGAAATAGTGAAGAATTGTACCTCCAACATCATGCCCTCCTTCTGAATCCTCATTCACTTGTCCAAAGATATGCCTTCCTCACTCTGAAACTGTGAACCATTTTTAGCATTGACTATTTTCTTTTTTTTTATTCAGTTCTGAAGAGGTTTTTTCACCTTTCAAGACGGGGATTAGGCTTCAAAGTCAGTTTGATCTCAACAAGTGATTTTATGAAGACCAGATCCTCTGCTGTTCCCCTGCCATCTCTCCAAATGGCCCTTCACGTCTAGGTAGGAGCCTTCATTTACAGGTACTGGAGTGAGATAGTTTTCCATCAAGAAAATTATACCTCTAGAGATGGATCTTTGGTAAGCAATGTAGAGCTTCCCCTTTGTATAATATATATTTGATGAACAGTGGAATGAGTTGTGCTTCTTTGCATGTAGCTGACGTGATCTCTAATACTTCACCCAGGCACATGGCCTGCAGCAGAACAATGGTTTGATTACTGTAGTGTCTTTCACAGACTGTAGTGGTATGTTGTCAGTCTGCTTTTTGTGTGTTTTATCTTATGGAACTGCCATAGAAAAGCAGGAAAGTTGCCACTCAGGCCTGAGAAGGAAAAATAACCCTGGCACTTTCATTTCATCTTTGAGAGTGTTCACTCTGAACTGATCAGACTGAAAATGCACAGAAGTAGCAATATTATTTACTACATAGATAATTTAAACAAAGGGATAAAGAGTTCGACTTTATTGACTTGTTGTTTCTTTATAAGTATTGATGTGTCTGGTTTGGTATCAACTGAATATACAGAGGAAAAGTGATTCATTTCCTAAAGAATTTCTGCAAGGAAAACTTAAATGGGAATTAAAATTTATAATGGGCATCTCTGTAGGTAGAACCCTGCCTGAGCCTCTGTGTCATAGGAAAAGTCCATTCCTGTAGGCTCTTCTGGCTTAATGTATAGCCAGGGCTGGCTTGAAATAAAACAAGACATCTGATAATGCTGCTTATGTGTCCTTCTGCTGCTTCTTTGGGAAGCAGTCTCACATCAGTTATTGCCTGGGTTTTGGTCCAAGTCAAGCTGTTTGAACACATCTCTCATTGTGATAATTGACATACAATTTCCCTTTTCTTGATTTAATGAAGTTGAAATCACACGCTTATTGTTGAATGTATGTAATTCCTGTGTGGAAAAGCTCTATGGAATTTTTATACGTTTACTTGGTAACTGACATTTACTTACCATGATTATTTATTAAAGTCATATTATTATTTGCTTATCTTGCTTTTTTTATTTCAGAAGTAAATAGCACAAACATAGCTTGGCATGACTGAGGGAGACTGTTTGGCTGCAAGTCTAGAAATTAACTTTGTCTGCTACTTGCCTGCAGATGTTTGTCTGGGTGATGAGCTTGAAGCTCAGTTGGTCAGAGCACGGTGCTGATAACACCAAGGCTGAGGGTTAAATCCCTGTATGGGCCATTCACATAAGAGTTGGGCTTGACAATCCTTGTGGATCCCTTCAACACAGAAGGTTTGTGTTCCTCCTGAGGCCCCATTGGGACTTTTTTGCAGAGGAGCCCAAACAAGTCAATAAAGGTTTCACTGTTCAGTCTGCTTTCTTGCCCTCCTGCAATCCTGAGTACTATCAGAGATTGCCAAGTTCACAGGCAACAGATTTCCTACCGTGCAGGAGTTTGTACAGGTGGTCCCTCCACCTGCCCTGTTGAGCAAAGGAGGACTCACACAATGAATCACTGAAGAGGAAAGGCAAGTCTAAAGTAAGCAGGAAAGTTTAACAGTCTATTGTATTCTTCTCTTAATTAAAGGTTTGGAGTGAGGCATGGAGCTGCAAAGAAGAGATAATGAACTCTAAAGAGCTGGAGGAAAACCAGCTGCGGGCAGTCTTGGCTTTAAACATGACTGGCAGGAAACCAGCCCGGAACTCAAACCATTCTCTGTGCTTCAGTAGTCCAGGGAGAGCACCTGTTTCCCACTAGGATGTTGGTACTTTATTTACCTGCTTATATGGATGTCTATTTCTGTTTCCTTGGCATTAAATGCAATTGAATTTCAGGCCTTTCAGGATTAATCCAGCTGCAAGTAACAAAAGGGAAAATAGAAATTCTGGGAAGAAACTTCACATGATTATGTTGGAAGGGTAGCAAATACGTGATTTAAACAAAGATGCAATCATCAGAAAGGTCTCTCTCTCAAGTGGCTAGAGGTTGAAAAAGACCACATGATCACTGAAAGTCAATCTGCCAGCTGCTTGTGCCTCTTGTGAAGGACTGCACCTGCCCTGTTCAGTCTCACAGTAATACTTTCATGTTTGCAATTGCTGTAGAGAATATGCAAGCCAGCCTTTCACATCTACACTGCCTCAGTGACAGTTCTTGCAGTGTTCAAAAGACTGAGTGAAGAGATGGTTGTGCATTGATATTCCCCATCTGAACCTCTTAAAATGCTCATGTTTCCATCTAACCTTTGCAGTTCTGTTCCATTCCTCTGCTTATTGTAAACCACACGTTTCCACTTCCTTGAAACTTTGTACGGCATTCCTTGCTCTCCAGGATGAACTGTGGAGGAAACAGCCATTTTTAAAGTCCAAAAGTAATGAGAGCTTCTTTTGGCAGCAACGGGCTGGGATAAGAGCAGCAGGCAGACATTGATGCTGGGTGCTTGTTAGCACCAGTGTCTTAGTGGAGAGGGTTTATTCTGCCAAGTGCAAATGAACACAAATTCCTTTAAAATGTGTGATGCTTAACTGAAATTTAAGAGAAGCCCAGCTCAGAATCCCTTTTTGACCTTACTTTTCTCTCTCTTTGATACTTGAAAAAGACCCTTTAATTTCTGTCTTGCACTTGACAAGAAAAAACTTGTTTTATGGAAGCGTAGAATATGATAGTGGCAGACCTGCACCACATCAAACATTGTGGGAGAGCACTGTGGATTTTTGTTCCAAAGTTTTGAAAAAAATAAAGTTAATAGAGAGTTTTTGAGGGATCTTTAATCTTGAACTGGTTTTACCTGCAAACAAATTTGAAAGCAAAGCCCAATAAACTATGTGGGGTTTATTGGCAAAAGAGTATTTCAGTGGAAAACATGAAATTAAATACTATTTTTTAAAATTTTGATGCACTTGATTCCACAGAAAGTTATAAATTAATTGTAACTGCCAGTATTTTTTGTGAAATGTAACATAAGAAATAATGTCATAATTAAATACAGAAACCAATTTTGGTCTCTCATATTTTATACTTAAGACTCTTCTTGCATTGGAAGAAAATTTATAATATGGCCTCCTGATGAAACACTGCTGACTTATATAGAAAACTGCAACGCTAAGTTTTTCAAATTACCAAAAACATAATTACCTCCTGCAGAGAATCTGAGTGATAATTCATAGCATCATTACTTTCAGTAGTTAAGACTGTAATTTCTTTCAAAATATGATTAATTCCTTCCTAAATGATAAAAGTCAAGCCAAAAAGTTATGTTAGATTGGCAAACATATAGAAATTTTATTATATTTGCTCCATGCCAGAACGTACATGAAATCTTCACCTTTTAAAGTAAATCAAAGAAAACTTTAAATCCTGCTGAGCTGGTAGGGAGCTGTGAGGAAGAAGAGGGATCCAGCCAAGCGAGAAGGGGATGATGGGTTTGTCCATACAAGCAGACTTTAACAGTGTGCATGAAACTCGTTGGCCAGCAGAGGTGTCTCTGTGCTGCCTTCTGCACTTGCCAAGTTTCCAATCCTCCAGAAAGCTCATAAATGTTTGTGGTTACTCTTACTCAATAGCAGGAGCAGAATTTCACTCCCTGTAAATTATTCCTGTTGAGGTTGCTTTCTCTTCTCAAAGAAAAGCTTTTGGTCAAAGTAGCATTCCTCATTTTGTTGTGTCTTTCTGCCCCTAACAGAGAAGAGGATATACTAGATAACGCATCTTCAAATCTAAGTTAGACTGATCTTTGATTTTAATAGTAGAAGCTGATTTAACACTGTTCAACAGTTGGTGGTGCATGCAGCAAAGACAGCCCCGTGTATTTATGCACATTGAATGTTAATATGGAATTTGCTTTCTTTTTATTCAGCTCAATTTGCTTCTAATTTTTCTCTTCCTTTACATAATTTCTTTTTTTAATTCTCACTGGTTGCTAAGTAACTGTAGCAGTATTGCTGCAGATGTGCAATAGGCATATCTGATTACTGTGGTGGTCTTTCTTTTTAGGGAAAAAAAGACTTTCAGTAAAGTAAGAACAATAACGAAAGTAATGATGGCCTGATAAAAGATAAAAGTTTTTTCTTATCCCAAATTTTTGCAGCTATTCATACATTGTGTCAGCCAATGGTAGAAAGTACTTGGGAGGAGTGCATTATTCTCAAATGGATCGATCACCATAGGACTACCTCTCCCAGAGATTGACACTGCACTGAATATGACTACAGGCAGTCTTCTCACACCTGGCTCCACCTGTGCTGGGACTTTCTTCGTAGCACACTCACGCTTAGGGTAGGCCAGAAGTTGCAAGATCATGGACCCTCATTTTTGTCAGCTTCTGTAAATATTTCTGTGTAGATCATGAGTTGTATCACTGGCCAAGTTCTAATATTTCTGGCCATGGAGGCTGGCAGTTTCTCTTTGCTTTTGCCAGTACAGCACTCCAGAGCTTTAGCCAAAGTTTTATGGGAATGTAATGCAGGTGGCTCTCAGGGCAAAATGAAATCTCTCAGCTCATTTTCATGGCTCTTCACAGTTACTGTGCATGCTATTCAAGTGTCACAGCTGTCCTTTCTGAATTCATTTCCCTGAGCACTGCAGCATCCCTCGGGCTCTTGGTAGCCAGGGATCTCCACAGCAAGCAAGCCCTTGCCTGCTCCCTGTCACCCTTTGGCAGACAAGATGCCATGCTGTTGTTTACTATCTCTGTTGTCAGTTGCTCCTCTGCGTAAGAGAACAGTGTGTGAAGTGCAAGAGTTAAAATCCTATTGATCATTAGTTTGGGAGGAAAATAGCAGAATGCATCTGTGACAGTGAATGATCGCTCTACTGATAGATTTCATTTTAGCATTTACTAATTTGGGTGTGTTTGAAGTTGTATCTGCAGCAGGATCTTAATGGAGATTTTTAGCAGCAATTATATAGGGATATATTGTCCTCTTAATCTAGGAAGAACAGAACAATTGTAGTTGTTGACATTATTCAAAACTAATAAATGGCATTTTAAAGATGTGGGTATTGTGTTAATTCTTAACTTATTGTAGCTAGGTTAGGATGGTTCCATTTATTTTGTCTTTTTTTATCCAGTTTAATCAAATATGTCCACTAAGTGTAGAATGTGGCTTTTGAATTCTTTCAGGGAATGTTTGCAGGAGATTGATTTTTGCCTGTGTTTGCAAAGAGTGAAGGAGTTTGCCCGTGTAATCTTCAAAAAGGTCAAATCTTGACTTAATAAATGTATGATTCAGGGCCATAAACATAATTCTTTAGGACATCACATTAATATTTATTGGGGTCTCAGTACTACAAAGACCTGATAATTAGCTACAGAATCTTTTGTGTGTTGGTTAAACTGGCTCAAGAGGGATTAAAATTGCTTCCATTATGATAAACCTGCTAAGCAGTGGACTCATATCCCCATTAATTCCTATGGTTCAGACTAGTGTGTAGGTACATCTTTCTGCCATGACTAATAGTGGTTATGACATTTTTAATAAATTCAGTGAAGAATATTTCTAAGACGAATCATCCCCTATTGCTGATGGTAGAGTAAGAACCAGGCAGCAGCCAGGCAGCCCAGCAGGAGCTATGCAGCTGCATCTGGAAGAGACACTGACTGTCCCAATCCATGCAGTGCTCACCCTGTGCAGGGAGGGAGCAAAGACCAGAAACCTGGCCTAGAAGTTGCTTAAAGAAAATGACCCAGATATGCCAACAGAGTGCCAACAGTCAGGCCAATTTTTAAAAGTATGGAAAAATAAAGATGGCCACTGTATTGAGAGAGTGACAGAAAAGCAACTCTGAAAGTGAAGCAGGGAGAAGAGGGTACTGTCCAAAGAAAGGGCTGCTGTGCACAGATATAGTTGCAGTACTGTGTAGGTGAGGGAGAATATGTCTATATATCGTGGAAGGCAACATGGTACAAACATCACCAGGCTGAACTGAGCCTGTAAATCCACAAGACTCGGGCTGGATCTGGCCCAGAATGAGTGCAGCTATATTTGCACAGTGCCAGCCCTAATCAAATATGCCTTGCTTCTGGTCTCTGTTCAGCTGTTTTTCAAATACCTTTGATTACAAAGTTGTGGGTTGGAAAAGATAAGATTAGATAAAGAAACTAGTAATCTCTGCATTTTTATAAAGTGGGAAAGAGAATGTATGCAGTGTAACAGTTGAAAAAAGTCTTAGTGCCCTGCTAAAAAAATTCCTGGAATGAGTGGGCTTAAGAACACTTGCAACTAAAAGCTCATGCCTTATGTTATGGGAAGAAGCCAGAGAGTCAAAACTGAACTGAAAAAATAAGTGGGCAGGAAGACCTAGAAAAGAATCATACAGCTCAGAGGAAATTAAGCAGAATCCCCAAAATCACTTTTTTTTTGCCTAAGGAAATGTGGCAAGTGCTGTTCAGAGGCATGCCACTAAAAGGAGCAGAGCCATGTGAGGATAAGAGTATGTTCTGTCAGCCCAGGATGCTACAGCTGCAACTGCTTCTTGACATTACAAGTGGTGATACAGACCAAGGTGGGAGGATACTGAGGAGGCAGGCTTATGTCTCATGGGGATGCTCAAGTGGAGAAAGGGAAGTAGGCACTATGTATGTTTGAGGAAATTGAAGAGGATGCACCCAAGTGTACCTGTGGTTGACCAGTTTAAACCTTGGAGGCACTTTCTGGACGAGTCAGTAAGAGATAAATATTGATGGAACTTGTCTGACATTGAATCAACTAAAACTTTGTTTTCACAGAGTACATGGCATCTGATAGAGTGATTTGGCTAAAGAACTTTGCACCTCTGCACCGTATCATCAACACTGTGCTTACTCTGGAAGGATAATGACATTGTAAAAAACACTTGGATGCAGCTGTGGGAATTTTAACTCCTGTAATTTTTTTTTGTTTGTTTGTTTTTCCTTCTGACAGGTTTTATTCTAAACCAGAAAAATATCATTTCATAAAACTTCATTTAAGTCCCATGCTCTGAATCTTCATGACTCTTATCATTCACAGAAAGGGAGAATAATGGGAAGGGAGCTAGCCCATCTGCATAAACTATTTACCCATAACTCCTGATGGGGTAAAACCACAGAGAAGTGCTCTCTGCTCTTAGTTATTGGCACACAGAGAGTCAGTCCTCAGAAAACTTCATCTGCTCAACATCCAGCTCAGCACTTCCCTACTGATGCTTTTGAGCCATCATAACAGGAAGAACCAGAAGGACTCCAAACAAAGTGAAGGTTCTTCCAGAAGCTGAAGAGCATGAGAGAGATTTTGGATTAGCTCCAAGAGAGCCTCTTTTGTTGCAGAACTAAACCAAACTGGATCAGTCATTGTTGCTGAACCGAAGGACAGGGTTGGGCAGTGTTCCCAAGAGGATGAAGCCTCTCTGCAAGCCCTCTTGGACGGTGCTACACAATGAAAACCATGCACCAAACAGAGAGGTGGTAGCTAAAAGCATACCTGCCTCCTGCGAGCTCTTTTTGGTGAGTGGGGAGTCAAAATAATGGACTATGTCTAACACTGGCTTAGGGGAATAAGTTATGGATCATCATAAACACATTGCTGGGGGCAGGGTTGGGTTGAAGCTGTGTTTCTCTGTTAATGGTAATCTTACTTCCCAGCCCCAAGAATACAGTGCTTGGAAGTGGGGAACAATTTAAGAGATCTCTCAGGGTTTAGTGGTTCCAGAAATCCTGGGTAGGGGCATGAACTAATGGTATATGAGAACCCTGAAATACATTGAAGTGTGGGTTTCTTTCTGATTATTCCAATCAACTAAGAGTGAGCTTATATGATTTGAAGCTTTTATTTCTTGCTAACACATGTTCACACACACAATGTCATTCTGTTGAATTGTTTCCAGAAAATTAATTATTCTTTAGAAAGATTTTGGCTTTCTCTGAGGACAGTTGCTACTTTTCTACATTAGAGAAATCTTTTGTCTTTGTTTAACAAATAGGTGCAGTGGGGAAATATTTGCCTGGGAAATTACTGGAGGGAATAAGATGTACAAAGATCTTGATGCTGCAGTCCAAGATAAACAGGACATTGTAATCCAATTAACAAATGAAAATGCAAATCACAGAAAAGTAAAGGAGAAAAACATACATTCCCTTGCCTGAACATTCGGAGAAAGGGAGTAGGACTGGAAGGTGTTTGACAAGCACATTATTTTCAGTCTCCTGCTAATTTAGTGTTATCAGAATTGCTTGTGGCTGTCATTCTGTGAGCAAATATATTTGTAGAAATGACAGTAGTTTCAGGGAGATGATGCACTTATCAGAAAAAAATGTGAGTACTGTGAGGAGACTTCAAGCAAATGATAACTGGTAGAAGAGGTGTCCAGGAAGACTTCTTGTCCTTATCAGGAGTCTGTTCTTAAAACCTAATCAGTGTGGTGTTAAATTATTAGTTACAGCTAAAGAATCTAATTGGAGTTTTCTTTGTTTGTATGTGTGAGTTTGACTTATCAGTGTGCTTGGCTTCTCTACAACCTAACAATTAATGAACATCTAAGCAATGAGATGTAGGTAAAGCCAATGCAGAGACAGAGATGGCAAACAAGAAATTATTTTTAAAGGGGATCAAGAGGTAGCCATACAATTCTCTGAGACTTAAGAAGCACAAAAATGAAAAAAACAAGGATAAAAACCACAAGGTAAAGGAAGAAAAAATGTGGAAACTATGAAGGAAGAAATTTGAGAAAATATGTAAAAGAAAGAGGAACAGGAGTGAAGGAAAGAAAGATTGTGGGAAAGTTTGGAACACAGATGGACAGAAATAGCTTTGCAGAGGAAAAATTATACCAGGGAAGAGACAAAAATAAGAGAAAATGGGAAAAGGAGAAAATAAAAACAACCACAAGAATTATGGAATGCATAAACCCCATGCCGAGCAGTGCAGTCGCTGAGTTTCACACTACTTGTCTAAGGATTTCTGCTGAAACTATGCTATCAAAATCCATGAAGCCTTGATGTGTGGTTGATGCACAGCGATGTGTGTCTTTATAGGAGGAGGCTGCACGTAACCAGACTGAAAAGTTCCTTGCCCACAGGCAGGTGTGTTGCCATGTTATGACCCCAAATGCAGCTCAAGGGTTCAAAGCGACATTTAGGTCCCCCCCAAAAGAAAATCGCTCTTCCATTTGTCTTTGGCTGCTACTAAATTACAGATTTGTGGCAAATATATGAGTCTGAAGGATTCTTACAAAATAACTACATCTCTATAATTCATATTTTTGTTTAGCCAATACAGTTTAACAAGTCTTCTGACACATATGATTTTACTCCTGTAGGAGTAAAAGGCTGTGTGAAAATCTTATGTATATTTTTAATCCTTTTACTGACATCAAAATTTATATTCATGTTAATTTTCAAGTAGAGTTTTTCTTCTGGGAAAACCGCTGTTTTATGGAGACGGAGCAATCCAAATTAATGCACCCAACGAATTTCCTTTCAAATTTCTACTGCATGGATACCAAGTAGTTGCTTTGAAAAACAAACCTCCAAATAGTGCAAATTCTCCAAAGCTGGATTTGCACTGAGGGATCCTGCTTCTCGCATTATGAGTGTCAGCCCCCATGCTCTATTGTATAGCTTGTGATGCTTCTGCCATGGATTATTGATTGGGCACTGCAGTCAGCAGAGCTTTAGTGATTCTGCTCCTGCCTTCGGTTACAGCTGTCTGCAGACATACGGGTCTGTGCTCCAGCCATCCCAGGGCAACTGCGTTTTCCAAAGCATTAATCATTGCAGAAGAGCAAGGAGAATAATTGAAGTCCTGTGGGCATTTGAAATAGTTCAGTCCCATTCTATACTGTGAAGGTGGCCAAGCTTTATGTGTTATAAGACAAATAGAAAATATTTGAATAGAGTGTATGGGGAGAGAGAAATAAATTAAAAGCCCCTCACAGCACATAGCACCTTTTCCAGTAGTTTGTGTTTAGACAGTAATTTGGGGCTTAGAGGATACTTTAGATCTGCTCCAACCTAGCTGTGAGGAATGTGGGGAGGAGGATTTTGTTACTGACTGCATTGATGGCTCTCCTGATTTCCAGCAGTGCTTCGGGACCTTCAAAGACACATGGATACCAAGCTTAAGATAACAGAGGTCTGGGCTTATTTTTCCTTGAAATATAGGTTCATTAATTTCTATGCTCCTCCAAATGGGGATCATTTTAGGTATGTTGCCTCACCCTTGAAGTCTCTCAGCAGGTACTTCTAGTTAGTTGTTTGTAAGACGACTTCTAACACAGGTTTACACAGATAAATTAATAATGTAAAAACCTCACCTGAAACTGCTACTTGCACCTGTACGTGCTTTAGATGACCCCAGAACAACCGTGCTACTTACAAGTCTCTAATGTCTAACATCTCCCAGATAATGGGTAACTGTTTTGATTTTAGAGATGCTGTGTCTCAAAAAAACCCAAGCAAACCATGCTACAAAAAAACCCCACAATCCCAAATCCACAAAAACACAAAACTCAAATGGGAATGGTTTCTAAAGTGAAAATGGGAGGGAGTTTTTGAGCATCAGTAAGAATGAGGGATGTGTTCAGAGTTGATGAACACTGTGAGAAGAAGCAGACAAAAACTTTAAAGTATGTATCAGAACTTTGAGGAACTTTGGGTTGTCTAATACATAAAAAAACCAAACCAAAACAAACCAAACACAACCCCCTCAAAACTAAACAAAAACCCAACCAAACAAACAAAAACCAAACAAAACCAATGAAAAAAACAACAACAACAACAAAAAAACTCCAACCAAGCCCAAGCAGAAAAGGATGCAGTTCAGATATATTTGCCCGGAAACTCTGGATGTTAGAAATCACAGAGGCATACAGATAGACACAACTCAGCTTAAAATAAATTACCCCCATTCATATAAATGCAGCAGAAAGTTTTATTCAAAGCAACAAAATGTAATGATAAGTCTGTCTACTGTTATGACCAAAATGACTTTTTAATCGGCAACACAGTTTATGTTCACATAAGGTTTCTGTCAACCCATTTATTTTTATCTGCTCTTTTGCTGTTTCAAGAACCAGGAAGATTGGCTACAGTTTTCTCTCACTTTAGACGAATGCAGTCCTGATGGCTGTGGCCTGAAGGGAAGAGCTGCCTTCCTGCCAGAAGAGGAGGAGAACTGTTAATGGCTGGCAGCAGGAGAGGAACAAAGGGACAGGAGGTTGCCACAGGACGAGAGTAACAGCCACAGCACCCAGCACAAGAGATGAAAGAGAAGGACTATACATTATAGACTTGCACTTCTGGGAAGAACTGTATGTATAAAATACCTCCCTTCTCCCTCACTGTTTCCTCCTCCCTGCTTCAGTGAAGTATTTTTCTAGTATTAAGTCCATCTGCCATTTGCAAATGGGAGTTATTAGTTCACTTAGTTTTACATTTTCAAGTTCCAGGGTATAAATTTAGGCTGGTGTTTATTAGAAACTTCTGAACCTAGAACTCATATATTTTTGCTGTCAGTAAAAATCTGACAGAAAGGTTATATTTCCCCATCTTAATAAACATGGTATTTCCTAAATATGCTGCAGTTAACTTTTGATACTAAGCTCTAAGAAACACTCAGAAATGTTTGAGAAATTCCATATGTTGCCATATACTTCCATATACTGCAAGGCATCATTGAATCTTCAAATTTGTTCTTACTTAAATTATATGTGCTGATACCTCGCCTCTTACTACAGCTTGAACACATGCTTTAGTTATTTCTAACACGTGCAAGGTCATCAATTGCTTCACACTTGTTTACAGCATGCAGAATTATGTCAAAGGCCTCTGCCATACTCAAAAGAGTGGCTTATCTTTCGGTGGAGATTCTATAATGTGTAAAATGAGGCACCAGAAGTGACTGGCACCCTGAGATCAATCTGTGTGAGCAGGATACATTCCTCCCCTCTACTTCCCTCTAGGGTCAGATATGCAGTTGGTAAAGGTGCTTATAATACACCTTCCTCATTCTAAGTGTGGGTGCTTGGCAGGATATTCTTCACAGGGATCCCTGATGGTTTTGACATGCTTTCTTGCTCTTGCTCTGAAATGTTCTGGAGTTATTAATTTTGAGGCGTAAGGCTTGGCTCGTTTATTCTGACTTTCCTTTAAAGAGGGGAAGAAATCATGAAATTTAGGCTTCTTTGTGTACCCTGGATACTAGCTATTGTTTGTGGGAGAAATTAAATAGATTTTATTTTCATTTTTGCCATCTAAAATGGCTGATAGGACATGGTAGTTACTCCTTAAACTATGCTAAATTTTAAAAAATAGGAGAAGAAAATTTGCAATTTAACAGAACTTACTGGTAGTTCAGCTATGATTTTTAAAAGAGACTACACCCACTATTGACTTAACTTACTTTTATTTTTCATTTAAATACACTTGACTTGCTGCATTAGTAATGCATGAAAATACACCTTGTTCTTTCTTAGAAAGGCAAAGTTTCTCCTAACTGTAGTCTCTGCCTACTTTTCATTTGAATCCCTACATATAAACCTCATGTTGTATTTTTTCAGTGGTCATCAAGATATTAATTTGTAAACTGTATTTCTATAGGCCTTTACCATGTACTAATCTCTCAGTGGAAATGCTTGTCTGTTATTTAGCTCACCATACTTTTCTAGACCACTTTCCAGTGTTGAAGTTTCTAAGTAATCAACTGTTACTTCCAGTAATACAAAAATAGCATGTCATTACCATTAAGCACCAACTGCAAGGACTTAATTTTAAACCATTTCTCCTTTCCCTGACTGAAGAAATGCCTCTGCAATAATTTTTAACCTTTCATCAGCATAATTGCTAAATAATTAACAATGGTTAAATTATGAGAACCTGAGAGATTTGAAAATTATTACTGAAGTATGTATTTCACCAAAGCAATGACCTATATGCATCTGCTTCAAAATAAAAGCAAACTATAATTACTACCAGCAGCAGCAGAAAGTCCTTTTATGTGCCAGATCTTCTGATAGATGTAGTTATTCCTGAGTCACAGCTGCCTTTGGTCCTACGTTAGGGCATAAAGACCCAACTCACTGTCAAGAACTACTTTCGTGCTGAGGCTGCTCCCTTTCCAAGGTTATCTCATAATGCTTTGCAATGCCTCTATTTCTATTAATACAAATTAGTTATTCCACAGAAGAAGCCATGGAAGACAATGTAAAGGCTCTGTAATACCTTTCTATTTTTATAGCAGATATTATTTCCTTTCTTCTGTTAGCTGAGCTGATTTGCATTTGCATGCTGAGCTTTTCTTCAGTTTCTCCAATCTTCTCAATGAGCTCCATGTGCTGATTTTGGATATGCCTTTTATACACCATTTAGGAGCTGACAGTCGTCAGTCTCTCCATCCTGTCCCAGCTCTGTGAGTCATCGGGATTTACTCACTCTCCTTTGTCTCCTAACTTGGGTATGCTTAAAAACTGCACAGTCTGCTGGCATCATGATGAGCCACTAATCTGGGTTTCAGCGGCATGTGGGCCCTTATGTCCTCTCCTGCCCTTTGTTTCAGGCACTCCCATTCCTTCTCCACTCACCACAATCTTGACATTTCTACTACAATTCTGGGTAACAAGGGGAGGAACAGGAGGTATTTCCTGGTAGGGGTAGGAGAAACCATGAGAGCATGAATGTACAGCATAAATCTGTCAGAAGCCTGGCTGATCCCTTAATGATTTATTTTTTTCAGGTCCTTCTCAAGTTCACATCTTATATCTAATCACATACCTGCATCTCCCCTGTCCACAATATTCTTCTTTTCACGTGCCTTTGGTGGTGAATGTGACTCTGCAGCCAGGGGCTGATGTAACTACCCTTTGAATTGCAATTCCCAATTGCAGTTTCATCCAAGCATCTAAACAGCCACTTCTTTCTTTCTGCAGTCTTTAATCTATTGTGGTGCCATTCATATTCAATCTTTTTTTT
>VZRO01008085.1:421873-546378 GCA_013397915.1 Daphoenositta chrysoptera
GGCTGGGGCGAGGGGAGCCGGCCAGAGGGAGCCGCGGGCGGGAGGCGGCTCCCCGGGTCGCGGAGCCGCTCGGCTCCCGGTGGGGATTCTCGCGGTGCGCGGCCGCCGGTCAGTCGGGCGGCGGGCTGGGGACGAGTCACGGCCGTGTCACTGCCGCGGCGTCGGGCGCTGCTGGGTGTCTGGAAGCGCTGCCTGGTCGGGAAGCTGATTCACTGCTGAAGACGTGGTTGCTCACAGCTGTGGTTACCCTTTCTCTGATTTTTGAGAGGTCTATTGTCCAGTAGTTTTGCCTTTTCCCCTGTAATTGTAGTGTCCCTTGCTACCCCCTAACAGAGCTTGTTAGCCAGGCAATTGTACGAAGGCGATGCTCTAAAGCACGGTTTTTGTTAAAGAATTTAAACGAGTGTGTGGAAGCAAGAGTGGAGACAGGGTTCTTTATTTTTTTCTTTACTTTTTCTAAATTTTTTAATGAGCAAAATTGATGAGGCTTATGTGGATATGCATTGATGCTTTTGTCTGTTGCTCTTTCATCTTTCTGCATCCCAAAGGAAATATTGGTCCTCTCCATTTTTAGTATTGCAGTGTCTGCAGTGTCCTAACAATTGGATCTTGACTTTGTTCTTGCATTAAAATTCATTGTGATGGGAAAGTACTGGTATTTCCCCTTTTTTTTCCCCTTTTGTGGCATTGCCTGTTAAGATTCGGTGTATAGTAAATAATAAATACTGTTACTACATTACAGGAATGCTGATGGTTATTAATGACTGTGCTAATAAGGGGTCTCCTTTATCTGAATGCAAGCATTTATAGTCCTAATACCATTGTCTGTAAGCAATGAAGCAGACTTCAAGCAGAAGCTTGAGAGAAAAGGGGGAAGGTGGACTACAGAATAGAACTGAAGCTTGCTCAGCGAGGCCTTCTGCTTGGTGAGGTGCTGATCATGCTTTGCTCTGTCAGGAGAAAAGCGACGGGGCAGAGCACTGAAACAGGCTGCCCAGGGAGATTGTGGAGTCTCCCTCTCTGGGGACATCCAAACCCCCTGCCGAGGCTGGGTCACCACCAGCAGGTTAGGCAGGAATGTGTCCAAATGGGGTTCCATTTATCTAAATAGATGATCTCCAGAGGTCCCTTCCAATCTTAATAATCCTGTGATTCTGTGAAAATCTCCCACCAAAACTAGGAGCAATTACAATGTGTTTTTTAGGGGTGGATTTTAGGATTTTGCACTATTCTTTACGTCATAGATTGCTGCTTGAAGAACCCTGTAAAATCATCCCAGCTGACTTTTTCCTCAAGTAGTATGCTAATAGATGGTATTTTGTTTGAAGTTTAATTGATTGGTAACATCAGTTTTCCTAGAAATACAATTTTAAGTGAAGGAAATAGATGTATTTTTAAATTTCTTATAAGAATATTTAGTGTAAGGAAAACTGGTGTGATGTCTTGTAGGCTACGATTCTAAATTGGCTGTGGATTCGAGTTTCTCCCTGAAGCTTATGTAAACAGGGGAAATTCACATAGTTTTGTTATTTTCTGTCAACACAGTAAAGGAGTCAGGTGAAGTTCAGCTCAGTTTCAGTTGGCTGTTGCTTGAGAGTGGCAGTAGGAAGGGAAACCAGAGGAATTTCTGTAATACAATGCTACCTAGCTGTCAAGAATCTTTAGGAATAGATTATAAAGAGGAACACCTATATTCCCCAGTGACTATGATTGGGTGGGGAAATACAGAACACCTTCAATATGCAGCTTCTGATAAAGCAGGCAGAGCCTACCCTGGAAATGATGTTGCAAGATTTCCAGTGTGTCTCTGCCTCAGCTGTCTCAAGGACTTGATATCTGTATTTTTGCTCCCGATCTACATATATGTCCTCTTGCCTTCTCTCCCATCTTTTTGAGGCTGACTAGAAAACTTCCGTTAATAGAAGGGTGTTTTTAATTTAAAACTGACTGTGAGTTAGATTACTGTAATGACTGATCTATCAGAAATACTCTAAAACCAGTGAAGTGTGTTTGTCATCTTGACTTTGCCTTTTACACAGTATACTCTAATTTGAACTTTTTGGGTTTTGTTGTTGGGTTTTCTTTCATGGGTGGAATTTGATCAAGTTACAAGGTTTCATGCAAGTCTTAAAACATTTGCTGGCGTTTAACGTTTGATGCTTATATGTTAATTCCCTATCTTCTAATACAAAGAGGGATTATTTATATTTTCTTATTCAAGTTATACTTTGCCTTTTAAAAATTTATAACAGTGAGTAACTTCATAGGAATACTTTCTTCCTCTTCACCAAAAAACTACTAACACTGTTGTATTTTCAATTTAGCCTAAAACTCTGTGTAGGTTACCTCTGATTGAGAGCATACTACAGGGATTCTGGTTCTTGTTACTTTCCTGCTGCTTCCGGTGCTGCCTCAGGAGCATTGCCTGCTAACTATAAACAATGTTGATGTCTACCATATGTTTTGGTAGAAAGTGCAGGATTCCTGCTGTCCCACTAAACTCAAATGCCTAGCTTACTAGTATTTGTGAATATACAACGGAAATGTTGACTGCCCTGACATGTAGCTCTGTAAAAAACCCTTGTTTTCAACCTCCAAGGAAATAAAGTTTTAGATTGAGTAGCAAAATCAAAAAATATGGTCAAATACTTTTTCATTTAAATTTACAGACCCCGGAATCTGGAGCTCAAACTTGTAACCCTAGCAGACAGTTTTGCATTCCAGTACCAATGGTAAGTAAGACAGGTTTCTTCCAAAACTAAATCTTTATCATTATAATGCATTATATTTGGTTCTTGTGAAGCTTTGATACTGATGCATATACTGCTTAGAACAACATCTTTGCAGTTGGTTTTGTAAAAACTTACTTAGGCTTTAAGACATGCCTTTTTTAACTTACCTGCTTTACTTTGTTTTCATTTGTGACTTCTAAAAAAATCTTTAAAAGGCGCTAGAACATGAACAAAGCTGATATTAAAGTTTCGTTACATAGTTTGGCCATGCAGCCCACAGTGCAGCTTGTGTTAGTGTGTCTCATGTAGGGATAGTGTCTCACAAGGAGAGCAGTGTCTGCAGATGTATTCGAGGGTGTTTAAGCATAAGACTGGAGATAAGTGAATTCTGCTTTTAAGAGGGTCCTGTGGTAGTGGGTGAGAGTAAGGAAAGAAGTTTTAATAGCATCGAGGTAATTGTTGCTGCTCTGATGGTGTTGATAAGCTTGTGCTGGAAGATAAATGAGAGAACTTGAGAACCTTGATTGAGCAAGTAGAAAAATTGGCAAAGCTTTTTGCTTTTCAGACTAAATAAGAGTGAGAGATTTTTGAAGTGAGGATAACCTTACAGCAGATGCTAAACTCAACAAGGAAGCAAGTGAAAATCAATCTGGAGTGTTGTTTTCCTGTTTCCAGGTGAGAAGATGAACTGCTGCATTTTGGACAAGCTGAAGTTTGGAATGCTGGGACATAAAGAACCCATTAAGAAGGAAATTACAATAGTTAAGAGGAGATGAAGGTATGACTTAGGGCTTTGCAGAAACAATAATTCAAGCGAGATAGATGTAGTAGGTACGTGAGAATTCAGAGCCAAGATAAATTCCTGTCATGTTGGCAGAGTCATATTTGAGATGTGTTCTTAGTCAGGTGTCATGAAGGATAAGTGTTGACCAGACCAAGTAAGGCCAAAAAAAAAAAAGTGTTCTAAGAATAAGATAAGTGGGTTTGATGTTAGCTTGATGTTTTAGTCACTAAATGATATCTATGGCTGAACTTGAGAAATAAATGCCCATTCTTGAGGGAAAGGATCAGTATGGACACACAATACATAGGTGAAAGTTGCTAAAGGTTATCTATATTTTGGTGTTGGCAAAAGTGATGTTTTCTCTTTAATAAGTATACCCTCAATACAGGTTGTCTGTTTTCTCTCTGCTGGTGTTCTGTTTGCTAATTCTTTCCTTCTGCAGTCTCACTTGACCCTAGAAAATAGTATAATTGGAAAATGTATGAGTGTTGGATCTATGCAGGATGCTCCAGGGAGCAGCTTAGAGAGCTTGATTTTATGTTCTCTGAAGCATGTGACCATTTATTTATTGATTTATTGATTTATTTATTGGTAGTGGAAGACTACATGTTTTATTTTGAGGGGTAGGAGAGAGGGAGAGGTGCTGTGATTACTGCAGGTGGTTGCTGTGGCAGATTTAATTTGTGATTTGCAGTTGAAATGTTCAGAATTTTTAATCTGAGTACAAAAACTGAAGACATCAATGAAAGTTAAGATTTATTTCTCCTGCACCTACTAAATTAAGGATATCTTAGATAATTATTTTTACTTTGTAGAGCAGTGAATTTGTGGATTTCTGAAATACGTGAACGACGTATTTATTTATCAGATCTGGTGTATCTCAGTCTCTTGTACTTTCAAGTTTGGTTAATGTTATCAAAATTTTCAAGTTACTTATTTCTTATTGAAGGGATTCTTACTATTATCCTCATCACGGATACCTTGTGTTTTGTGAGGACAGGGGAACACACAACTGTAATTTTTAATTTTTTTTTTTTTTAATGCAGAAGAAATTGTTCACAATGTTTCAAGGGCCGCACAAAATCTTACTCTTGAGCTGGTAACGTTTTGGTGAGGTATCAAACCCAGAGTTTTAGCGATTTGTAAATAGACTTTTTATTAGCCCCTTCTTCATTGTCATCTTGTTTTGGTCAGTTTTCTCCACTCCAAAAGGATGACTGCTTTTGTGTCTGCTGTGCTTTTGTCTACACATCCTACCTGACTTACCCTTTGAAACAGTACCTTTTCCTTTCATAACCCTGCTACTTGAGATGGCTTTTGGTGTAGGGGAACATTTCTTTTTGCCTCCACTCAGTCGAGTGTCACTATACTGAGCTGGAAATTGAATCCCGAGGCCCTGAGCCGCATGCACTTGTAACCAGTGCCAAATATGTGTATTGTTATGAAGTGGTAGATTGTTTTCTTATATAAGTGTTGCAAAAAGAACAAGAAGTTCTAATCTTGCACCCCAGAGGAAAGTGTTTTTCATTTGTTCTCGACTGCCAACAGTTGCACTCATCAGTACAGCTGTTTGTCTTTTGACTTTGTCTTTTGACTTGGCTGCTGATGGCCTGGATTGTCCAGTCTCCTTCCACCCACTGTCCTAGTTCGTTTTATGAAATACTGAAGGCATAGGAGCTTTCTGATCTTTCATCACAAACTGATTTTGGACAGTTCCTTAAAGACCTGGTGATAAGGTATTCATTTTTCCAAGCACTTATGACTTGTATGTTGGTTTTTGTTTTGTTTGTTGGGCTTTTTTTGTGGTTTTTTTTTGGTTTTTTTGTTGTTGTATGTTTGTTTGTTTTTTAAGAAGAGGGAGCTAGGAGAGTTCATCACTTAATTTTACTACGTATAGGTTATTTTTCTTCCCTCTAACCTTACAAAGTACTTCTGTGGTAGAATTTGCAATCCATATGATTCTGTACTATTTCCATGTGACATCTGACTAAGGAAAATTTTAAGACCTAAAAATGAGAATTTTCTTTTAATGAATTTTAGCAAAGTGTGATGAGGAAGAGAAAATGCCTCAGCTATGCTTTGAACATAGCATTTTAATTGACCTCTTGCTATGTAGAAAGTGGTGGAAGAAGCAGCCTCTCAACTTGCATAATTTTATGTACTCTGTGGTCACTTGAGAGTGTTAAGTGAGATGGGACTATACCAGATGACTGCAACTTCTGCTGGTTTGGCTGCCTGTTGTAAGGGAGGGAGGGTGTGAGGTAGATTGGTCTTCTGTTGCTGGTGGGGAAGCTGTGGGGTTCTGCAGGAAGGTAAATGGTGTCTCTCACTGTAAAAATGCGTCAGAAAAGGGAATGTGAAGATGCATCCAAAACCTGTGGCTTATTTTCTCTACTATTCTAGATTAAAGAGGCCTGAAGACTGCTATAACTTAACATAGACCATGTGTTTGGCCTGGACTGAGGCTGGAAAGGGTAGAAAACTCCAGCAAGCTGTCATTTTTGATGTCACATGTTGTAGCATCGTCATGAAGGTCTGCATGTGTTCCTTTGGGTCGGGCAAGTTTGCTCTCTGAGCATGGCCAGGGAGTCCAGGGAGTGCAGTTTTTGGAGAGTGTGCTCATTGCTGCACGGTGTCCTGGGGCTGACCTTGTTGTATGCAGAGACTGAGGTGTTGGTATTGTGTTTCACAGCTGTACATGCAGGTGTTACTGTGCCTCCCTAGTTACATTGTTCCTGTGCTTGGTACGCTTCCTTTTTTCCCTCTCTCACTTGCTTAAGTAGGAGGAAAAGCTCTGCCCTTGAGTGAAATGAATAGTTCACTGTGATCAAAGTTAGACAGACAATGTCTTTTTCTTCTCAGATGGCATAACCTCTTACTCACTTGTTCTCCATTTGCTGGTTTGCTATTCATTATATTGCTCATCACTTCCTTTTGTTGCTCATCTTTTTATTTCACTTTTCACAGAATGGTTGAGGGCTTGAAAAAGGGTGGGAAATGAATATGGAAGATGGGTTAAATAAGGGAAATAGTTAACAGACATTTCTTCTGAAGTCTGTTATTAGCTTTAGTTAGAAGACAAGTTAAGATTTGAACCTTCAGGTGAAAATGGAATGGAATTGGAATTTTTCCAAGCTTAAATCTGTTGTGGCTGTGACAATGTGCTTCTGGATAATAGCCTAGCACGCTGTTAAGGTCAGCTTTAACCCAAGTCGGAGCACATTTTCAGTCTGTCCATTGAACTGCCATAGCAAGTTCCTGAGTTAGAGTACTAACAGTGTATGTGTAATGGAAATGGCATCATCTTGCTTTAAAATTAAGGAAGCTTACATACTCATGAAATTACTCAGTCTGTGTTTTTATTTTCTGACTTCTTCAGTGTGAATTAGCAGGTTACAGAATATCAGGAATATTTTTGTTGTGTACAACTTAAGACATAGTATGAAACTTCTATGGGTTTTTTCTGGATAGTTTATACAGATAGTAAAAAAATTAAAAATACTGAAGTGGTTGAAAAAAGCAAAATATTTGATCTTCCTTAAATATCTGGAGTTACCTTTTTTCATGAGGGCTCTAATGTTAAATATTTATTAGTGCTGCTCATAATACCTTAAAGAGTAAAAAACGAACACTGCATTCGCATACATAAGCTGATGTTCATCTGTCAGGTTTTATTGTTATTTTGAAACTGTCCAGCTGAGTAGCCGAGTTCCAGGTGGTTTTTAATTGAAGACAGCATTAAATAATAAATATTTCCAGCCCTTTTCTATTTTTGGGGCAGGTTTGTGCTTCTCAAATTACCCTGGGGCATCGGCCCTGGAGACACTTTTGTTTGTGTTCTCTCTTTGTACAACTTTGCTGTGGGAGAGGTGACGTCCTTTAATGTAGCTTTAAAGGAAGGTGAAATAATAATCTACATAGATAATTGTGACACTCAGCTTTCCCCTGTCTTTTACACATGGATTTTATTTCTGTGTGGAACAGATGAACTTGTTTTAAGCTGATTCAGGGAAAAAGAGGGTAATGCTTTTTGAGTTGAAGTTAGCATCTGAAAAAGCTTGTATGCTGGCTCCAGAGAATGAAGATGTTAATTTTGGAGGTATGCAATTCAAAAGTTGATCTAAAAAAAAAAGTTTTTTCATTCTATATGATTGGAAGCTTTTTTCCTTTGGTACTTCAGAATGTCTATTGTTACTGTGCTATTGTTTCTGCCTGGACTTGCAAGCTGCTACAGTTTTGAATGTAGCTGCCCATCTGCTCCTTGGTTATTTATAGGCAGATTTGTGGAGCTCCTTCTAATCTCTCAAGTCTTCAAAAACATTAATGAATTAAACATCACAATATTCTTGTAAAAAGAGAATTAGACAGACGAACTGAATGGAGACTAAAAAGGATAAATGACTTGCTGAAAGCCATATGTATATTTCATAGCAGAACAGGGAATAGAAACCAGATTTTTTTTTTCTTGTAGTCCTGTGCTTAGCAGACCAGCTACATGGTCTTGTGAGATACATGCCAAAGGAATGGAGAAAGTACTCGTTCTTTGAAACTTGCAAGAGATGCTCATATGCAGAAACCCATTTCAAGACCTTGCACCACGTACTGAGAGTATTAAAGGTTTCAGGTCTAACAAACATGAATAAATGTGTTAATATTAATTCTCATTAAGACTGAATTTGTTTTGATTGTTAATGTTTTTGACCAGTGGTTTCCACTGGGTTGCTTAGAAAGAAAACACCTGTTACTTGCAGGACATCTTCTCTCTGACATCTTACTTCCAGCTGTCTAGTCAACTTGTCCCTCTTCCCCCATCTTTAATAAAAGTCTTTAATAGACTTTTACAATGGTTTTTAACAGTGTCTGGACATTGGTTAATTTTTTTAATTCGATGACAATGAGGATGGGTAGCACAAAATGCAGGTGATATTTTCCATTCATCAGAAAGTTTGCACTTTGATTAATTACACATAGTACTTATTGTGTTTGAGGTTTTTTTTATTTTTGGCTGGGTTTTTTTTTGGGGGGGGGGTTTTCTTGTTTTCGTTTGTTTGGAGGGGGTTGTTTGTTTTTCTTTGGTTTTTTGTTTTTGGAAGAACATCTGAAATGTTAGATGTGGGGAGTAAAACAATGTAATTTACAGTAGTTCCAGAGTCTAGAAATTATAGAAGATGCATCCTACCAAGTTGTGATTTGATTTCACATTGGAATGCAGCCTGAAAGATTGTTTGCATTTTTACCTGTTCTGTAATTTTTTTTAAACTATTTGTTCACTATTTCCCCAACTTCCCATCCTCTCCTTAATGTATATGTATTTCATCCAAGTTTGTATGTAAGAGAATTTTCTCCACAAATATTATTAGTTTCTGCTTGTCAAGGGGATTGAAAGAGTTTTCTTTATCACTGGAATGCCTTTCAAATATTTGGGTTTTAAATACAAGTATTATGTGAATTCAGTGTTGCCACCTTCCTGTGGAAATCCTCAAAAGAATGAACACATTGTTGGAGGCCGACATTGCTGTATTGATTTAATAACCTGAAAGCCTATGTCGTTCTAAACAGGTTCAGTGAGGTTTTTCAATGTGTATTGAATGTGTCCAGGAAGCATGTTAAATAAAAGAACTAAAAGTTTTACAGTTTGGTATATGGCATTTTTTGGTATTGTGGCAAAGTAGATTGCAGGTGGGCATACAGTACTCTAGATTGTTTCTGAATTCAACAAACACATTTAATCTCTTCAGTTTGTTTCATATCTGTAACATTTCAGGATATATCCTGATATATTTCAGGATATAAAAGTTGTGGGTTTTGATTAGGAAGTGATAAAATGCAGCTTCTTGTAGTATTTCACTTTCGTCACGTGAAATCTGTTCTCTTCAGTGCTCTCGTTTTTCTTCTGTAGCTTTTTTGTGTTTAATGAAACCAAATGGGTTTTTTATTAATGCACAGACACTGAAACTGTTTCTTTCAGCTGTACAGTGGTACAGTATTGAGCAACAAATCATTCTTTCCTCATGCTAAATTGAAAGCTTGATGGACAATTTTAAGAGCCTGTCATTTTGTCTTCCTCCAACAAATTGAAGACTTTACATATATTTTGTAGGTCTAAATACATTTACATCTGCTTTTAAGCAGTGTACCTTTTCAAAACACCTTTAGTATTTCCCATTGGAAAGCAGATGCCAACTGTCTTGAAATTGTTTCAGTTTAAAATATTAAAAAAAACCCAAAACATTTAGTTTAATTCATTCTGAGATTCTCTGGATGCCAAAAATGGAGAAGGATGCTAAGGCTTTTTTTTAAACGTGAAGTTTTTTTGTTTTTCTGATATGTTCTGATAACCTTCTTTTTTTTTAGTTTTCTTCTAGCTTTCACAGAAGAGAGGTAATTGTAAACTTCAGGAGTTTCTGGAACAAAGACTAGGTGTTTGGAATTATCAGCAGTTTTTCTAATGGGTCTGACTCACCTCCCTCCACTCTGAACAGAATGCTTCCTTTGGTTCCAGGAAATACTGAATAAAAGAACTATTTTGATCCATGGACAGTGCCACTGCTGTGGCAGAAAGCCAAGCGATGCTTTCATATTAAATAAATAGGTCTTTTCAGAACAGCAGAGAAACATGTTCCCTAGAGTCAGTAAGCTGATGCAGACTTTTGTTCCTATGTGAAAGTATGGAGATAATGAGGTATGTGGAGGTTTGAACTTCATTCATTGATTATAATAAAAAGGCATTGGTAACAATTTTGAAATATAACTTGGGGAGGAGGGGGAAAAATAATTCAGATATGTGTTCCACATCTTGGAAAAAAGAAAATAAAGAGAACTGCCAAAGTTAAAAAGCTTACACAGAATGGTTTGAAAGGATAAAATGACTGCCTGAGTAATTCTCGATTTTTTTTTTTGTTTTATGCAACAAATAACTACAGGTTTTTGTCTAAAATATACAGGAAGCTTTAATTGGATGCTCTTTGAATAATTGTTCATAGTGCAGGCTGTCATTGGGCCCAGTTTCCTGAGAGAACTGGAAGTTGTTTGTGTCCTTCTGTAATATGTGAAGTGTGAATTTTATATAATTGGCAAAAATTACACTTCAACATGGAGATTTTAGGGTAAGAGACGGGAATGAAAATTGTGACACGTTACGCATTGGAACAGGAAGAGACAGTAAAAAGCTGTTAAAATGTTTTTTTCTGTTTTATAATAATATGATAGTTCTTTCTTTGTTTGTTATGAAGTTTATTCTTTTGACATGAAAAGGAGTAACTATTTTACCTCAGGCTATTTGGATTTCTCTGGACTTGTTGGTTTGTTTTTTTTTTTATCCCTATATCATTTATAATTTTTATTCAGTTAACTTCCCCTATGCCAGGGAAAAAAGTTCTATGTGCATTCTGAAGTATCCAGAGGGAGAATTCCAGGTTGCAGTCTGCAGCCTTGGTCCTGGAATGAAAAAAAAAAAAAAAAATTTTGATCTATTTTTATTTTGACTGGATACTGGCACATATCTTGAATTACGTATTTCTGTGCAGATTTAAGATTTTTAATAACATGGATTGGTTTGTGGAAGTATGACCTCAAGAAAGTTACAAGCAGGTGCCAGTTGCTACTTTGTGTAGGCTGGAAGAGGAGGTTCAGGCCTCCCGTGGATTTGTCAATGAAGCAAAAAAGCTTCATCGCGGTGCATTGCAGTTCACAGTGTAATAAAAATTGCATGAGGGTAAGGAGGAGGCAAAAGAAGCAGGAGCATTTCCAGGTCTAGGTTGTAGTTAGTACAGAGTTACTCAGGCTGTTGGATGTTTTTCTTCAACTGAAGCCCTGCTAATGGCAGGGTAACGGCCGTGTCCTGACATAAATGTAGCATAGCATAGTTAGATAATTATTGTATTCTTGGTAATACCAGACAGACTGTGCAAAAGCACAATCTTATTTGCACTTATTTTACATCTGAATGAGCAAACAGAGGACCTACCTGTAAATTAATTGTAGCTTAATAGGGTTGGGAAACAGGATTTTATATAAATTATCTTGTTGTCCTTGGTTGAGATTCTACTTTGGTTTTTGCGGTGGGACTGTTTGTTCCCCCTCAATGAGGGGAAAGAAATCTTTAATTAAATATTTGTATGGATAAATGCCTACAAGGATGTTTTTTCATAAGTTTTTACAATATTTTGGATTTTGGTTACAGTGTTCTGTGCTTCCTTCAGAAGAATACGGAAGTGTAACACTGTGAAACACTGTAATTGATTCCCCATGCTTGACAACTTCACCTTCTTGTGTTTCAGAGCTGCAAAAAGTATCTGAAGTAGAATGGAAGCGTCAGTAATATTACCCATTCTGAAGAAAAAATTGGCATTTCTTTCAGGTACGATTTCAATTTTCCTCAGCTTGTCCCTCCCTACATAATTTGGATGAGATATTTAAGTTGGTTACTTGTATTTGCTGGATGTATTTAACAAAAATATATTGTTTGTTAGTGCTTTGTCATATTCTGAAAGAATCTCTGGAACTTTAAATCTAATAGCCAAGCTGTTGGTGTCGGTGTTTAGGACTTGGTTTTGCTGTAGCCTGTAGCTCAACCCGCAAAGTTGTTAGGAAGCTTCAGTCTACATTTAAGAGAATGATGATTTAGTAGATATCCAAAAATAATCCTTGCTACTTTGTTTTTTTTGTGATTTTAGAAATACAGAGTGGATGTTTCCGGGATTTACCATAGAAAATTTTTCCCTCCTTTTCACCTGTCTTTTGTCCAATGTAGAAACATGTGGAAGCAGAATTAGCCATGCATTGCAACCATTTGATTATTGCCAAGTAGTTAATTCAGGGAAGGCTGTAATTACCATTGTGTTTATTAAAGCTTCTTGAATCTTATGCTGAAGGTAACTTTTTCTCCTCCCTATGCCGGAAAAAAAAAGAAGAAAGGGAATACTTCAAATGGTGAATGACATTCTCCTGCTGGTATCACTGCTGTCACAGATAGCTGTGTTAGTTTATGGTGTTTGATTGTCTGATCTAGTGTAGGTAGGTAATGTACAGAACACTTGTCAACTTCAAAAACTGACAAGTGTTGCCATAAATATTCTTCTGGTTTAGTTTATTTTAGTTTATTTTTTTAGCTAGTCTAGTTTAGCCTGCTCTAGTCACCTAAGAAGTGAAACCTGTTTTTTTTCATTAATAGAATTTATTTTGCTATGAATTTGCCCACTGTCCCCAGCAATTGCAAATCTAACAATTCCTGTTTAAAAACAATCAAACCCCTACGACTCAACTGACATAGAAGCCTGGGACAGTTCTTCCGTAGTAACAGCAGATGTGTAGTAAGTTGTTCAGCATTATATTGCAATGGGATATTCTCATTAACTAGAGTGCATTTTCTAATTGCTATTAAAGCTGCCTGATCCATTTCAAAATACAGACATTCTCAGTGGAAAGTAATTTACTGAGTGGCATTTTAAATGCTCGGAACCTTTTTGGACCCATGTCGTTCTAAGTAGGTTTGATCTTTTTGGAATTGATTAGTATTAATGGGTGCTTTAAATAAATGAATGGTAAAGCTTGATGCAGCAGAGTTTTTTAGTGTTCTTCAGCGTGAGTAAAGGAACTTGAAAGACACAAGGCAGTTCGTCATGTCTCTTTACATCAATTTTACTCCATATAGTTTCATAAATAAAAATATGTTGCTGATTAAAAACATATACTCAGAAAAATAATATTTTAGGAAAATGTTCTGCAGTGTTTAAGTGCTGAAGTCTCTTGTCATTTTTGAGTTAAATTGGTACAAATACTGTTGATCCTGCCTTTTTCTGGAAGCAAAACAGTGGTTTCTAATGGAAATCCATGACTGTGTGGCTTTCATGTTGATAGGTCATTACATATAGCACAGAAGAACAGGCAAGTTCCTAAGTCAACCAAAAGCCTTGAACATTTTTGCACTTTGGTGCAAAATGAACTAAAATTTTCCTCTTTTTTTTTTTTTTTCCTTTTGTGATGTTCTCAGTTGCTTTCGTTAGCTGTGTTTACAAGCTGGGGGAAAAACCTGTCAGTTGTTACACAAGAAGTCTTGTCATGAAATAATAATTTAGATAATTATTGTGGTCTTTTTGTGAAATGTCACGAGATTATATTTCTGAGATTTGGACTGTGTTTTGTTTAGACTGTTCAGCAAATGCTGTTTAAATCCAAGTATTTTTCCTTTTTCTCTGCTTCCTCACTCCAATTTTCAGGTTTTCTGCTATTCAGCAAAAGAAGGGTGGACAGTCTGTAAATAACTCTTGCTTTAGATTGTTTCTGTAAGAAGCATCTTTCCATTTGTCCTTTCTCATACAGCACCACTCTTCAATTCTTCAGTTTAGAAATACAGTTAATAAAAAGTGTGTTGCTGTTTTCCAGCAGAAATTCTCTCACAAAAAGGAGGAAGGGAGGGGAACACAACTACTGCAGTGGACCACTGAAAGCAGTAGGTCCTTTGTGAAAATGTGGAAAATATCTGTGTATCAGTGGATCTTCAAAACTCCAAATTTAGAGAGTTTGCACAGCTTTGGAAACAAGGAAAAAAAAACCCTGTTGCAGTTAAGATTCCAACATATGTTGTGTAAACAGTGTTTGCTCATTATCTTGTCTGCACCTCGTGGAAGGGGAGAATTCTTATCAAATTATGTCAACATATGTGTATGAGTCTGAAAGCATTACTGTGCTTGTGCACTTTTCTTACTTGTGCACAGCTGTTACTATTCTGTAAAAAGTTGTTCTTACTGATTAGATAGAACTTCAGTTCTGCTGAAGAACTTTATGAAGCAAAAGTATAATTTAATTGCTTTAGCCATGTGAGTTACACAGTTTGAGAATTAAGATGTTCTTTCTCCAGTTATGGAAATTTACTTTGCTTCATTTTCACCCAAATGAATCTGCCATTATAGCTGTCTTTGTACAGTTTTTTCTAAAATACAGAGAAGATTTAGTAATTGACTTCTACACAGGCTTAAGTGTGTTGTGGTTGTGTTTTTTTCCTCAGTAAAATAGATAATGTGTTGAAATTTATTGTTTCTGATATTGTTGTATAACTTTTACCAGAAAGGTTTGAAAATGCCTATGAGGATTAAGGCAAGTGGTCGGAAATATTTATCTTAATGATGAGGTGACTGTTACCTGTTTGTAAGTAGGTCTAGAAATTGTTCTGAGTTTGAATGAGGTGCCAGTTTAAGAGTGTGTGCCATGGGCAGCCTGTGTGGTACATGATCCTCCTTTTGTAGTCAGTTGGACTAGAAAAGGCCTCCTTTTCTAGGAGCTCCAGTTGGGACATGCTCAGAGTGGGAGCTGGCTATGTTTCTGATAGGCTGCTAGTGTAGAAGGTCTAGGAGATGCTTTTTAATAATGCAATCTAGAAATACAAAAATAATGTGTCTGGAACACCTGATTTGCGTTGTTTATATTGAAATAAGATGAAAAATGGTGACAGCTGTGGATGTGGGCTATGCTCTGATGCCCTGGTGGTGTTTAAATATCCACGCAGTGCGTGAATCTTCACAGCTGAGAGGTGAAGTGTCACAGGTTTTCACAGCAACTTTAAAGATTGCTTTCATGGTGAAGTTTGAGACCACTTAACTGCAAAGTATTTCTTCTGCTTAAACGTCATCACATTAACTTTGTAATTACTTTTTCTTTTTTAAACAGGAGGGAAGGACAGGAGAAGTGGCCTCATTCTGACAATTCCACTATGCCTTGAACAGACGAGTATGGATGAGCTGAGTGTCACACTAGACTACCTTCTAAGTATACCAAGGTGATTTGGAAGGCATTCTGTTCAGAGCTGGTTTTTTTTCCAGTTGTAGAAGGAATCTTTCTATTGTTTTTAATTTTATTTGCTCTTCTATACCGAATTAATTTTACATAAATGTTTGTTTAGAATGCGATACTGTCTGACTGAGTTAGAAACACACATCCCAATAAGCTAAGGGATATGTTGCTAAGGCTTGTCTATGTCCTTATGTCCTCTTTTCTTGGGATAGCTTTTTTCATAATTTCTTTTTAATGACAATGCACTTAAATTGCTAAGTAAATTAATGACCCACTCCAATCAAACTCCTAAGCTTGCAAAGGCAGCATGCCTATTGCCCTTTCTATGCTACATGCCTAAGGTTTGTAGCTTGTAGGGCTTCAGTGTACACCGAGTTTAAAAATATGCAGTCTTACTGCAGTTAGTGAGCAACTCATGTTTAAAGTTAAGGTATTGCTTAAATGTGCTGAATGACAACTTGAGTATCCTGCCATCCATAGCTTGCTGTAAAATCATTGTCGTTGAAGTTCTGTGCATTTGCCATTGCAAGCTTATAGTGACAGTTTTTGGTCCTGGCTTAGTTACCTACATTTCTATTTTCTTAAGATCATAATTTTTTTATTTTCTCTTGTGCCACTGCTTTATAAAGAAAATAAGCCTCTCAGATAAATGCTTGCTTTTGTATCTTTTCAAATTTCTCTTCTGGAAACAGAACAAAAATGGCATAACTAAAAATATCCAATGTACTTTGCATATTGTAATCTAAGAACGTTTATAAAACACAGTTAAAGGATCCAGTGTTGGGGTTGTTTCAGTAGATAAGACTTTTAAAAAATTCTGACTGGTGAGAGAGAAGAAATAATTCAAATTACTTAAAAGTACAACATCAATAGGTATATGAGAATACTGCACAACATTTTAGTTGTGTAAGTTTCAGGGTTTTCCAAACAGCTTGTTGTCTTTTGTAAAGTGATGAAATACCAAATGGTCATCCACACAAGTCCTATCATTGACTTAAGGACTTGGCTGTATTTATGGAACAGATGCAGGCATTCTTGTTCTAGTAAGCATTAATTATTCCACAGTCTCATCCTGATGTATGTCTTTACATATATTAGTGTAACAATAACTGTCTAAAAGCTGAACCAAAGCGCTCTTTGTACTCAGTAGAAACTGGGAAATCTGTTTGAAAGTGAAGTCAGTGTTCCCACATTTAATGTTCTGTTTGTCAGTTCTGGAAAAAATGACCTCTCTTCTCTGGTGGCAGTATGGAAAAATCATTGTCGTTTTGGTTTGCATGTTGTTTTTCAGTGGGAAATACAAACTTTTTGGCCTGAGCACTTCTCTTTTTTGTTCTGGAAAGAGTTGCTGAACAATGTTTGGGAAAAAGAGGGCTGAGGGGAGGGATATTGTCCCAAACCCAGATAGCTGTTCAAGCAACATAAATACTACTTTTTTCCCCAAGTTCTATGTGTAAGGTAACCTAATAAGTTTAACTTTTAATTCAGTTGTGCATGATATACAACGTAACTGCAACTGGTTTGAGATCTGCAGTCTAGTGTGGGTGGCTGGCTGTGTCCAAAATTTGAGGGGTGTAACCTCTTAAAGTGTTGTGGGTAGAATTTCTTTGGAGTATGTAAAGCCATTTCTTTGGAGTAAAACCATCATAAAACTTCAGACAGCTTATTCCTACTGTTGAAGTCTACTATTACGCCTTTCTTTTATGGTATTTAAAATTCTCATATTCTGAAAAGGTGTGTTTAGAACTGAAAAAGAACAAAAGTGGCAAGGTCACACTGTTGTCTATTCATACTAAAGTTTACTTCCTCTATTGTATTCTCTATTGTGTCTCAAATCACCAAGCTTTTTATTTTTTATTTTAACTTGCATACAAACATTTGCATTGGCTGAACTTTATAGAAGTGGTAGGTCACTTCTGAATTTGATTGGTTGTGTGTTTTGTTGGGTTTTGGGGTTTTTAATATGTTTAATAGTAGAGGAGCAGATGCTAATACTGCTAGATGCCAGTAAGCCTAAGGAAGTCATGTCTCAAGATGCTGTACTAACACTCTTCACCTTATTCTTAAAAGCAGTAGTAGTGTGCCTTTTGAGTTGATTTGGATTAAACATTGCACTCATGAAGCCTAAATGTTTGGACTGCTTCCAGAAAAATCATGTGTGTGATCTGAGAGTTTCCTTAAAACCAAAAGCATTCATGGACTGGCAGCCAACTTTGTAATTACTTTTCCTAAATAGACTAGTAAGGTGCCTTTTTTCCCCTTTTTGTTTTTTTTTTTTTTTTATACTCCAACATTAATTTGTCTTCCACCCATACCTGATGAAGCTCAGCTTAAACAGGCAATAAAGAACAGTTAATTTCTTGTTGTGAAACATAATGCTTACTGTTACATGCTTTGTTTTTTGTAAGGTGGGGAGATCACAGAAGTAGCTTTGTTTTGTAATTGCAGATTTGGGAAAGATTACGTAATGCTTTCCTACCTCACATAAATGCGTGGATTTTATTTAGTTATAACTTTGCCAGCACAAGAATTTCAACCTGAGCCATGATACCTAGTGTGGTAACTAATGTTAAAGCATGGGCTCACTTGCGAGTCCTCTTCTGGGTGCTCCTCTGCTGGTGGTGAGAAGGTAACACTTCCCAGCTGCTGGTGATACCCAGAGGTTGCTGCCACCTCTGAACATTATCCAGCTGTTGTTGTGAGCACCTTGATGCCAGCTTCAGTTTGAAATGAGCTTGAGAGGTCTGTGGAAATGCACAGAGAGTGAGGAAAGTTTTAGCTATTTTCTGCCATTTTTTGTTTGAGCAGAAGTACCTTTGAACATTCAGCTTTGCAGCTAACTGTTTTCAGCAGGGTTTTGTAGAGGGGTTTTTTGGGTGGTTTTTCTGGGGGGGTGGTGTGTTTGGTTTTCTGTGTTTTTGGAGGAGGGTTGTTTGGTTCTTTTTCTGTAGCATACACAGACTCAAACCTTATTAGAAGAAAAAGAGATTATAGCAGTCTAAAATAGTCTGTCTTGTAGATCTGTATGCAAAGCCTGTGTCCTGTAGAGACTTTTTTTCACTGCAGTTCCTAGTTTACTTGTTCAGGATAGAAATCTAAGCATGTTTAGATAGTTTCCTGTTAGGACATGCACAAAGTGATATATATCCTCAAATCTTTGCCAATTCAGCAGTTACCTTGGGAATTCCTTTGTCTTCCTTATGACACTGTAAATTGATGTCTTTTCTGAGGATTTTGTGAAGTTGACAGTTATGAGACCTTTTTAGTGTTGCTACAGTTTAAATAAATACTTGTATTATGAGATATAATTCAGCACTACTGAAAAATTTTAATTCGGAATATCTAATAATATGCTGGAGCATTGAAATTGGAAATTACTTATAAATGAGTAAACTTAAGGTTTATAAGACAGTGTTTTTATAAGAAAAAAAACTATATAGTTGTATTTTACAGGAGGCTTGAAACCCAGAGTCGTTTTGATATGACACTTGTTAGAGTGAATTTTATGTTTTTCTAAGTGTTTTTCTTCTTTTAGTGAGAAGTGTAAAGCCCGAGGATTCACTGTGATAGTGGATGGCAGAAAATCTCAGTGGAACGTGGTAAAGACGGTTGTGTTAATGCTACAGGTAAATAAATATTTATACATTCTTAGTTGACTGATCAGTTTCGTGGATGTGAACCAAACGGCTGTGGTGTTGTAGAGGCAGTAAGTTCCTTAAAATGCGGCTCTGTGACAGAGTTCTGTGCAGGAAGAAATTCTGAAAAGCAGGTGCTACAGCTCACTCAAGTGAGAGGCAAATTCTTAATATGCTCAGAACACACAGTTGTAGACCTTTTTCTAAAACAGAATTTTAGTTTAAAAAATACAGAAATACGCTCCTGGCATGACCAACTATGAGCCATAGGAATGTGTGCAGGGCTGCAGGTATTGCAGCTGAGCAGATTTTGATGCAATATATGCTGTACTACCTGGTTTCCTTTGCAACAGGACATAGTTGACTTTGTTGTGGATCATAGTACCAATCACAAATTATGTTCTGTATACTTTAAAAAGTACTAGAAGAAGAAAAGTGACAATTTCCAATAAAAAAAATTCTGAAAAAATATTATTTTAACTCTTCAGAACTGTGGGCTTACAATAGAGTCTTATTTCTGCTGAACAGTATAGACTATTTTCTGGTCTCAGTGGTCAAAGAAAATGCGAGATACAGCATTTCTAGCACATTAGAACACTTGGACAACTGCCTTTCTTACTGCACAGATGATTCCTTTGTATGAGAGCAGTTTTCCTCTCAGACTTAGGTGAAGCCTCAGAAAGTGTGTCAAATACGAATAATTTTTTTTTCTTTGTCCTGTCTGTGTCAAGGTGTCTTTCAGCTATTCTTGACTAGGATGGTTTTCCTATTAATAGAGTTATAGTATTTGAGTCCCTTGTGTTCAGATTATGATCTTGACTGGGTTTTGCTTCAGCCACGGTGTGGTTGTGAGGTTCAGTGGGAACTGCAGCTCGTGGGGAAGGTCAGCTCTTTGCCCACACTCTTGTTTCCCTGGCAGCACTCATCCTGCCTGTGCAAAGCTTGCAGAAACATGAGTTGCACATGTGTATCTTGAGTTTGAGAAGGAGGCAATAAAGATTTTCCTATGTGAATTGATCACTTGTGCAGATCACATGAGAATTCTGTCTGCTTCATTGTACATAGTTCTCAAAAACACTTCTGTGTTCAAAATACTGTCTACTTCTAAGTAGTTTTTGCATATTCATTAAAATGGTGCAAGAATTAATTTGGGTTCTCTGTTGCTGATTTCTTTAACTTACTTATAAAAATTTAATTCAAAATTAGGTATTTAAAGAGAAATCCCATGGATTGTGTCACCTTTATATTGCTACTCTGATTATTTAACTTATTGCTTTAGCTGATGAGCTTAGAGTAATCAGGAGTCTTTGTTCCTTGATCTACATTCAGTGTGACAATGTAAAATCAACTTGGTGGATGAATTTACTCACTTAGGTTGAGAAATGTTTTTCTGGTAATATTTTAATCTATTAATAATTTGAAATGTCAATATTCAGCCTTTTCATTCTAGTCTAAGCAGTATGTACTAGTGAAGTAATAGGATATAATCTTGATGTGTGATCTGATAATAAATATACAATTTTTTCCTAACTTTATGATTACAGTTTCCTTCTGCATAGAAGAGATATCATTGGTGGAAAGCTTTGTTTTTTAATATTTCTTCTTCTTTTTAATGAAATACCATAAATTAAATTAAGTCTACCCAATAATTCATTTTTCTGTACTAATACAGCATAGACTAATGGTTTGTCCTTAGGACTGGGAGTAAAGAGGTTATATTTTCTTATCAGTTTTGACACAGTTTTGCTGTGAAATCTACTGCAATCTGTTGCAAAGCAGGATAGAGCACGTATGTGATGTAGATGAAGCAGACTTACTTCAATTTCTGTCTGCAATTTTTAAGTTCTTGTATAAATGATGAAATCTAAGTAGAATTCAGTTCTGTGGGAAATGAAAGCTTATACTTGAATGTTTTACTTATTTTTTCTTTCTTTTTACAGAATGTTGTTCCAGCTGAGGTGTCACTTGTTTGTGTAGTAAAGCCAGATGAATTTTGGGATAAGAAGGTTACACATTTCTGCTTTTGGAAAGAGAAAGATAGACTTGGCTTTGAGGTATGTGGACTACACATTAATGCTAGCAGTTCCATTGTTATATCTGTCTGGAAGGTTAATGGAAACTTCAATTTTCCCTGTTTTTTTAGAAAATTATCTGTGGCATCAAACTTTCCACTCATTTTTTAAGCTAATCCTTTTGAGCTACAACAGGCATGTAGCATGTAGCCCAGTCACGGTGTTTTTAATCAAATGGTGAGTGTGGTGGTGCCCACTTTTATGAACTAGCCTATTGTTGGGGGCCACATCCAAGACGAGAATTTTAAAAGCCTCTGAACTAACCATCTGTACTCAAAAATACCATTTAAGAGCTGCTGGTTAGAAAGTGGCTTAAGTTTGCAATGTTCAGTTTCACACAGATCTTTTACAACATAAGGTAAGTGCCAGAGTCCAGAGAGCAGCAGTAACAGAGGCAAAGCCCCTCTCTAGAAGTCCCTACTGTGTGATTTAGGCTCTCTTTTCCCATCTACACACCTGTAAATAAAGTACTTGGGTACGTTCAGGAAGTCTTTGAAGTTGCAATATAAAAGTATGTTATATAGCAGTTGTTAGTGTATATATGACGGTGTTGCTAGTTTGGAAGTTAGTCCTTCTAGAAGATTTTTCTTGGGTTTTTCTTTAACATGACTCAGCTAGAATTTTTAGACAAATAAGCAGAATGCCTGCAGAAAATATATCAACAAAGCAGGGATAATTTTACATGACTATGACAATAAAAGGATTTTTTGTTTCACTTTAAGGTTTGGCTAACTGTCATTAAATGATAATCCTGTAATTCAGTAATCTTAGGAATTTTATGAAGCATGTTCTGTGCCAGTAATCGTGTTGGCATAGACCACTAGAATTATGTAACTAAACCTTTTGGTTTCGGTTACTTGGTTGCAGTAGGGAAAATTGTTTCAGTAAAAATGACCAGCCTTCTCTGGGCTACAAATAATATTTGTGTCAGAGACAGTAGTGTGTCTTTCCTCTCTTCCAAATACAAGTGCAGAGCACTGATAAGGCTGTGGAAGGCTCCAACTCATGCACAGATCTACAGCTGCTTAGTTTTGCATTACTGGCAATAAAAACAAACAATATCCATGTTTTGGATCACAGATTAGATTTGTGTAACTATTAGGAAAATTCAGGATTGGTTTTGCACCAGTGAAATAATTATGAACTAAAAATTTTAATGAAAATATGAAATCTTTTTATTCACTTGGATGTAATCTCATTTTATTTGAAGTAAATGCTGTGTAACTGTGATTTCTAATGGGGCACTGCATCTACCTCCTATTCCCTGCTACCTGATCTGTTCTTAATACCTTGCTTAATATTACCATATGAAGCCATTAATCACAGTGTCCTCCTTTCTGTTCAAAGGCAGAGTTCCTCTGCTTCACAGTGAGATGTGGTGATGATGAGTTGAAAAGCACTGAAAGTAAATGTGGGAACTGAGATCAAACAGTACTGGGTGGATAAGTACAAAGACATGGGCTGATTCAGCTGAGTAAAAGTTCATATCTTTATTTCTGGTTAGTATTAGTGTTGGTTTTGGACCTGCCTCAGGACAATTCCCATTTGTCCCCCAGCAGAACCTCCTTCTGTAAGATTATTCCTCGCTTATTAGCAACCCGTTCGGGTGTTAATTGAAGCAGTTTTATCTGGTCCTGTGCCATGCTTCATAAGAGGAGAGTTGTCTTAATTGTTACAAAGCTGTCTTTCAGCTGAAATATTGCATGTATGACACTGTAATACTTAATACTGTTAATGTTCTGAAAGATTGAAGGGAAGGATTTGAGTATAAATATTGCTGTGTTTCAGAGAGTTGGGAGGTGGGGTTTTTTTTGCTTTTTTTAATATACTTTACATAGTGATGTTAACAAATTACTCTTTTAGTAGATTCAGTGTGTTGTATTTGAGCGTGAGCTTTTCATATGAGGACAATGAGCATAACTGAAAGAAAAAGAAAATACTACAAAGACAGAAGAAATGTACAAATTTGTACACAATGCAAAATTGCCTGTAGATTGGTGGGGTTATTTTGCACATGTAATACATTTAAGGAACTTGGAGGAAAAAGAATCTCTGAGCCTGGTTTAGATAATAGATTAGTACTTTGGAAATCAGTTTGTCAGGAGCAGGAAAGAAGAGGATGTGCTTGCTGTTCTTATCCTTGTGGAAATCAGGAAGCAAAATTTTAGAAGTTCACTTAGGATTTGGAGATAAGTAATCAAGTACATTAAAAAAAAAAAAAAAGGCAAAAGAGAAAGGAAAAGCCAGGCTGTAAATTACTAGGAATTAGTGAAAAAATTGGAGTGTATACCAAAAGGATCTTTATTATCCTGAAGTCCAAAGTCCGAGTAGTTCTAAATGCTTCACACTTCTACTGTAGCAGTTGACAGCTCTAACTCTCTAGTAAACAGTGTCAGAAATTTCTTGTGATCATTTATCTGCAGCATCTGCTCTGGAAAATCTCAAGTCTCTAATTTACTTTTTAAGAATTATGCTAATAAGCAGAGTATTGCTCCACAGAATAAAGAATGAATAACACTTTGTAGGAAGCACCTAATTTTTGTCCATTTTCAGTTCAGTGTTTTAAGACTGAGGCACCAGAATTTGTAGCTTTCATGGACTTTCCTTAAAAAGGCATATAGCAGTTCCTGTTAAAATTGTTTATTTAACTGCATCTCTCTTTTCATCTGCATGTGTCTCTGTTGCTATTTTAGCATGGAAGGCAATGGGTTCTTGGGCAAATCAGGGAATTGTCTATGTAGAGCTGGAGCATGTAATCTTGCATTTATATCACATCCTGAATTCTGTCCAAAAAAAAGTGTGTGTTGGAAAATACCAGAATCTTTGCTATCTTCTCTTCTCTGGGATGTAAAAATGAGAGTGTGCTAATTACTGTGAGCCCTGGAGGGTAAAAGGTGAGTGAGTGGGTAAAACCATGAGTGAAGGAGGCAGTTCCTGGCAGTAGAGTCAACAGTTCATTTTGTGTTTATATGGGTTCTGCCAGCTGCTCTTGAGTTTCTAGTATGACAGCTTTCTATGGCACTGGCCAGATAAATATTTACCTTGTATTTCTTGGTCTAATATTAAAGAAAAAGATTTTTGCTTAGATTAGTGTTCCATGTTAAACAAATAATACCCTATGCTACTCAGTGTTTAATCAAATAGTGCTTCAAAAAAATGAATTGAAATAGTATTTAGAATCAAAAAAATGGATTATTCTCCTCAGGAAGAGGTAGCCTTTTCATTACAGTTTGGTGGCAATGAAGATCATATTTAGATTACATTTGTTTAAATTATATATTCTCAAGGGACGTGTATATTGTTCTCTTTTGGAAAGTAACTACTCCTTTTCAGATTCAATAGTGTGGCTGCTCTGATATTACACACGTCAGAAAAAAGCTCTTTGTTACTGAAATTTTACGCCATCTGATTTTCAAGTAGCTCCTGTGTTTTACTCTGTGACATTTGTATAAACGATCTTTTTCACTTCTTCCCTCAAGAAAGAAAGTTCAGATGGATGTATTTAACATTTTGGGGGCACTTTTACATGTCCTGTTGAATATCTAGAATTCCTCTCTCATTTTGACATCTGCCTCTATCTCCTCATAGATGATCAATGAAAATTGCAGAAAACAGCAAATGACTTAGAGAGGTCAGCTTACTGCAAACAGCATTTAAAGCTTTTTTATTACAAAAGATACATGTTGCATGGGTCAAAATCAGGTATTTTCACTCCTGAGAAACAGAATGTTGCACTTAAGGCACAAGACTTTGCAGTCCATGTTTTTAGCTTTGTCTTTCTTCTTTTGCTTGACAGTTCTCACAAAGGTTATTTTGATTTTATTATAAAATACAGCACTTCTACTTTTCCCAAAGCACTGTTATGAGTTATTTCTGTAAAGGCTTTCACAATGTTTTAGCAGGCCCATATTGTACAGAGCAAGTTTACTGACTAGAGTAGAGCAAGGATGAGAGCCGCTACCACTCTTGCAGGTTTTAAAAAGAACTGACTTCAGATGAAGAGTCCATGACTCTGGTCAGTGGCAAACAGCACATGTTTGAAACCTGCTGCCAGTTTGAAACCTCCTTGTCAGTTTATTAGCTGTCCCTGGTGTCACGGGGGGGTGGATCAAGTGGGAAGGGAAGCAAAGATTAAAGGATTCAATAATTTGTGCTTTTTTTTTTCTGTTTTACCATCTGTCCAGATCTATTTGTTTCTCCCTTGGGAAATTTAAGCTCTTCATTTTAACATCCAGCTATAATCTGCTGTCCAAAGGCTTTTACTTTGGATTAATAAAGCTGGGGTTTTTTTCCCCCTTTTCTGGAATCAACATAGTTTGACTGGGGAAAAAAAGGAGAACAAAAAATCCTTTCAGTTGCAAGCAAATGGCGTTATTTCTATTTTTAGAGCTGTAAATTACCTTATCTTACCTGTGGTAATGAATTGAAGGGTGAAATTCATAGGCAAAGGTAAAACGCTAATTCATATGGAACAACTTTCTTTAGGATGTGGTAGTTCGACATTTATTTTACAAAAGGTCAAAGACAATTATTGTGATTGGATTTTGAAACATGCTGGGAATCTGACAGCAGAAGTTTGCCGAGCTTGAAGTAGAATTCATATCTGTAAAAGAGAAGCGTCTTCTCACTGTGGGCATTGCGTTTTTCAACATTTTTTTCTTCTGTGCCTCTTGGTCTGTGTACTTAGGGACTATCAGTCTGTAGTAGCGGATTAAAACATTATTTCTGAAGCTTCAGAGAGGCAAATTGTGCTTTGACACCTAGAAAATATCAAAGCTAATTTACTAATTTAAAGCATATAGAGGATGTTAGGTTAGGACTGCCACTAGTTCAGGTTTAGAGCAAGAGCTAAATTCTGTTCAGGAACCTTCATTTCTGTCGCAACCTAGTCAAAAATTCAAATGTTTGTTCATATTTTGAAAAGTTCAGACAAGATTTTAGCAGCTAGCTCTGTGAACAGTCAATAAACAGTTTAAGAAAGAAGTGTTTTTTAAATTAGAGACCTAGAGAATGAATGGGTTTGGGAGTAATGCTTGAAGTTCTAACGAGGCTCTAATGAGATGGACGTTTTTGGTTTTCAACATTTTTTGAATAAGAAGTAAAAAAATTTGGTTTTAACCACATCTCTTTTATGGGTGTTTCTTTTTTGTCAGAGGATTATTTTCTCATGTGGCTAAAATATTTTTTTGTGCAGGTTTTGCTTTTCAGGAGATTTTTTTTTCTAAAAACATCTCCCTAGTACAAGTTTACAAGGGCTATTCCATGCCCACTCTCTTTCCTGAAGGATCTAAGTTAAAAAAATACATTAAATAAGTGGTCTCAATACAGTCTGTCCATTTTGTCAGGCTATTTGGGTCTTTTTAGAACTTGTGTATCAGTAATGAGAACCAGCTGCCCTGTTTCCTTTAGTTCCCATACCAAAATGTCCATACTAAAATTAATTTTCTCTTTTTTTTTTATGAACTCATAGAGATGAATGCTAAAAATTACCTAAATTATAAAGTGTGCCAAAAGAAGAAAGAACAAAGGCTTTTTTTTCTTTTTTCTTGGACCTAGAATCCTCTGGGGCTTGGGCTGATTACTGGCATTACTTAAAGAAACTGCTAGCCAATTCCATTTACAGCAGCTATGTACCATTAAGAGTACAGGACAATAGTGTATATTTGGATGTTGCTGAAAGGTTTTCCTCTGCAATAATAGACTGTTTGTTTGGAGCTGCTCTGAATTCTTTATTTTCAGTATCTGCAGGAAAATGGAGCTGGAATAGAAGGCTCTTTCCAGTTAGCTCTTTCCACATATTCTTGTGCCCTGCAAGAATATGTGAATGATTTGAAGGGTTACGGAAATTTTCTTTCCTTTTTTTTTTTTTTTTTTTCCCTTGTTTCTGGCTGTATATTTCCAATATGTATGCTTCCATAGAGAGGTTGTGTTTGGGGGTTTTTTCCACAGGGGTTATTCCAGGCTTAGCATATCAGGCATCGAAGCCAGTTGTGCTGCCAACTTTGTGTTTTGGCTTATATGAATAAGGTTCATTCAGGAGCCTCTAGAGTGCAGAAATGAAAGCGAGAATTTAGTTTTCCACCTAGCAGTGAACCTGTGTGTTCCTGTATTCCCTGATGCAGCTGATGAGCTAGATTTGTCTCCTGGGTGAATGACTTGGGCTTTTAATTGTACTAAGATTTGACCTTTTGACTACTCATGGAAAGAGTATGGTTGATCCAACTTTTGCTGAGCGTATTTGCACACTAAATGCAGGCACTTTAATTTTATGGCACAAACTCACCTTTGGGACTGAAAGTATTGCCAAAGAGTGGTAAAAATACTAAGTGCATTGAAGTATGATAGCCTGCTACTATATTCACTAGAAATAGATCATGTGCTATATGACTTAATCACAAAGCATCAGTTCCCAGCAGAAAAACAGATATCCAGGAAACACATTTCTTTTTCCCATTGTAAATACACAAGATGGTAGAGATGATGCTCTTACAGGATTATGCATGAGATATACACTGCATCTCAGAATTACCTGTCTGGTTTTGGCCCACATTAATCACAAACAGCCATATTTCATTTAAACGGTTAGCAGTAAAATCTGAATCACAGAAAGATCTGCTCAGTAACTTTAGACTCACTTCTCAGATACTTAAGGAAAGTATAAGCATTATATTTTACAAGTTACTTATTTTATTGTTGCAGGTTATTTTAGTATCTGCTAACAAGCTGACGCGATATATAGAACCATGCCAACTAACAGAAGATTTTGGAGGAACTCTCACCTATGATCACATGGATTGGTTGAATAAGAGGCTGGTTAGTTACCTGTGTTTTGGAGTTTGGGGGTGTTTTAATGTCTCCTTCTTGAGCTCTGAAATTTGTATTTGTGTGGGAACTACAAAGCTTATAGGAAATGGTCACATGTGTAGTAGTGCAGTTTGTTTACATGAATAGTTTTGTGATAAGTAATACTGCATTTACTCAAGTGATGATAAAGCTAATCAATTTGTTGAACCAACCAGTTCCTAAATGAAGCTCTTTTAGTAGCACTAACTCTAGAGGAGCCTGAGTGTATGGTATAGTCCCTGTAAAGAGAAATTGGCTGCTGCAGGAGAAGACCAAAACAAGGAGAAAATACTTGGACTCTACAGATCCTCCTGGGTTATCTCTTAGGTCTTGGTTCCTGTGGGCTAAGAGCTAGGCTTTAAGCTGTCCTACACCAAAACCTCTGTCAGTGCAGTTTCCCCAGTAGACCGAGAAGCAGTAAATGTCTAGGAGTGACTACACCCTTTACTTATTCATTAGCACAAATTCTTCAAGCAGTTGTTTGCCACAATTGTTTAATTGTTGTTGGTGTGCATAGCTTTCCAGAACGTTCTTAATCTTTTTTTTCACTGATACTTGCTTTTCAGTTATTTAAATAGAACTTTGAAAACAGTATTTAATCTTCTTTGACACAGCATGTTCCCTTCCTGTGTAATCTGTTCTTAAAAATGTTTGTCTCCATCTAGGATCTCAAGGTGGGATCTCCAGGTGTGTTGCAACTGCACCTGCCTTCCCCTGAAATTTTAAGTAGTCCTAGATAAGTTAAGGAAAGTTCATTGGCAAGCTATTGATTAATAATTTAGTAACAGCAAAAATACCTGAAAGTTACTGTGCATGTCATTTAAGGCACCAGTTCTGTTCACTGCTGTTAAAAAGCAAAACCAACCCTCAGAAGTCAGGTACTGAGGAATTGTCTGAACAGTGCTCAGTGTCTTGACTGTACAGGTGTTTTTATCTGAGATCAGAAGCCCCTGAGTTCAAAGAAACTGATGAGGATATTTCTTCCTATATAATCTTTCTGTATAATATTATACATTTTTATTTTAGTTTACTTATTCACTACAATATAGTCCATTTTAATAGTGATTAGAAGCTGGAATCTTTACAAAGTTGATTGTTTTAATAATTTCAAGTAAGCTGTCTGGTAGTTGTGTAACATGCCTTGATTCTCTCGCATTATTAAAGGCTTAAATGAAGATGTGGAATAAATATGTCTGTAAGAACTTACAGGTTTTGCAGAAATCTCAATTTTTTTTCAGTATTCATTTTATTCAGTGTAATATTTACTATCTCCCTAAGGGATCTTAGTGCTCTTAAGTGTTCCCTGAAGAAAACCTTGTATTTTCTGTTGTTTCCTCCCTACCATCTGAACGTTGGTAGATAATTTCACTGCGTAGAGACTGAAGTACACTAATGGAACTACTGGATAAATTTGCACTGATGCCTTCAATACAGCTAACTAAAATTTTCATTTCTTAAATTAAAACCTTCCTCTTATTTAGGTATTTGAAAAGTTCACAAAAGAATCAACATCTTTACTGGATGAGCTTGCTCTGATTAACAATGGAAGTGATAAAGGAACTCAACAAGAGCGAGAGAGGTGTGTGATTCACTTTTTGAAATCAGTGCTTTTGGATTATAAAATTTCATTTGCATTCAAAAAAAATACTGAAAAAATGATACACCTTAAATACTTTGAAATGTATAAAAAAAATTCTAACATTTATAATGTAGACTACAAAATACATGAGCATGTGTGTAGATGAATGCTCATTTAACTGATTACATCTGTTGAGTTGAAAAAGTAAGGACTTCACTAAGTGAGAAAAATACTTAGTCTTTTAACACCATTAGGTAGTTCTAGCCTTAGCTGAAGTTTTTTGTGTTACTGTAAGACAAATTTTAATGTGTTTGTTATTTTTTTCAAGATCAATAGATTTGAACTTCCTTCCATCAGTTGATCCTGAGACGGTATTGCAGACAGGTATAGTAAGTCAAAAAATTAGAATGTTGGTCAGTAAAGTGACATAATTCATTTTAGGCCCCAGGTGAAAGCACAGAGGGCACAGTTGTTATCTTAGCCATCTTCACAATGTAACAAGCTTATCAAATACTGTAATCTTTGGGTTAAAAAAAGTGAAGCTAAGAAATGGAGGAACTCCAAACATGTCTTTTTAAATATGTATTTTTATAATCCTACTAACATCTTTACAATATTACCATAACTATTAATGTTTAATTTTGGGGATACTTTGTTTCTAGCTGATGTCAATATATTTGCCTTATAGAATGAATTTATCTCAGTAGCCACAAAACGGTTACAATACAGAAAGCATTTTCCTGCACAGTTCTGACAATTTGCATCAGTCTGGTTCTGAGCTGGTCATCTGTCAGAAAAGTGAAGCATACTTCTCTTCTTGGACTCTCCATTCAGCATTAAATGATTTGGGATTGTTTAAAATGTTGCATTTAGGGTGAATTTTCCAATCACAATAAATTATAACAGTGTATTGATTTGGACTGGATTTTTTTTTTTTAAATTAGTGCCTTTGTGGAATAAGAAGTAATGCATAGTGTTAGGTGGTGATCAGAGTCTGAGTGCTTAGAATTTTTACCTTACAGCCTCCTATAAACTGATGTGTGGATCACATGTAATACTTGCCACAGAGAACAACTGGCTTTACCTGCCCTCTATATAAAATTTTAGGTTATCTAGATGTGGGATAATACTGGTTTGAGTTAAAATGTGAAACAATAGTTTCTTACTCTGGTCTTTTGAAGTTTTTGAAATCTGAAGTGTCTGTAGACAATGTCACTAGATTTTAGCCTAATTGTGTGTCCTTGTCTAATAATACGCTTTTTGCACAAACCAACACTTCAGTTTTGTGTCAGGAGATGGCTCCTTAGCCCATTAGTTTATATGCACTCTCTGTTTTCTTAATTATGGTGTAATGAATTTTTTTTGGTGCTATGAAGTTTCATAATTTCCATGGGACTGGATGATCCTTGTGGCTCCTTTCCAACACAGCGTATTCTGTGATTAAATCATGGGAGTTGTAAGAGGCAGCCTTTGTCTCTTGGAGTCACTGTATTAAAAGGCTGAGAACAAGACAAATTAAACTCTCCCTAATTAAATTTTCATCTCCTAAGGATAGGTATGAACAAACTGAGGGTTTAGANTAGGTAGGAACAAGCTGAGGGTTTAGATAAAAGGCTTCTGTCTTCCATAACTAAAAGTACTGTTCTTTTCATAAGCTCCAAATCCATATGAATAGTTCTTAGAATTTGATAAGAACTTGGTTCAAAGAAAAGTTTTTACATGGAAAAATGGTAATCCTTTGCTGCTGAAACAATACAGTAAAATCTCAAAATTACCCCAGTAAAACAAGCTTGTAAAAGTCTTTAAGTCTGTTTGCTCTGCAGCTATCTGTGAATGTTTGTGTAGGGTAACAAAAGATGAAATCCAAGATGTTTGTTCTATAATATGGCAAAATGTGTTTGAATTCTTAAGACATTTTCATTTCATAGTAATATATGCTGAGTAATATAAACTTGTTTGCTACAATCTCCAAAGCCCTTGGCATTTTGAATGTTTCAATAATACCAGTTGAACTTAGTCTTTTCTTGCTGCATTTTTCTGGAGGTGTTACAATTACTCAAGTAGTAGGTTTCTTTATTAGTTTAGTGAACTGTCATGTTACCGTTTTAAGACCTGCAAGACCTGATGTTCTCCAACTGGCACATTTTCACTTTCATTTTCAAAGAGATGCCAACATCTCTTTAGTGACCAAACACTGTTTTATTTTAACTTTTTCAATGAGCTTTTGAGGAACAAATTGATGATCTGGGTTTGCTTGTAGTATGGTGTTTACATCCTGAGAACTTTAACACAACAATAACATTTTTCAAACAGTTTAAGCAGAAGCTTAAATAGTCAAAACATGCTATTTTTGTGTATATGAAAGTCACTGCCCTCTAGAGAATCTGTACCCTGATACAGTGCGTAAGAGCACAAAGAAAAAGGCCAGACAAGTGAGAACAAAAATAGTGAGACAAAAATAGTTAGTATTCAGCTTCACACTCTCTGTGAAAGTGTTGTACTTGCTATAAAAATTGTGAAAGACAACAGAGGAATTATATAGTCAGGTTTTTAGCGCCTCCAGAGCATTCATTCAATATAAGAACATGAATTGTTTGAGAGAAATACTTAGGATGCAATTTACCATTTTGAAGTAAATCAGAATACTTCAGAGTTGTATAACACTCAGGATTGTGCTTTTCAATTTTCTTTACGTTAATCAATGCTATTGTCAATTCGAATGTTAGTCACAGTACCTCTTTTATATATCTGAAATACACCACATTTCTTTTCTTCTGTTTTATGAGTGATCCAGCCCCACAAACTGTGACCAGAGCTCTGCATGAAATTGTATCATTAAATGTGTCCAGTGCACAAAAGATGATCAGCTGCAAAAATGCGCCATCGATGGTTTAAAAGCAAACAATCTTGCTACTAATTCTTGTGGTTTTATTCTCTGAATCCAGATTAACCACACCGTTCTGTGTGTTCCTAAAAGGTCATGAGCTGCTGTCGGAGCTGCAGCAGCGCCGCTTCAACGGCTCTGACGGAGGGGTCTCCTGGTCCCCGATGGATGACGAGCTGCTGGCCCAGCCGCAGGTCATGAAGCTCCTGGACTCCCTCCGGGAGCAGTACACTCGCTACCAGGAGGTTTGCAGGCAGCGAAGCAAGCGCACCCAGCTCGAGGAGATCCAGCAGAAGGTAATGCAGGTAAGCTCCGAGTTGCTCCTGACTGCTCTGAGGCAGAGTTTGAGTTCAGGTCCCAGACTGCGCTTTCTGCAAACTAAAAATCGGCGGCGAGAGCTTCGTGCCTCCTGTCGCTCCACAAATGTCAGCGTGCTGGTTTTACCCAGTGCTTCACATTGTGGCTGCCACAGTGGCTTTCCAATATTGTGATGTGTGGAGGTTGTTCTCAATGTGCTCTCTTGCCTTGGGGCTGTCCCTGTGCTGCGCACTGTGGCAGGGATGGCTCCATTGTTGGAGGTGCAAATGCCTGCCCTGCTGGCTCAGAGAGGAACATTCCCAAGTGAGACACCTTTGGCTGAGAGTCAGCTTTGCTTGAGAGTTGAAAACCTTCCCCTGCCCATGTCATTTAAAGTTCTTGTTACTGAAGATAAGCCATTATTTATTCCTATATTTGTCTAATGCTTAAGGGTTTAACCTAAGCTGAAGTGCTTAAACTCTGTGTATTTCAAGGATACCCTGACAAGAATGAATATGAACTTCTTAATCAATTGCATGTTAAAGGTTATGATGAACTGGTTTGGTCCTTTGGAAACAGGCCTGTAATTAGCACTTACAGCATTTTGTCAGCAGTCTCGGTAGAGAAAATCAAGGAAATGGAATTAATTTATTCATCTTGTGTTTATCACTTGAAATTAGATTTGTGTATTTTTAAGTTTCTGTATAGTTTGAATATGCAGAAAATGGAATAGATAATTACTTTTAACCTTGCAACATTGGCATTTCTAATGCATGACAAGTGCAAGTCAAGTACTTTCACTTTACAGTATTGTAGATATGGATAAAAATTAAAACTAATCAATTTTGTGATGTCTAGCAGTGAAAATAGAAATCTACAGAAATCTACAGTGGAGATAATTTTAATTTCTATAATAATTGGATTACTGTAAAAATTTCTAAAAAGCAAATGTCATCTATTGGTATATTGAGCTGGAAATACTAAAAATATGTGAGAGATTAATATAATCCTATATAGAATGTATCAGCATAGCTGTGAGTATAATCAGCTGAGATTTTTTCCTGTGTTAAAGTTTTAGTGGTTGAACAAGATGTGATTTATATTGCACTTTGGCAAACTGATTGTTAATGCATTTAAGTAGAAATTGTTTACCATTACTCAGCCTTATTTAGCAATATTTGTAGTAGAAATAGTTACTTGTTTGCTCTGTGTACACTACAGATATTACCTGGCAAGTGAACTGAGTTTCAGTACACAGGAAGAACGTGTTTTGCTCTTTTACCAAACTAATGAGTTTTATAAAGTTGCCCCAGAGAGGGCAACTGCTAAGCAGTACCCTTGTACTCTGTTTCAGACTTGCATGAGAACTGTCATTTTCATGTGTAAGTTTTCCAGGCCACTCTGACCTTAGAGGGGGACATCCGTGTCCCTTCACTTCTGGGTCAGTTCCATATTTAACCAGTAACAGCTGTGCAGAGGTGCTGAGCACAACAGGAAGTTTCTCTTTAAACAGAAAGAACCTGCAACTGTAGGGTCTTAATTTGTCCTAGAAATGATAAAAGCAAGGAAGACTCAGGATGCTTTTGGAGCAACAAATACATGCTGTAAAACAATGCTTCACATGGGGCAAAAAAGGGCGGTGGGAAGGCAGATACACAATGACTCAGAGATGGAGTGAATTGACGAGCCTTCTGTAATGATGATTAGTCTTGATTACTGTTGCAGTGCAGTCTAGCAGCACTAGGAAAATGGTCCAATTAGTCCCTGTTTCATTTGTCTTCATGGTTATGGGGTTACATTGTGTATTGTATTATGTTTCCTGAAAATCTGTGTGAAGCTGCTTTGTGATTGATGTTTAAACAAAAGTCACGTTTAAAGAGAGGAAACTGGCTTCCTATGCTTTTTTATTAAGGTTCAGAATCTGGAGGTATTCCTGCATTTCCTTACTTCAGGACTCCAGTAGTAAGTGGCTTCTGCACTAGATTTCATTGCATCTGTCTCTGTTTTCCAGATATATAAAAATTTATCAGGAAATTTTTTCCATAGGTATCATCTGACAATTCAAATGTGTGTAAGGAAACAAAAATTTGAGATATTCTGCTTTGCTTTGAGTAATATTTACATCCAAAAAACAGTTTCAAAATAATAATAATAAATTAAATACAATACTGTAGTCCAATGTTATATTGCTGTGACTCTGCAAAGACAAATTTCATGAGATGTGGCAACAAAAACTCTGTAACAGGTTTCTGTCATTTGAATAGAGCAAGTTGGTATGTAAGTTTAATTTTGAAATAAGTATGTATCCTGTACTTGAGTGTTAGTATATTCAGCAAAAAAAGGAGAAAGCTTTCAGGTGTGAGGTTGAATACAGCTGTGCATTGTAACCACTTGGGCAAAAAAACATCCTGGTTTGAACACAAGAGGTCTGTTATCATTCTGTTTTGAGCTCTTTTATTGACAGGCAATATGAAATGACAAGGATCTATATGAAAAATCTTGTCATAGCTGCCACCTGTTTTTCATGGAGCTGACAGGCTAAGGTTAATGAAAAGTAGTTTCTAATTAAAGCATTGAAGAATGTGAATGGATTCAACAACAAGACTTCTACAGAGCTGAAAAAGATATGGTTTTTTCATAAACATATGCTTATTTTTATTTGCACTTCTGTTACATAATTCTGTGTATACTAGTTTTTGTGTAATTGATTTGCTACTTTGTTTTTATCATCTTTATCTTCCTGACAGGTAGTCAACTGGCTTGAAGGACCTGGATCAGAACAGCTAAGAACCCAGTGGGGAATAGGAGATTCCATTAGAGCTTCACAAGCTTTGCAGCAGAAACACGAAGAGATTGAGAGTCAGCACAGTGTGAGATTTCCCATACTCTTTTCAAGTATCAAAATAATTCTAAATACATGCAGTTATGAGCAATGTATTTTGGTTATGAGTACCTAGGAATTTTGCATACTGAATGATGTTATGGGTTACAGAGGAAATTACCCAAGCAGTTATAGGTCTAATATGGTCATTATATTTGCATGTTAATAATTTTTTCCACTGTAGAAAAACACTAATTTCTATCTGTGATTTTTCTTGAGTTTAGTATGTTACAGCAGCTCTTAAATTTTCATATTGAGTAGAAGGGATAAATTTACTTTTTCCTCTCCGCCAAAATGTCTGAAAAGTGCTGCATTTCTCAGGTGACTAACTTAATATTTTTGTCTTTGTTAGACTACACTTACCAGTAGCTGAAACTGCCTTAAGACTTTCATTGATCAAGACTTTAGATATACTTTATGTTCATAATGAAATCATGAGGATGTTGTTTTGTAACTACACTAACTTGATGCCTTTGCTTCTAATTTTGAATACTTCCTAAGCTTCAGCAGAATTTTGTCTTTCCATCAGATGATTAACTATAATTAGGTTATGAATATTCAGTGGTCCCAAAGGGAGTTTTGCTCACAGTGCTGTTCACCTTTTAGACTGTCCTTGACGTAGACACTGGAATTCTGTTCCCTTTTCCTAAGTTCCCTTTACAGTCATGGCAACAAAAATAGTCACTGGGTTATAGTTTTTCAGATGCAGTATAGGGGGAAAAAAACCCCAAACCTTTAGTCTGAGAAACACAGCACCCTAGACAGCACTACTTCTACTGACTCCACCTTCTGTATGGTTTCCTTGCTAGATGCAGCAGTGTAGGTGTCTGTGTTTGATTAAGTAAATCCCATCTCCTCTCTCTTGTTGTTGCTTCAAGCAGTGTGGAAACCACTACCTTCTGAAGTGTAAAACATCTTGCAGTTGAAATCCTAATTGGAAAGAAAAAAAAACACCCTAGACTGCCTACTTCCTTGACAAAAATAAATTTGAGTGTCTTTTAGTTACATTGGTATTTCAAATTGAAAAAACAAGATTGAACATACTTTGTTTTCACTTGGATATCTCTAACAGAGAACTGTGATTTAGCTGGGGCTAAATGCAGTCCTTGAAATTATTGAAATCCCTCTGAAGTTTTCAGGTTGCCTTAAAGTGTGCTAAAGCACTGGCAGCATGGAACACAGCTTGGTTCTCAGGTGCTGGCAGGAGTCTACAGAAATAAAATACATTTTTTCTGACTGTTTTGTACCAAAAGAAGTAATGGGAAGACCACTACCCTACCTTAAATTTAGATGCCTGTTTAGAGATTAAAACCATTTTTTTTGGCAAGAGCACTAGAAAAATGTGCTTTACCTTTTCCTTTGATTTTAGTCTACACTTCCTCTTTCATGGTTTTCCTGTTTTTTCTCTCCTAATAATTGAATTGACAGTTCATATGCTTGATTTCTTTGATCACCTTCTGTTTATGTTGATTATAGTATTTTGAAGAGACTTGCAAAAATGTTTGATTTGTTTTGAAGATACTTTTTTACTTCAATTTACTCTGAAGTGAAAAACTAATTTCCAGAGTGTGCGTTTTTGTTTGGGCTTTTTGTGGGGAGAAGATGGTTAGGTTTTTTAGGGGGTTTAATTTTCTGATAGTTCTATTCACAAGTAATACACTAGAACTGTTATTTTTTAGCAGGGCTTTTCTCCATGGGTTTGAGCTGTCACACACAGCTGTGCCTAAGTTCTCTCATGGAAAAGATCAGAAACACGCTTTTTATACATGGTTTGCTGGTATCTTAATTTTACTGGTAGCTTGAACAAAACAATTACTGCATCTCTTACTCTAACACTAAAAATAAAAACTAAAAAAACCAACAAAAAAACAAAAAAAAGGAAAAAACACCCAACAAAACCCTAAACATTATTAATCTAAAATTTTTTGACATCTGAGATTATAGTTTTTGTCACACTCAGCTGGATTTGTATGTTCAGTGTCAAAGAGCTATTTCTGTGAACTGATTGTGCTGAATCTATACATCTATAGTACACGTTTCACAATAGAAGATGTTTTTACATTATGTCATCGTAACTTCCCCTTTTGGGACAGATGAGAGATTTATTCTGCTCTTAAATGTTTGACTGATTGCTAATTTAACTTTTTCATTACTTTCTCTTTTTTCCCCTCCTTGCTCTTGTCATGCTCTTTTTTTTCTGTGAGCAGATGGTAGAAGCAGCTTTGGGTAAAAAGAAAAAAAATTCAGAATTTGGATATTTATACTGCGTTTTGTATGATTTGTAAATAAATTATGCAAAAGCTGAAGACATAATTTACAAAATTCTAAACATCCCAATAGGAGTGAGACAAGAATACAAATTATATCAAATATTGTCAGCCAATAGATGGTGCTGTTCCATAGAAATGCATAGGACACTTCAAGGTCAAAATTAGAGCTGTTGAGCACATTTTGCTTTACAGGCATCTCAGTCATGCAAGATGTGAATGTGATCTGGATGTATCAAGCTTTTTTTTAAATTTCCCCAAATTGTTAAATATTTGAACTATTTTCCTCTGCAAATACACCACCAGGAGAACGTACCTAATTCTTATGTATGTATTCAGTAATCAAGCCATGTAAAAAACAAATCTGCACATTTTGAATTGAATAGTATAAAGCTTTCCTTAAATAAGAAACAAGGATCATTTTGAAGTTTCTGTGCACGGAGACACTTTTATTCAGGAGATAGAGATTACTTCCACTTTGTCAACAGAAGTATTTTTTCTAAATATTTTAAGGAAATTATTGCTAGTTTCAATCATGTCACTGAAAGTAACACCTGGATAGTCCTGTGAACAGCCTTTGATAACAGCTGATCACTTGGCAAAAGGCCTTTTGTTTCAGTAGACCAATACAGACATTTAAGCACCAGAAATTTGTTTTAAAATGGTGGAATTCCTCTTGGTGGAACTTCGTGCTGGGACTTGGAGACATGCCTTGTACTCTTGTCATCTTTCTGCACTAATTTTTTTATACTACAATGCATATATTAACATGTACTAAGCACTTTATTCAGAGTTGATTTGAAATTGGGAATATTTTTTCTTACTCTGTGAGATGTCATAATTATAGTGCAATCTGTAATAACTTCCTTTTTCAATCTGATTATCTATTAGCCTGCAGTTACATGTATGCCATTTAAGAGAAATAAAATTGTATTTAGCATTTTTAATTCTTCATGTTCTTGTGTTTCTAGGAGTGGTTTGCTGTTTATGTTGAGCTTAATCAGCAGATAGCAGCTCTTCTAAATGCAGGGGATGAGGAAGACCTTGTGGAATTGAAAGCATTGCAGCAACAGCTGAGTGATGTGTGTTACAGGCAGGCCAGTCAGCTGGAATTCAGGCAGAACCTATTACAAGCAGCACTTGAATTCCACAGTGTTGCCCAGGATGTAAGTGTTTCTTTTTAATTTTTCACAGACTCACTCGTCAGTAAATTAGTAAATGTTGAATAAATTGGAAAAATATTCAGGGAGGTGAGGGAAAATATAATGTCACTTGGAAAATGCTGTAAGTCATCATTTACTGTAATTGAAACACTGCGAAAATTGGTTCTCCCTTTTTTAGGAGGGAAGTACTTTGTATTATGTCTTACATTTCAGTAGTGTTTGAAATAAAAAGGTTACTAGTTGAATAGTTACTTTTTTGCCCTTCTTTTTTTTTTTTATTTAGAGGCATATACATCAGTTGAACTGGAATTTGCTGTACTTTTCATAGTTTCTTTTTTTAAAATGGTGTATTCCTTTCTTATATTCTTCTTAAAAACCAAGTAGAATCTTGGCTTCCTACTCTCCCACCATCTAGGGATGTATGCTCTTGGAATTCTACAAGGCAGATGGGTCGTTAATCTTTTATCTTGATTTTCATTTCCTATAGCTGCAAGGAAAAATTTGAAAATGACAAATGTCCAAACATTTAGAATACTGTAGACCCAACCATCTGAAGCTCAAACTTCTTTTTAATATCAGCATTTATGTTGTTCTTACATTTTAGTTGTCTCAGCAGTTGGATGGTTTACTAGGAATGTTGTGTGTGGATGTAGCACCAGCAGATGGAGCATCAATTCAACAAACATTAAAACTACTGGAAGAGAAATTGAAAAGTGTTGGTAAGGAAGATATTTCTGCATTTCAGACACACACATTCTAATAAATGCATTACAGGGGGAAGAAACAGTAATCCCTTTTAAAAAATCACCAAAAAAGCTGGGGTGAAAAGTATTGTCCCTTCTAATTCCTCACTATGTAATGCTCCACTGAACTACTTTGGACTGGCTTCTGCCCTCTACTGTATAGTAGTTCTGTCTGGGGAAATGATCTGGAACAGTTTTTTTTTAAATGGTTTACAGCTAATATATGTATTTGTTATATGACATTATCAGGCATTTCATCTGTAAACAAACTTTTTTCCCCATTAATCTTCTTTAGTGTCTTGGGATTATAGTGCTTAGATGATCTTTTGGTCTCCAGAAATGACCCCTTAATGATTAAGGTTTTATCCACTCACTTGTAGAATGCTTGTACTGAGTGTTTTGCAGTAGCTTTGAATGTATGTGTTAATAAATGGCACATTGAAGGTTGTTACACTGTCAAGCATATGGAATTAATTATTTCAGTTGGAAGGGATCTGCAGTGATCAGCTTGTTCATTAAGTTGTGGGAGAAAGAGCTGCGAAGAAAAATCATTTATGGTAGAAGTAGTTATGATTGGAGTATAACAGTTTTATGCATAAATGAGATATTCCTTCAGGAAAACAGACAGTAGAGCTGCCAAATAAGAAATGTAACAGCAGATCCCAAGGGTTGGCAAATTTCAGTGTAGAAAATGGTATCAGCCATATCTGATGTATTATAGAGTAGTAAATTCTGCCAGCAGTGGAAGAACACTTAGGCTACAACTGCTTAGCAGTGATAAATATTTTAGGAACTGTAACTGTGTGGATGAAAGACATTAATTAGCTATGTATATTCTGAGAAGCTGACTCACTGTCAGCTTTTATTGCTTTTCTTGTTATCTGCTAGGTCATAAAATAGCAAAGCCTTTAAGTTCTTTGTTAATATAGACAAATGCTCACTCAAACTTGAGTTGGAAAAGGTGGTGAAAGACATAATGATGTCCTTTTCATTTCCCAGGTTCCAGTCTTTATCCATGTATGATTCTGTTGCATTTTATCTTTCTCCATTGAAGAAAAAAACAACTCAATTCAGGAGTGACCATTGACTTTTTTTTTCCTGTCTCTATTAGACTTAGGCTTGCAAGGTTTGCGTGAGAAAGGTCAAAGTCTTCTTGATCAGATATCTAACCAGGCGTCATGGGCCTATGGGAAAGATGTGACCATTGAAAACAAAGAAAATGTGGACCATATCCAAGGAGTAATGGAAGATATGCAGCTTAGAAAACAAAGGTAAGAACAGCAATTCTAGTCATTAAGATTTTCGTGTGTTAACAAGTCACTTTATATACAATTTAGTTTGTTTTAAAGAGCCCATTTTGGTTTATGTTCAGTTAAGGGCTGTAATAAAACTGTAATTTATATTTGTAGTATATTTGAATGGGACAAAAGCTTCCCTGACTGATCTGTTGTAGCGTGTTCCTAAAAACAAGCACCTTTTATATTTTGGTATTGGATGGAGTATTTGAATGCTTTCCTGTGCTTGTTAATGCTCAAAAATGATATATTTCTTTTTTATGAAAATATGCAAGAGGCATCTTTTGTATGTTAGCAGTTTGAGATGGAAGTATAATGCTACTACAGTAGTGGTGATAGGTGCAAAATCACTTATTAAACAGACTTGTTTATACTCTTTATCACAAGCTCTATCCTTTGAGTATGGTATTTTCATTCCTGAAGATAGGAAGACAAATTATATGGTTTTGGAGCAGAGAGGGTACAGAATGGAGGCTCGGATTTCAGTTTTCAAAGTGTGGGGCTTTGTGAGTTTTGGAAAATTGTAGAGGCGGGGATGAAGTTGCAGTTGAGAAAAATGTTGGAGAGAGTTGAATTTATAAGAAGGATGAATTTTGCCATCATCCTCTTCCTCCAAAATTTGCTTATTTTTAATTAAAGAAGTAGTAGTACTGGATATTCTGTAGTATTGCCTTTTTTTTTCTACTCAACAGTGTGAAAGAATTACTGCCAGTGTTGCTGCTGGAACCCCTGAGACAATGTAATGCTGTCCATAGAAAGAGCCTCAAGTTCAAGGGCATTGGCTGAGCAAACGGGTGCCTCTAGGCAACAGCAAGGTCTAGTGAGCATCAAATTGCCCATTTTACAAATTAATCCTACTATTCATAAATTGTTTTCTTAGGGAGCTTAGTGTAAGTAACCATGTGTTTTGGTAGCGCTTAGAGAAAATATTGTTTTAAGTATGCCCTCTGAATCCTGTTAATTTAAGCAATATTGTGTTTAGAGGGCCAGCTGCAAAAAGCTACAGAGGATGTGTCACTGTGCAATAAAATGGCAGCTGGAATTCTGTACTGAGAAAAGAGATGTACATGGGAGAAGGAAAGACTTTATATACGCTGTAATGGACTCTGAATCAGCTTTGAGAATTCAAAGATAAACATTGGAAAACTTGCAAAGATTGCTTTAGTGTTCAATCGTACAGGGAAAAGCAAGTAGAATGGTAAGAATTGTTAGGAAAGGAATAAAAACTGAAAGAAGAATGTCATTGTCACTGTATAGATTGGCAGTCCATTTCTGTTTTGTGTTACACAATGCTGGTCCCTATTCTCAGATGGGTTATAGAATTGTGGGAAGTCAATTAGAGGACTAAAACATCAATAAAATTTCCGGACAAAGGTATGAAGCAGCTTTCAGATGGTGAATGATTAAACAAAATTGCTTAGCCTGGATGAGAGACAAAAAAGTAAAAGGACTAAATATCTCTCAGTAGCATGGAGTAGTATTTTTTGCAATGCCTAATTTTTTTTTTTCCAAGGTCTGTTGAATATTTCTTGTTATTTGCATACACGTGTATTGTAATGTTTATTTTTAGGGACATTTTGCTGCTTTATTTATGCTTTTGGAACCCATAAACTGTTTTCCTGCATTATTAGAGCAGCCGATTTCCTTTCTGTAAGCATTACAGGACATGTAACAAAACGCAGCATGGTAACAAACTGTTCTTTGGAAGTGCTTATGTTTGTAACCCGTTTGGGAAAAATCATGCACACAGTCTTTTGCATTTGCTTATAAAGCTGACTGTTGTTGACATTAGTAATTCCATTTGCTCTGAACCAGGAGCATGAGTCTTGCTGTCTACTTAGTAGGCTCTGAAGTGTAAAGCATTCTGCTAAATGTATTAGCTTAGCTCTTTCTGTGGAAAGAGAAGAACTTTCAATACTTGTTTTGGAGTTCTGGAGAAAGAACTGCAAACTGTGCTCAATTCAGAACAAAATAATTAGGGTTAGTTTTTATACCAGTTCGATTTTGAAATGCTTACTGACAAGTATAGCGAAGGACATCATCATAAAAGGGTTCAGATATTACCACCTTTAGTTAGCTAAAAAGAAAAATGGAAAAATGTCCATTTACAGTCCTCACTGTATTTATTCATCAAGAAAACATTGCCCCCAACACACAATACAATTCATAATTATGCCAGTTTGAAGCCAGCTTTCATCTGAGTTTCAGTAGGATGAAGTCTGTCCTAGCCACGTAAGCCTCTGTGTGGCAGAGCTTACCAGTGCAGCAAGGTAAGGAACCTGCCATGCTGCTGCAAGACCAGGTAGCTCTCTCTGATGTTACTGCCTTCAGCTCAGCCATATCAGGAATCTTCAGGATCATGGTTTTGCTGACTTGCAGTGCTCAGTTTTATTTATTGCAAGTTTCTTATTGTTCTCTGAGGCATTAGGTATTTTGGCCAAGCTAAGCAGCATTGATCACCTTTTCGTGAACACTTGTGTCTTAATGTTTCTCACTTGAAAACACTGTTGTCAAATTCAGAGTGTTTTGTGTCTGCTGTACATGTGTTGATGAGTTTTTCTGTGCTGCTGTTTAAGGTGTGAGGATATGGTGGATGTGCGGCGACTGAAGATGCTTCAGATGGTGCAGTTATTTAAATGTGAAGAGGATGCTGCTCAGGTAGGGAAATACCTCTAGAATTTCATCATTCTGATTTTTGTAGTCCACTGGGTTAATTTATGGGGGCTGGTAGTTTTACAGTATTTTTTTTTTTTGGTAACTTTCAAATGTAGTTTTATTTAGGGAATATGTATAATGAAAATAAAAGATATAGAAATATCTGAAAATAGTGTATTTGGTGATTGCATGCATGATCTACCAGCTTGTGACAGCTCATTTAACTTTTTTTCCGTATCAAAAGTATATGCTAGTACTGATGTCACCCTTTTGGATTAATTTCTTTTTATGTATTAGTTTTTATTCTTTTTCACTTGTTCTTAAGGCAGTAGAATGGTTAAGTGAACTGTTGGATGCTCTGCTAAAGACACACATCCGATTGGGAGATGATGCTCAAGAAACAAAAGTTTTACTGGAGAAACATCGAAAATTCGTTGATGTTGCACAGGTGAAATGTGTTATTTCTTTTTAGCAATATGGTCTTTGTGCAATTTCACATCCTCTCCTAAATAGAATCAATATCTGTATGGACAGTCATTGAACAGCTGTCACTGGTCTTCCTGGTTTGCCTCAGTGTTTGAGTGAAAAAATTGATTGCTGAAGTTGGTGATGGGCTTAATGAGATGTTGCAGTTCCATCAAGAGCAGCAATGCTGCAGTTTGCTACCTTAGTTAACCTTCACACAGGCAATGCAAACAACCAAAGCTCATTGGCTTTTGTGAAAGACATGTTTCAAACAGTCTTTAAAATTACTTTTGACAAGCTGGGCCTTTGTCAGATGCTTTGTCAGTCATTTACTGCTTTTAGGAGTGTCTAATTCAGACCTGTTAATTAACAGATGTAATGTTTTCTAATTCCACCTGTTACACAGGAACTGATTTTCTCTTCTGATGAATAAGAGTTGAGGATGACAGGAGGGTCATTTGCTGTAACAGTGATGTGCCTCAGTGCACTTGGATGCTGGCTGAACATAGACATGGTGACAGTGAAGTCAGTAACACAGTCTTCTTAGTAGTGGGTATCAAGTATCCCTTGTAAGATCCAAAAAGCTATTCAGAATTTTTGGGAAGCTCTCTTCTTTTGCCAGTGTGAACGCTAGGCAGGAGGGGATATTGGATTTTTTAAGAGTGAATGCTCTGTTTGGTCATTACAATTTTATTCATACTTCGTCAGCATTTTCTCATTGACCAGATTAGTTCAATGTACCTTGTGAACCTCAGTTGTGGATCTTCCATAAACTTGCCTGCTGTTGCTTTAAGGTGCTATTTTGCTCCCAAGTTAAGTGCAGTTTTTGCACACACTTACTCTCCCGTGCCCTCCAATTTTTAGAGTACTTACGATTATGGGAGGCAGTTACTGCAGGCAACCGTGGTCCTGTGCCAATCCTTGCGATGCACTTCAAGGTCCTCGGGGGACACACTTCCCAGACTGAACAGAGTGTGGAAACAGTTCACAGTGACTTCTGAAGAAAGAGTGCACCGGCTGGAAACAGCTGTTGCATTTCATTCAACTGCTGAAAAGGTGAGTGCTGTGTTTTTTAAGAAGAAAAATTTCTAACCTGAGTTTAAGCAAATAAAATGTAAGAAAAATGAAGCTTGCCAGTGTGTATATTTGCCCTTTCTAAATATTGAAAAAAAAAAAAAAGGCAGAAAGAAGAATTTCCAACCATTAACTTCAGTATGTAATGTAGTGATTGTTCATATACCTGTATTGGTATAGGGCCTGCTTAACAAAAAGAACAGCCCTCTTCAAGTGGGAACTCTGATAGTGATGATAAAGCATTTCTTAATGTCTTTTAGACTGGCATTCTTAAAAGCCAGGAAACAGTTCTTTGTGCACGGTATGATACAAAGCTATCAGGTCATTTAAGTTCTTGGGAGAGTTGAAGGTGTATTGCCCTTTTAGCTGTGTGGATTTTGGATGGGATAACCTTCTCTTAAACTGTAAATGAGGGCAGCTCTCGCCACTTTAGTTTCCACCCATGCTGTCTTGTTCCATCTTCTATTTTGCACCTGGCGGGGGGTTGAACGTGCTTTCTTCTTCTTGAACACACCTCTCCCTTGGTGTGGTTTTCAGACTCTAATAACCAAATGTCTCACTGCTGCACCCAGTCAGGTGATAAGAGAAGCTACAGACAAGGATGAGCAGTCAACAGAAATGGGATGAGGAATAGTTGCTATTCAGTAACAGCTTGCTGAAGGGGGAAAATGTTGAGTTTTCAAATGCTTGAATTTGAGACAGTGTTCCTTAATGTAGACCTTGAGGGGGAAGGCCTTTTTGCCCACAGCTCTTTTTTTTTTGTGAAGCAGTATGTTTTTTAAAAGCAGTTTAGAGTATGTATCTCAAATATTGACAATAAAATTACACGTAACTGCAAAAAACCCCAAATCTTGCACATGGTAAAATAAATTCATTCTGCCAGGGAAAGAGAGCATGGATTCAAAGTTGATTAATATGCTCCTTGGTTTTATTAATTTCTTATTTGTATTAGTGGAAGATAACTTTGAATTTGCAGCCATTGGGAGTTGATGGAGGTTCACAAAAGCAGAAATATATCATCTATGCTCCCAGAGATTTACATGATAGCAAATTAAATTTCAGTGGTTCATAAACTCCTAAAAGAGTGGAATCTTTCAATCCATATTATGAGCATTCTTTCATTATTGAGTAGTTAATTGCTGGTTTTAGGCAGTCCGAAGTTTAAAGAAAAGTAAATTAATGGCTGAAAAAACAATACTCCTGTTCAAAAGCATAATTCTCCTTTCACTATCAGACATATATTTATGAGTCTGTGTGGAAAATAGACTGTTAATATCTGTGCTGGCTTGGAAAAAAGTAAGAAGTGGCAGAGCGAGAAGTGGAAGAAAATACATTACTGACTACTAGCATTGGGTCACAATCCCATCTGGTAACACTTGTGTTCAGACTTTTTTAGTCCTGCCTGTTCTATGCCAGATGTGGATTTTAGTTTTGAAACCATGGTTTTTTACCCTTTGTGACTGTCTTGTATGTTTAATGATGTAGGTTACTGTTTTTATATTTGTGCAAGAATATTGTCTAGGAAGACTATGAGGGTAGCCCTGAACTACCTTCTTAATGGACCTTAATCAATATTTTCTTTTCTTGAATTATATGAATATGTCAGTTGAGCTCACGTAAATGTGGCAGTGAAAATGCCAAAAGAGCATTCACTCTGCCAGTTGACGGCACTTAAAAAACTACATGCTATCCCTTGTGTACTTTATTCTGTATTTTCTTACTTTTTTTCAAAACAGATTTTGCAGGAATGTCCAGAGCAGCCTGAAGCTTTTAATGAAATGGATCAATTTGATGAAATTGAAGCAGTTGGGAAATCACTGTTGGACAGACTAACAGTGCCTGTAGTTTATCCTGATGGGTATGTACAACATTTTTTCTAATGCCTTTAGAATAATGCTTTTGGTAAAGTTTCATAATAGTCTCATATGCAGAAGAATCCTGAAGGCATATTGCTGAAATAGAAAAGTGAGCACATTGTTTTTATAAAGTTTGAAATTGGATCTGCCTGTTTTCCATGAAAAGATGGGAAAGAATTTTTAATGAGTATTAATGCACTGCTTTTTTAAAGTAGTGACTTTTTTACACTGAATGATTATTAGATTAATGCATGCACAGTATGCAGAAGTAACAGAAGAATGACCAGTCCCAATCTCTTCTCCCTGAAAAAAGATGCCAGATGAGAATTACGGGATTTTTATTTATTTATTTGCAGTTCTGGCTATCTGAAGTCTTAAGCCAGTATATTGAAGATAAATTTACATTTGATTTATTCGGTAAAGTACTTCCCTCAAAAAGTATTCATACTAATTTTAAATTGGTGGTTCTCTTGAGCTACAAAAGCAAATTGAATTTGGAATCTCAGCCATAATAAAACTCAGTTCTCAGTGTTTAGTAACGTCTGTTGTTACACTGAGCTTGTAGTTAACTTCTACATGAGTTACAGCCAAGCTATGGAATGAGTCTCTGGTGTGTAGGATGCCACACCATAAGGAAAAATGTCTGAAATTAGTATTTTGAATTAGAGGCTGAAACCTTGAGATAGCATCAGGCAACTGCATTAATGGTTACCTGAAGTCTATCTGTAAAATAAAGTTGTAGGAAGCTGGTTATGAAAATTTATTGCCATCTTATTTCAAAATACTATATTCCTTCTGCGTGTATCTCCTTCAGTACGGAGTGCTAATCATGAAGATGGACCCAGGCCTGAATTAGTAGTGATTTTTACTGTTATTTCAAGAATGTATTTGAAAATAGTTCAGGAAAAAAAACTAAAACAAAAAAGACCCAAAACCAGATCAAGAAGTGTTTATTGAAGTATTTTTGTATAACTTCTGTATAGCATATTTTAATGACCTGGCAAAAGTAGCAACTGTTTAATCCTGAACGTTGTTTCTGACCCATCTGGCATTTCAGTAGAGTTTTGCATTTCCCTCTTCACAAACATGGTATTTTAGTTGTGCTGTATCTCAGGACCCCATGCTCATCACCCTAGGCATTCTCGTTTTGAAATGTTGACCAAACAATTTGCAAGAGTTTTGCTCATTATTAGAAATAGTTTTAGAATTTTAAGAACATACAAAATGCCATAAACGCTTGGGGGCGTTTTTATCAGCCTGTTCATCTCTTCAGACTTTTGCCAGTGTCTGTTTGGAAGTTCAGGTCGCTGTTCCCTGTCCTGCTCATGGCTTCTGCTCCGTGTCAGGAAATGCTGTGAGCCGAGTGCAGTTACGCAGTCTGACCGCTTTCCTTCTCAAATGAGTCTGTTCCCGTGGCTGGCCACTTTTGCCTCTCTGAAAGTCCTTTGTCCTACTGCCGTTTCCAAAGTGTACAGCTTCTCTGCTTTGCAATTAGATTTAATACCTGTTCTTGTGAAACATGTATTCTGTTCAAACCCTCCCTTTGCTGACAGCTTGGTTAGTGGTTTCCATAACATTTCAGCTGTTCTTTGTTGTATTTAAATTACACAGCCATGAGTTCTTTTCAGTTGGAGAGGTAGATGGCATAATTTGACAGCATGTGGTTGAATTAACATGTGAAGAGTCCTTTAATAATGCAGCAATTTTATAAACTCAGAATTCATGTATAGACAGGTATCATAGATTGTCACACTATGCAAAATTGTCAGACTGACTTGGGGGAGAGCCAGAGAAGGGAGGTAAGAAATAGTGTTGGGAAGTATCCAGTTGCACTTCTAGAATAGTGCCCTGCTGTTCAAATCACAGAATGTTTTGAGCTAGAAGGGCCATTAAAGGTCATCCAGTTCCAATCCCCCTGCCATGGGCAGGGGCACCTTCCACTAGACCAGGTTGCTCAGAGCTCCATCCAGCCTGGCCTTGAACGCTTCCAGGAGTGGAGCAGCCACAGCTTCTCTGGGCAACCTGTGCCAGTTCCTTACCACCCTGAAACTTCTGTTGAGAGTGTCTTTTGGTTTTGAAAGGCTCATTGAGTATTTGTAACAATTTCATCAAAATTTGCTGTCGAGACTCCTCACTAAGTCTCCAAAGCCTTTTAAAGGTGGCTTTTAAATGATAAGGGCAAAAAGTGGCTATTTTTCTTCCCTGCTTTGTGTTTTGTACTGCAATTAACAGGTATATTCATGTGCTGACTTACTTTTTACTGATAATTTCTTGTGGTTTGGGTTTTTTCTAGGTCTGAGCAGTACTTTGGGAGCCCAAGTGATATGGCTTCTGCAGCAGAACACATTAGAGAGAAGATGAAGTTAGTTAGCCTGAAAAAGCAGCAACTGAGACAACCAGAAGCCACTACTCCAGAGAGCTAATACTGACCTATGAATTCATAACAGGACTTCAGTTTGTAATCCAGCATGTTGTTTGCATATTACAGAATTTGGTATAATATATTAAAATGCATTTCACAGCCGTTATGAGTCTCATCTTTTTTTCAAAGTAAATGTTCTCAGCATCTTAATACTGTACATCTATCAAGCCATAATTATTTAACATGCTATGAAACCATAGACTCCAAGTATCTTATGAAAAGGAACTGTAAACTTTGCACTGAAATTTGCTGTAAAGCTTTACCTGACCTGTCAGCTGCTTCTTAGTTACACAGCTGATGCAAGCTTTGAGTGGTGCTAATTAAAGTGTTAGAAGTTCCATATTATGAAACTCTAGTTCTTTGCTTCCCCCATGCCCAGGTGATGTAGTAATTTTAGACTGTAGGGAAAGTCCCTGCAGTGTAGACTGTGGTAACCCTGTAATTTTAATTTGAAATACTTAAAAAAAAAAAACATTTTTATTGTGCCAGTATGCAACCTGCCCATCAGATCTTTGATATATCAAATTCATTAAACAGATGTTTTCCTATTTGTATTGATAATGTATTAAAAGCTGTTTGTGCTTAATAAAAATCATCTTTTTAAAATCTATGATCAATTTGTTCTGGTCTGTATTTCCAAATACTGTTTGTTACATTTTTATGATAAATGGTAGTAAAGATAATTACTCCCCCAGTGTTTGTAGAAAGTCTGTATAATTTTTCATATGAAATACATTGTAGCTATAAGGGAACTGCTCTTGGACTATTATTGATAGGTGCAAAAGTCCATGCTTTTTTTTTCTTTCCATCTGATAGCAGTACTTGCACAAAAGTAAGATGGTATTTGCATAAGTCAGTGTTACATTAATCATAGTTTTGTTCCCTTGTAAGACTGGCACATGTCTCCTGTGCTTTATTTCTAGGTCCTTTGTTTCCCTTTGAATGGAGTATCCTGAACAATGTGAATATCTGTGTTGGTACCTTTGCGGTTAAAGGTTTTCATGTAATGAAAGAGAAATTAACATGAGGTTCATAAACAACTTAAAACCATGGGATTAGTAATAAAATGAAATTTATTCAGAGAAGGGAATTGGATTGAAACCAAATCAGCTGTGTGCATAGCTTGGTTAACTTCTTAATCTTCAGGATGCAATCTGGATACATTAATTATTGTATTTTTGGAAGATGGTGTGGGATCTGACCATTTGATAGCGCTCTTTTCCTACAGGCATTGTTATTACTCTCCAGATTTTCCTGATGGATCTGTCATTCAAATATTTTATTTACTTGTGTTTGTTTTCCCCATTTTCTCCAGAGGAAAATGGTGTTTGAAATAAAGCCATTTCGTTGGAGGATATAAATTCATTTAAAAAGAACCCAAACATGAAAAGTATGCATGTATTATATATAAAGTGTAAACACCAAAGTAAATTAATATAGTTATTAATAAGCACCGTGTCTCCAGCATTTGTAAATTGAATCTACTTACAGTAAATAATGGTCTGCAGTATAAAATCTCATTAAAATATTAGAGTAGGCAAGTATTACAAACACATTAAATTATTTCCAGGTTTTTATTTTATTTTACTTTGGGGTTTTTAAAATTTAATTTTATTTTGGTTTTTTAATTTAATTTAATTTTATTTTTTTACTTTAAGGGCTCAATACTTTATGCAAACCCAGGGCAATATCAGAAGCTCGTCACTCATTCCTGTGACAGCTGCATGCACAACTTGGAACTGATGACTGCTCACCCCAGTAACCCTGATGTTAATTTTGGCTCAGTGTGTGTAGTCCAATCTTGATGCTGCTCTTATCTGTCGTTTGACATTCCTAGGGGCCAGTGGATCCTGACTTTGACCTATTGACTTGAATTGAGCCTCTAATACAGCATCTTGGGCTGTGCCAGGTTTTGTTCTGTCTCTCTGCTCTCTTCTCTGAAATTCCTTGACTTTAGGGAAATCAAGTGTCTGGAAAGTGCTGTTTACCATCATTTTGCCATTTGCCCATTTGCTGTGTATCAGGAATGGGGGCAAGTAATTTTCTGAGTTGTGTTGTACAAGAGTCTGCCAGATATTTCAAATCATCTGAACTCTGAGACTTCCTATCTTAAATAAACAACGTCTGTTATACTGCTATTGAATGTAACTGCTTGAGAGAGGGATTTTTGTGCTGCTCTTCACTCTTACTCCATCCTCTGTGGTTGTACTTGCTACTGAACCTTTAGGAATAAACAACCTTTAATGGCACACAGAGTCAATGAGATATAGACTTGCTGAAAAGCAAGAAGCTTTACTGTGCTCAAGTAATCAATTGTTACTTGTTTGTGCATTTACTACTGCAAACAGTAGTGGTGGCTCTACTTGCTCTGCATTTTTTGGTTGCAAAAACAATTCAAACAATGGAGTTCCAAAAGATGCAAATAGTTAGGGTTTATTTAAAGCAAAATCACTTGCAGTGGAGGATACAGTGCTGCTAGGTGTGAGATGGGGAGATACCTACCAGAAGGGAAGGATTGATTGTCAGGATTGTAATTGTTACACCCCTTGGTACATTACAGCTAATGACTTAGAAGTGATGGAGTCAGTCCTGTTCATGGTAATGAAATGAACACTGAGATTTTCTGTCTTCCTGTTAGCCAAGTTTGGATTATTTGAAATGTTTCAAAATAGGATCAGTATTTTGTTACCCTTGCTGGTAATACAATCCTGACTGAGCTTTTTGTGATAGTGGATGGAAAGGTGATCAACTCGGTAAGTGCCATCCCTTTTTCCTAGGCCATCAGTTGCACAGACTGACAGCCACAGAAAACCCTTTACCTACAAGCTCTTTTATTGCAAAAGGTGTGTGGACTGTTGTATTACTTTTCATTAAAATGTTTGATGCTGTTCGTCACTTAACTTTATATTGTGTTTAGTAGGATTAATAGGGGTTACATTTTTCTTGGAACAAACCAGATTTGAACCATGGAGGCTTCTATAGCTTTTTGAGAGTGACTGATTCAGTGTTCAAATAAAGCTGCTCTGGAAGTGCAGCAGTGGGTGGAGGGCTGTGTGCAGAGCAGGATCGTATAGCACTTCTTATTCCATCGTGCTAGCCAAGGGTATCAGTGCCAGCTGACAAAAAGATAAGGGGAAGATTTTTTTCCACCACAGTAAAAAAATAAAAGTGTCAGTAGGTCACGATCGCAAGGCGAGGTTGTCATGGACTTTCTGCAACAGTAATGACATGTAATGGTGTTATAATAACCCCTAGTTTCCTGAATTCTTTCTACAGGATAATTTTAATCTGTTTAAGGAGATTATTAAGAAGGAGGAAGAAGGAAAGCTTTTGGAGCTACAGATTAAATTCTCTAATAGCACATTATGTGAGCTCTTGAAGGTAAAATGCTGGGAAATGGATGAAGGCAAAGATTTGGTGATTCCTGACTTCTGAAGGATTGACTTCATATCTCTACAGATTCTTTTATTGGTAAAAAGGGAGTTAGGACTTTAAAAATGCTAGGTTTTCAGATTTCTGTTCTAGTTAAAAAAAACAAAAATTCAGGTAAAAAAAATTATTAATGGAAACATATAGAATAACAATCCATACATATGTAATACCTGCAAAAGTACCTGAATGTGAACTGCAGAGCCAAAAACTGTCTGAGTATCTGGAATTTGCATAATATCGTTCCATGTAATTAATTAATTCATGATCTCTTCGGAGAGGTATAGTCTTGTCCAGGTTTCTGGAGAAGTGATACACTTCTGTAAGTGTATCAAAGTGATACACTTCTGTAAGTGTATCACTTATAAGTGATAGAAGTGATCTAAGATAAAAAGGCAAATAATCAAGCAGTTACACTACTTGTGGCTCCAGCTTGCACAGTCATTTTGAGCTTGGTGGATTGAGTCTTCTGTAGTGTGCCATTTCCACAATTTCCTGATGTGTAATAGTGCAGGCAGTTGCAGAGTTCTTTCTGCAGAATCAAAATCAGATACTAGGAGAATATGATGAGATATCATTTTAAAATTACTGATTTCCACGGTCATCCCACTTTTGTTTTCTCCAGTTAAACAGTGGAGGGAATCATTATACTACTGATGCCTGTCAAGACTGCATCTCAATTGAAAATTCTATTAAAAATCTAATTGCATGCCTTCTGCAAGGATATGGAGTCAAGGAGTACTTCAAGATATTTTTCATCTGATGCTCAGCGGAGGTAGTTTTGTTGTGAAGGTTTTCTGTGTGAAAATATAGATAAGACTAAATAACCCCACAAAAATGAGATTGATTTCCCACTTCTAATGGGGTCTCTTTATACAGATGTCCCAAACACCTGGTATTTTAGGACCGTTTTTCTGTGATTCCAAGATTAATTTGGAACACAAAAGTGAATCAATGAGGAAACTTGTGAGAATGCATCTGATTCAGTGAAATCAGAAGACAACATATCAAATATCAAAGATATTAATCAAAATAGATCCTTGTGTGACTGCAAAATTTTAGTTGATACAAGAATGAATAGAAACAGGATATATTAAGAATCTTTTAGTATATGTAAAGCACTAATGAAACACATAAGCTCAAAATAGCAATGAAAATTAATGTAACAGCTTTCTCTTTTCCTGTCAGTTGACTTTAGTTTACATGGGTCTCTATTACAGCAAATAACAGGAATTCTATTACGGGAATATAACACAGACAAGAGGAAGGCTGAGTCAGGAGAAAAATGCCTCTAGTGAAAAAAAAAAGCTTTCTTAAAATTTCATATGTGCTGAGGAAATATATTGGAAAACATTAAAAAGAAATGTGAAAATCCCCATTTTTAATATAAGTTCAGTGGGAAAAGTTCAACTAATTTTCCAGATACTAGTGATATTTACAGTTTATAGGCCAAAGAGCAGGACTAACATTTCTGACTTTTGAAGCATGAAGAAAAGCAAAGGAAACTTTATTTGGTATCATTTTGGGATACATTGAGAGAAGGTTGTTAAGTGGAGACAATTGATTGTGTTAGCAAAAGTTGTGCAGATAATTTACATTCTTTTTGTTGCAGATAAACCCCAGGTTTTTAAATAATAATGCCGTTTCATTGGCAGTTTAATGATAGCATTGAAACATCAAATGTGTGGTGACTACTGAATGCCAAGGAGAAACTACCTCTTTGTGCACAGGTAACTAACAGACAAAATGTGCTTCAAAGTAAGTGCACTTGAAAGCTTAATTTAAATTTTTTGTGCTTTTTTTTCTATAATTCCACAATGTTAAATAGATATTTCTTACATATTAGGAAGCCTTTTAGCTTTTCCACCAACAGCTAGCTGATAATTGCTATCAGACACCACTGATGCAAGCTCCTGTTGGGAAACCTCTTAATGCAACATTGGATTTGTATGTAAAGGATGGGGGGGGAATACTACAAGCTATGTAAAATACCCTATTGATTTACTAACCTCATGCATCTCTGCTTAAAATGTTTGAGTGGACCTAATGTAACCACCCCTGCTTTCTAATAATTAGCATGTAAAACTCTGCCTTAGAGAAGATTTAGCCACAGATTATGTGTCACACTTCTGTAGCAAACCCTGCCACTGTTTGTGGCCCAGATGACTCCAACTGCTTTGCACATCCTGGTGGAATGTGGTGTCCACTTATGACATATAAATACACTTGGCTCTTCTGAGGATCCCAATCTTACAAATCCCAGTCTTCTTCTCCCTGCTCTGCTCCAATAAGGTCACGTTAAGTGGATTAGAAAATAGTGAAAATGAGGTTTCATGGTAGCTGTAGGTCCTAGAACACACAGAGCAGGATGCTTGGGCAGCTCTGTGTAGATGTGTATTGCACATGGAATAAGGCTGTAACAGCTCATGGTAGAACAGCCCTGAGACTTCAGTGAAGTCCTGAGAATCACTGGCTCCATTTGAATGGATATAAATGCTTAAAAACTTTAACTGAGCTCTTTCCTAGATCTTACACCAAATGTTAATTTGAATAATCTGTAAATTATGAAAATAAAGTGGAGAGGGAAGCGTCTCTTAGCTGTAAGGACAGACTTTTGGAGGAACTGATAGAAGACCTGTAACTTGAGACATTCTATATCAGAATGAAGCATGAACAAATACCTATCAAAACCCTGATTTTAATTTGTTAATGTTCTCTATTTTTGCAGGAGCAGTCAATGTGTTAATTTCAGAGGAGTAATTTTCAGACATGGTTCACTGTGTTATGCTTGGTTTGCAGTGAATGAGTTGCCATCTCAATTTTGGGGGTTCTGCCTCCCATGTTCATTTTCCCAGCATGAGTTGCAGATGCTGGGTGACAACACATTCCCACCGTCATTGCTGAATTTCCAGGCATGCCGGGATTGCTCGTGATTCCTGTGCCTCACAGATTGAGAGGCTGCAGAGTTCCAGTTGGCTCTTGAGCTCCAGTAGGACGTTTCTCTCAAATGCTGTGCCAGGATTTATGTGTGATAATTGTCTTTTAACATTCCATTCTCCCCTTGAGGTTTTTAGACTACTAGGAAAGAGAGTAGCTTTCCTGGTGTCTCAGCCATTTCCACAGGCAAGCCTTACAGCATGGTTACTTGATATTTAGTATGATTGTGTGATACGAGTCTGACTTATAGAGACTTGGGAACCAGCCATATTCTAAACTGGTACTAAGAGCAGCCTGTTCTTTTTCTCAACCCTTGTATACAGCTCCGTGTGCCTCTGTTGGATGGTAGATAACTGCAAGCTGGGCTTAGCAGGGTGAAGACTGTGCAATGTATTCAACACATCTGAGTGCTGCTCCACATATCTGTGGTGATGATGTGAGCGTGATGCCCACTGTCTGCTTCATATCACCCGGTGCCCCTCAGAGCGTGGCCTTCCTCCTCTCCTCCTCTCCAGGACTAATGTGTCCAGAGGAACACAGTAATATGGTTAGCTGTAAGCCAGGGTTAATAGTGCTTTTCTTGAAACAGCATCAGAAGGCTGCAGTGAGCCACATGTTCAATGAGCCTTGTTGGCTTTTTATTTCCACTCATGGCGTGTGGCCAATTTTTTAGGTGGCTGCTGTTTGCAGGCATCATTTCATGGTGCATTGCCTCTGCAGAACCAGCCATACATGAAGAAGCCAGGGCATTTGTTCCTGCAGGTGGCAGAAATGTGAGCTATTTGAGTGCTTTTTGCTATTCACTGTTAGCTGTTACCTCTGCTCTAGGTATTGCTTGTTTTCTGGATTTTATCAGAGGTATGTCCACATGTCCATACCACTAAACTCTCTTCTTCAGCACCAATTTCATCAGGGACTTTGCAACTGATTCAACAGACATTTCAAGAGTTTCTTCATTGTTTCCAAAGAAGAATTTGCTTCTGGGATGAAATGGTTGGTACTGCCAGTGTATGTTGCGAGGGGGTGACAGCTGCATTTCCGGCTTCACAGGATTACTAGAAAGGAAACCTCATCAGTATTCAGGAGTGGCGAGATGTTATAGCCATGAAAATCATGCACACACAGAGAGAATATAAAAAGCACAGCTGAAATAATTTTTGTCTTAGAACACTGAGATGATGAGGTTTTTCCCTATATATAGTAGTGAGACCTGAAGAGCAGTAGCAAGCAAAAAAGAAAAGTGGGAAAACAATTTGGTGAATGGTGTGTTTCACATACACCATTCAATGACAATATTTATAAAAATCTTTTGGTTCCAATAGGTGGCTTTTAATGTTTTGGAAAATCAAGCTCGTCCTTTGAAGTCAGTTAATCAAACACCCTGCAAAAAGAAGGAATATTCACAGACTGAGGAAGACTAACATAGAGAAAGGAGTTGATTTACAGGATACTTAGCTAACAGCAGCTCAAGTGGACAGAAGATACACAGCCCATGAAGTACTCCTGCATGGTATTTTTATCCCAGCAATACTGAAAGCAAGGTTCTGAAACATGGTTACTGCAGATCCTGCTGCATTGACAAGGGGTGGCTTAAGGTACATCATCTATCTCTGCTTCTGGAAAGACTTACGTGTAACGAAAGGAAGACAGAGGACTCCTCAAAAATTTCTGTTACTTCAGGCCAGATTCTGGGACTCCTCATTAAAATGTGGATTTCAGTCTTTCAGCTCTCTCCTAGAATTCTTTATGTTGGATTCAAGCTCTGTGAATTAAAAAAGGAGGCAATGAAATAGTTAAAAAATAAATTTTCTCTTGATTTAGCTAAAGAAATAGCCCACAGTTATTGTATAACTGTAAAAAAATCTAAATCTAAATTCTATCTTGCAACTTGAGACGAGTATTGAAGATGTTTTTTTTGTAAATACAAAGAGCACTGTAAAGCATATTGCATAATTTTAAACAACCAGTGCAAAAATAGACAAACATGAAACAGTAAAGATTTGCAATTACATTAGCATTGTTATTATTTTAAATTAACTTGATATACACCTCTTTTGCCTCAGGGCCTCAAAGTAACACTGTGATTATGGTCAGTTGCAGATTAGAGGACAGGAACAGACTGGAGCAAAACCTACAGCACAGCAGTGACACCATGATTCTCCTGTAAACCTTCTGTAAAAATGTCCGTGCATTTTCAATATGGCCAGTCAAAAGCTCAATCTAAAAGTTATTTTGCATTATGAGAGTTTTACCTCAGCACCCTAGCGATGTTATTGTTGTCAGTGAGTACTCAGAACTGCTCTCGGGCCACAGTATCAGGCAGGTGATGCCCGAGAACCTATGCCACAGGGCTCTGCCTCCCAAATTCTAACACTGAAATTGTGGTAAGATTAAAAACAAAGCAAGAACCTCTGTGCAATTTGAAAAATGCAAGAAGTTTACAGTTGTACTTGATTTGGTATTTCCTCTCCTCTACTCTCTTCCCCGATCCCATTATAAATGAGGGAATCACATGCAGGTTTGTTCTGGCTGCACATTTCAGCTATAATGCTTGTCTGCCCTTTGTCTCCACAATGTGAAATCATCACATCTTGTATCCACCTTATCATTAAACCTCGATTTTTGTCCTTTTTTCAAACAAAGATGGTGATTATTGGCCCTGGCAAGTCTATTTTCAACTGTGAAATTTAGGATAATTAAGCAATGGGGATCCTTAATCAAGGAGCTGACTGCAGAGTTCACTAGAGGACTAATACTTCAGAAGCAGCTAGTTTGAGAAATCAGAAAAAGTGGTCAAAAGTAAATTATTCTGCGATTCACAGGAAAATACTTTTGTCCTGACAGAAGTATTCTGGACATGTGGCAAAGCAAGGAAATGCAGCATTGCAGCCACATAACCTATACAAGGAGCCTTAACAGATTTTCAGATGGGAATGGACTGCCAAGATGAGCTTTCAGATCCTGGGATCACAGCAGGGGAGATTCCAGAGGAGTGTGCACCTTCCAGAGCCAATCCAGGGACCTTGTCCCTGGAATCTGCAGACAAATCCAGCAAGGAGATGCTGACAGACCACTCCTACAGCCGGGTAAAGGTGGTGATATTCTATGCATGTCTCCGGGGAAGAGAGGCTTCTGGTGGTATTACAGCACTGGGTGCAGTGGTGTGGAAGAGTGACACTGATCTCTGGCTTGACAGCATGGGCTGCTATGCTTTTGAAATCAATCTGTGACAGAAATCTTCCTGAAGCAGCTCCCTGTTCAAGTGCACTTGCCCAGGTGCTGTTCTGCATAGGATACCCAGTCCTGGTGCTCGAGTGAGCCAAATGTGCAGAACACCAAGTCAACACAGCTGTCTATTACTTATGGTCCTTGTTAATAGACTACTGGGTCCTCTCATGGCAAAAGGCATGAGAACACCTTGGATTCTTGTATATTTGTGTGTGGGGAAGGAATAATTCCTGGAATAGTAGAGGTCCAGCTGTGAGGACAATCTGGAGTAGCAAGCATGGGCAAAGATTACCCATTATGAGATTGAAGGACATTGCCACTCCCTGAGTAGTGTTTCAAACAAAAGCTGAAGCTTGCATGATAAAAATGAGAGCTTTTCATCACTCCTTTTTGCTGTCACTTCTTACCCAAGAAGACAGCTGAAGGCTCTCATCCCTACCCCATCCACCCAAGCAGGTGTAGAGCAGTCAGAGATGACAACTTCTCAGTAACCAAGACCTACGGAGCAGATTCAAACCCTCAGAAGAAGGGAGGAAAACACTTCACTCTTCAGGTTCTGGAAAAAGAAATCAAAAGCACCAGCACACAGGAAATCAAATCAAAAGCACACAGGAAAGATAATTCTGTCCTAATGATATGATATGATATGACATCAGCCTGTATTCAATTTCCCATGCCCAGAACTTTTTTGCATGGTAGACCACAAGAAAAGCCACTCCAGGAGTACCAAAAAACCCACTTTGGGGTTATACTTTCTTTAAGTTTTCCACCAGGATAAACACACATTCATTCCAGATGATCTCCCCACAGGACTACACCATGGTGCCTTGTAGTGCACATTGCCATGCAGGCAGCTTGCTCATCATGGTGTCACTTGCAAGCAGCATGAAAACTGATCTATAGAAAGTCTCAGTACTGAGTTTCTGGCCCGTGAACCTCTCCTATTGCAGGTACCCACCTGCTACTGCAGACAGCAGCACTTAGATCCAAAGCAGTTTGAGCACCCAGAGCAAGGAACAAATCACCTACTCCTGGTGATTGTGTTTTTGCTATGGATGGCAAACAATGGTTCTGAAACACCCACATCCATCTTCACTGCTCTTCAGCGTTTAAATAGTACTGAAAGGGGAGGTTTTGTTTAGTTTTTTAAAATTGTAGGCAATGCTTCCTAGATTTATGTGGGACTTGAATTCTAAAGTGTTTTATGCTAACCTTTGTAGAGTGAAGGGTCGCTTAAACTCAGAGCACAGAGGGAGTACCCTCATACCCTGTAGTCACACTCCTGATGCATTGGATGAGCACCCATTTGTTTAACAGGGCTCCAGGCAAATAAACTGGGATGGTGGGGCTGGAATTCCAAGGTTTCCTCTCCTAAGTATGTGACACAATTCAGTACTTACCTGAAAGGGACAAGCAGGACGTGGTGTGTGCTTCATATTTGAGGTAACAAGGTCTGGAAGAGGGAAATGTGTGACCAGAAGGTACAGAGGAATCCACAACAGTGTCAACCTTCAAGTAGCAGTTATGCAGGATGGAGTTATCTTTTTAAAGCAAAACAAAGCATGCTATTTATAACCCCACTGATAAATGACTTTTTAAAAAGGATTCTAAAGCCTCATGGTTCTCTGACACTTAAAATTCAATTGCCCTGCTGAATGTTTCTTTTCTGGATAAATATTAGAGGTGTAAAGCAATGTTCTATTAAAAGTGTGGCTGTGAAACGTATTTGTGTACTTGTTCTAAATTTAGCCTTCTGAAAGTTGTGTTCATGTAACTCAACTTTTCCAAAAAATAGCAACAATATGGCTTTTACTTTTTGGTGTGGTTTGCATGATTGTATCTATTTAATTACTCCCTTGTTAACTGAATGGCTCATACTGATCTTTTTGCATCACTGCTGGCTGATTTTGTTTCATAGATCTGAACAGAGACTTTTCTCTCTTACAAGATGGTCCTAAGAACCCAGTTACACTGCTTGAACTCTCTGAACAGTCTGTGTGATTTTTAACTGATGCTTTTATTCCACAAGTTTAATACAGACATATGTATTTATGTACAAACATTGAAAAAAAATGAAACTCAGTCTTTTAATACAGCTGAATTTTAAATGGAAGTTAAACACAGAAATTAGAGACACGGGTGCCACTGTAATAAGTTACCTTTTTAGTGGTAGTTCGTAGCTGCCCTAAGAGTTAGATGTAGATTACAATCTGCATCTTAATCTTCCTTCTTTACAGAGAGAAAGAGTAGCCTGTCTCACGTCTATATTTGGTGCAGAGTGCATACTCCACTGTGCTAACACACCACATCAGGAAGGAATTTCAAATGCTCCTAAGGAATTTAGTTACAAAAGTCCTGTTGGCTTTCCTTACATGCATGGGCAAGGGAACATAGTAATCCTGTGTAATAAACTGTTCTCTTTCTGCTGCTGCTGCCGGAGCCTGAACAACGGGCTAATGAACCCTCTAATGTCTCTTCACCCTCCTGACAGAGTTGAATATCCTGGGCCACCGGCTTTGTCGACAACCTTTCAACTGGGCTGACTTGTGCCATGTGCCACCTGTGAGCTGCTAAAACGGCTTCCCTTTTGCATTCACCACAGCAGAGGTCCATAGGCTGTGCAGTATTTGGTTTGGACAACACCCAGTGAGACAGAAATGTTGAGCTTCACCAGGGGTGCTGATGGGGTAAGTCTGTTCTCCAGCTGATTCTGTGGAAACTGGAGAGCCTCCCTGCCATTTCTGCAGTAAACTTACGAAGATGTGCTGATGTCTTCACCTGTAACGTGAGAGAGAATAAGACATGATCCCTTCGCAATTCACACTTGTGAATTGTTTTCTGTTTTGTTTCATTTTTTTTTACCTACTTCAAAAGTTAGAATTTTCACTGCTTATATTTTGCCATTATATTTACACTAGAATAGTCATCAAGTCACTTCTTTCTCATGTCTTTTCTCTAGCTGTCACTTTAAGGAGAGGTGTAAATCCAACTTGTATTTTTTATTGTCTATGACAGCAAAATCAAATTAAACTTGCTAAAAAATATGATAGCAAGTAATGTGTTTCAATTTGGAGAAATCTGTTCAGATAGCTTGACTTTGAGGTACAGCTGTTAATCACTCAGAGCTGTCAATGGCTTCAGAATTATTGCAGGGGCCCATGTTCCCCTCTCTCTTTCTTTCCTCAAAGTGCCTTTTATCCTCATCCTCCAGTTTGTTGTTGTATGAAACCGCCTCAAGGTTATCTGCAAGTAAAAAATCTAAAGGGTGGTTTTTTTGGTTTTTTTTTTTTTTTTTTTTTTTTTTTTTTTTTTGTTGGGTTTTTTTNTTATGTTTAACAAGGAAAGGAACTTCTTCCTGAAAGCACTAATGTGTTAATTCATTCTGAGAACAAGAAATTTGTTTTGCTGCAAGTGTTCTTAAGCGGAGAATTCAACACCTCAGTTTTTTGTGCTGCCCATCTTGAATCACGTGCTAAGATAACAAGATATGAAGAAAGCAGATTAGATGAGCACATAACAGCCAAGCTTCGTTTATTAATTCTGTATTTCTGAGAAGAGGGTGATTGTACACTCTTCTAAAATATAAGAATGTAAGCAGTCCCTATGTGCTGCATACCTCTTTATCTTGTATGTAAGACTAGTAAAGCACGAGAAGACAATTTTTAAAATAACAGATGCTAGAAACAATGGTGTTTGTTTATATAGCACTTAGAATCTGGAGTTCTAAATTTAAAGATTATATGAGCTTTCTTAAAATTAAAGTGGAGGCTGAAGTGACATTTGGTTGGTAACCCTAGTTAAATTCGATAGATCTTTTCTATCATTTAATAAATAGTAGAGATTTAGGTACTATATTTACAAGTTCTAGGTACAAATAACATGTATACTCTGTGGAAATCCTCTAAGATCCATAAAGAAGGATACAGGGAAGAGGCAGCTTCAAGATGAAAGAGTGGGACATGATAAATCGATGACCAGTGGACTGAAATGTTTCAGCTGTCATTGCTCCCCGTGTCTGTTTACTGTATGGGTTTTTTTAAATGTTGTTGTCCTTGGAAGCAAACAAATAGATTTTTGCTCTTACCATCGCACTGAATTAGCAGTGTTAAGGTGTTTGCTGGTTTCTTGATCTCTGATACACTGTTGGTTTTACAGTTAACAGTGTTGCTTCATTTTCTTTCACAGAGACATGTTTGGTGTGACAGGGATAACTTTCCTTTTGGTATTTTCTCTGCTTTGTGTAATGAAGGTTTTTGGGTAGCTTTTTCTTTTCATTCTGCTTTCCTACTGTGGTATGAAGTGTCTTCAGGACAGGTGATGAAGGAGAGAGAGTAGAAAGGTTTTTGTTAGGGTGATGCACAGGTAGAATGGGAATATACAAGCTGTAATCCTTCACTATACTTTGAAGATTTAAATTAATCTCTAACTATTATTTCTGGAACTGAAACAATATTCCAGGCAACATGGACTATAGTTTGTTCTTAAAACTTTTTGCTGGAGGGAAGCAGGTTGTCTTTTACCCCTAGGGCACTTTTTCACAGCTGTTTCCCAGCCCTTTACTGAGACTCTTTCCATGGTGGCAAGGACAGGACAACTTCCTTTTGCAGCCAGCAGGGTCCTGGACTACTTTAGAGCCACATTTTGCTAAGTTCCTGGGCTCTCAACTGACAGGGACATACCTTCTGCCTGTGCTGCAGCTCTTACCTACCTAAAGTTAATGTCATTTACCCTGGCTGACCCTTTTCCCTCCCTCCTGCCCCGCTTGCAGCGCCAGTCCTGCCTCCAGAACTCGGCAGCAGTGACCCCTCACTGCCATGGGGGAGCCAGGCCCGTGTGGATGCCTGTTGCTCCTGGGTATCTGGGTTTGTGGGAGGACAGATTTCCCTCGGTTTGGTCTGCAACCCAGTCTCGGGGCCATTCTGGGCCTCTGGAGTGTCTTGTGCTGGTCCTTGCCCGGCCTCTGGATGCAGGAAGTTGGTTTGTGCCCAGGCTCTGTTTGTCCTGTCCCTCTGGCCCTCAGTAAAAGAGGAATGTCTGCAAGGCCCACGATTCCCTTCTGGTTTTTGTCAGCCTTCTCTCCAGGGCAGTTCTCTGCAAGAAAACTTCTTTCCATCTCAGTGTTAAGAAAGAGATGACGTTCCAAGTTACTGTTCCCCACAGGCCATCCATGTACTGTCTGACCTCTGGGAGGAGGCTCCTCTGTCTCCTGCCTTTCTCTCCTGACTGCTTGCCAGGATGGTTTTTATCATTCTTCGTTTGGGGTTTTACAAATACTTGATTAGAATTTCAGTTTGCCACCCCAGAACTTATTCAACTGGTGTAGGGTAAAGAGGCACCTCTTGCAGGAGAAATACCTACCTCCTGCTCAACCCTCACCCTTGATGTGACCTCCATGGCTGTTTTATGTTTTATGCTTGCTTTCATGCCCTCATTCCTGATACTTGGAAATGGTCCCTACTCAAAAGGTAAGACCATGGGAGCCAGTAAAAAGCAACAAACTCAGACTTGGAGAAGACTGATGTGTTTGTCCCTCTTTCAGGGGGGGCTGTGGAAGCAGTGTTTTTACACTTCTTTGCAAGCCCCATGAAGCCCATCAGTTTTCTGTGCTGTGAACCCCTGTTCTCCCAGGGGTGAGACAAGGCAGAAAGAGGAGACCCACTACATTTACAAACCAGTCAAAGTGAAGGACCTTGCATCTTTGAGGCTGCAGGGAGTGAACTTTGTCTCTCCCACAGGCATTTTCATAGTGCACCAGGAGCTCCAAAACTCTCAACAGAAAGAAACTCATCTCCAAGAAAGACGGACCCTTTTTCTATGTATCACTATAAAAACTGTGATTAGCACATTTTGCCTACTACACATGAGAAAAACCTGTGGATAAGACACCCTACATGCTGAAAATGAAGTGGATTTTATCACATTTACCTCTCAAATCTTTTTTATGTGCAGTTGTTTCAGATAATACATGACATTATTTACACCAGAGAGACTTGATTTTTTTCTGCTTTCCTGAGATTGTTTCCTTTGTTCCTTTGTTCAGTTTTGTTGTTTCCTGTGGACAGCTGGTGAATGTTCCTTTCTTCTTGTCATTCTTACTCTCTTCTTTCACACAGCAGTAGCAAAGGGAAAATATTTCTCTCTCCTGACACAAATAGCCTGCCTTTTTCTGGCTGCTACCAGGACTTTTGTTTGTTTCAGACAGAGGAACAGACAGGTAAGTAAACAAGACAAAGAAAAGCATACTTGTTAAATTTTCGCTTGGACACAGCTGAAATGGCTCACCATGCAATGCCAAAATCCTCAATTTTCTCCCAGGGTTGTGTTCTAAGATATGTTTTGATCCCTTGATACCTTTTCTCTGCCTGCTACTCCGATGTTTCCCTGTCTCTATCTTGAATGGTTAGCATAACATGAATAAATACAGTATCCATGCATTTGTTATCAGATGTTCTGAATCACTTGTCTCAGTTGTTGCCAAATTTGCTTATAGTCAACTTCTTGAGTGTGGCATTTTTCCCTTATTTCCAGCTGTCAACACTAAGAAAAATGATACCTCATTTAACTAGAGTGAAAAACAGCTCTTATGTCTGGCTACCCCAGGGAGATGATGGATTGGTCCAACTTTTGCCATGAAAAAATACACTCAGAATGTTCTTCTGAGAGAACAAAAACTCGAGGACATAATACCAAAATTGGTTTGTAACTCCTTTTGTAAGACTAAAAAGACGTCTGGCTGGTTTTTCCTAATTAGTTTTTCCAACAGCCAAGTGCTGTTTGTCCTCCAAGTGCAGTCCTGCCTGCAGGGTGAAAAATCCAAAATTGCTTGTCTTCTGGAATGCTTTTTTGAAAGCTGGAGTATTTAGCAGGCTTTGTAGAATGGATCTATCTTCCATTCAAACCAAAATAGGGCTGTCTTATGTTTCAATTTTAAAGTTTTCTTTAGGACTTCTGTCTCCCAGGTTCTGTGTTGGGATTAAATATCAAATTTTTGTTCTGCCCTACCTATTACAGGAATACATATGAGTCCCAAGGAGATCTGTCTAATATTTCAGTGGCAGGGTCCCTGGGCCTCTTACAGGTGTTACAAAGAGTTTCAGAAAACTATGTGGTACTTGTTCCTTGGTTGGCAGCTTGAGGATTCATGGTTGTGTTTCAGCACAAGGGATGGATTTACTTTGCAAAGCCCATTTTGTTCAGCACAAACCACTGTAAAAGGCTTCTTCATATCCTGTCTGAAACTCATGGTTTGAAGGTGGTGCTCAGATCAAGATTATAATCTGCCAATAATTGGAGGGGGGAGAATTGAACAAATAAAAAGAAAAATGGCACCTTGACACATCAATTGAAATTCCCTGTAACTACCGTAAGTTTCTCCTAGTCCAAACTATTTTAGAATTTGCTTCCAGATCTTGGTTCCATTGCAGGTGTGCATGTTCTTGTTTGTAATTAGCAAATCTAGTTTATATAAAAACGTATTTAAATGTTATATATTTTTAAACAAACCAAACAAGCAGATGCTTAGGGGAGACATCATGCTTAGCAGATGTATGTAGTTTCTTGGGTGGAATTGTTTTTCCAGAGTGACCTGCAAGCCGAAACAGCAGTGTCACTTTCTCAGCTGTTCTGTGGAAGGAAACCCAGCAGCTGCTGTCCCATAGTGTGGGCTACTTGTGGCATGCTCTGGACTAATGGCAATAAAATTAATATGCCAAACCAATACTGTAATCTAAACGTGTCTAATAATTCTCCACACTGAATAAAATACTTAAGTGGAGTTTAAGCAACTATTAGAGAGGTCTTCCTTATGCTCATTTAGATCAAAATGAAGACTGTAGAAACAATTTAAGATTAAATTGAAAAGCAGGTAAACTATCTTAATCTTAGACAGGAATAAAGTATTCCTTAAGAATTCAAAGTACTTGGTTTCCTTCTCTGATTGTTATGGTCACTATACCTTTAAGTATTTTTGGATTAAAAATCCCCTGTTTTGATTTAGCATTTGACTTATATATACATGCTCATCCTGTTTAAAGACTTTGATTCAGCGGAAGAATCATGTTGAACATATATATTCAGTAACTAGTAAGCGAGAAAGTATTTTACTTGTATAATGTGAAAATGTAGATTTGATGGTTGCATGTTTGCAACCTCATAACAACTGGGTTTGTCTGCACAGAGTCAATGGTTGTTTTTTTTTTTTTTTTTTTCTAGCTGTTTTAATTTGAGAACCTTTTTACATTTGGTTAGCTGGTGTCAGGCGATGTCCATGGAAGAAGCCCTTCACACTTCAGTTGGTGACAAAAAAGAACAGGCAGCTTAATGCTACCAAACTAGGGGTGTGTCAAATCTCTCTCAAGAATGATAAACTCAATGGAGTCGTCTATTTTTAACCTCCTGTTCTTTCCTTTTGGCAGCCTAATCAGTGTTAGCTGAGCCGTTTCACTGAATGAATCCAACCGACCCTGGTGCTTTCTGAAATGAGCAGTGGACCCTGAAAGAGCGTTTCAAGTCGGCTTTGATGTGTGAAGTCCCACTGTGAAGGACGATGTCAGATGAAGCCAGCTCGGAGCAGAAGCCCTCTACAACAACAGTCAGCTCAGTGGCCGTGCAGGCCGGGGATGCCAGCATTGTCATAGCTGTGCTCAAGGTAAGGCAGAGGCTGCTGCCGTGTCTGTTCTTGTCTCTCTGCTACTCCGTCATTGACACTCCTTTTAAATATTCTGGGCAAATGAGCAGTTAGCATGAAATGATACAGCAAGGCCATTTGATTAGTCAATATCTAATAGAGTTTTCTTGGAAGTTAACACTTGTTTCTGTTCACAATTACTGTTTGTGGCTTTTGAGTTGTTTGGGTTAGTTATTTTTTTTCCGAATAGGATAAATAATTTGGTCAAAATATGTAGGCTCTTGGAAGGAATTCCTCTTACTCTTTTTAAAAAGAGATAAACAAAGAGTGGCATAAAATGTGTTTAAAGCATGATGATTGTAGTTAAGACTCCTTGAGTTATTTTAACCTGTACTCAGCAATAACTTCGCACAATAAGTGGTTCTACAAACCCCATAGATGAGGTATTTTCTAGGGAAAAAAAGTCTAAGCCTGCTAATGAATAATAATTTTTGAAAGCTGTGAATTTATAGTCCCACGTGTTTCAGTAAAACCCTTGTGTGTGTACAGAAGCACCTAGAGACCTGTTTTGTGAGCTGGAATCCACACCTACAGTTTGCATAAAACTCGGCTTTGGGAGTAAATCTGGATGCTGGTAATGAATCCCAGCTGGAATTTATTGGCAGTTTGATTTTTCTCTCTCCAGGCAACTTGGAAAACGTGCTAACCTCAGCCACTAGAGTTTGTTTGTAATGTGGAATACGGTGATAATGAGTTGAGTTGTCACCTAATTCAGGTGATTATTCAGGATGGCTTACCTCAGTTGCGGGAAGGCTTTTTTCAGATCAGTTTTCACCCTTCCTGTGAGGTGGTCTGCTGTTGCAGGGAAGTAATTCCATGGCAAGGAGACTCAAGTTGAGGGTGAAATAATTTATTTTTTGCCCGTGTGCTGTGGAACCATGCTAGCTTCCAGTGACATCAGGGCTTCAGTCCTTATCAGCATCCTTTGGTTCCTGTTCCAAAGGCTGCTAAGTGTCCCTGCTGCTACCTGTGCAATCTCTTGCTTCATATATTCAGTATAGAGGTACATTGGACCTACGTGGTAGAAAAAAGATTTGGGGCTGTGGTTTTTGCATCTGCTGTAAAATATTTGTAACTTCTGCCTGCCCCACTCACCCACCAAGTTCACTTAACTATCTGTGCCATCTTCAGCTGAAAGGGGAGTTGAGTCAGAGAAAACTTTTTGGCTCTTTGTGATAATGTCACTCTTCCTGGGCAAAACCAAAATCGTAGCACCTTTTGGATAACACTGGTCTGGGATTTTGTTACCTGTGAAGTAACTGAATGAAGTTTATACTGTATTCTCAGTGTCTTCGTTGTGTGTATGGTTCCTGTGCTACTATGACCACAGAAAGTACGTGTGAGCTGAGAGTGTGAGTAAATAAATGAAGGAAACCTTGTGTTTTCTGAAGGCTGTAATTGTTTGCTTATTACAGTGTGGAAAATGGGTGAAGCTTCAGCTGGCTGAATCGACACCAAATATATTAGAAATTGGCAGCAATCAAGATGAGGCTAAAAAACTACTTCAAGATCATGAATTCCTGCTATCTAAGCTGAAGGTAAGATGTGATAAAAAAAAATCCTGGAGTCGTAGTTCAGGTACAAGAGCTGATGTAGCTGCCTGAGCCTCCTATTGCAGTGTGGTAGTTAGGTTAAACTCCACACAAAAAAAAGTATGTTCAGCCTTTGTCAGTGTAGCAGATCTTCAATGACCTTTGTGGGTTCCTTCCAATTCAGGATATTTCATAATTCTCTGGAAATTAGGCTTCTTCATTGGATAAATATGCTTCTGACAGCAGCCGAAAGCTGACAGAAAGACACAGGTTTTTCCACTTTATACATCAGTGTCAAGTCAGGTGAAAAAATCCTACAGCTCTCCTATAGCCTTCAGTAGCTGCTAAATATAATGGAAGGTCAATTCATTTTTTTAATTCTCCAATGTTGTGAAAAGTTTGATTGTTTTATAACAGCTGTGAACGCAAGCAAGCTCCTTGTAAGTCTGAAGCAGATATTCCACAAACATTTTCACTGAATGTTAATTGATGTAAGTTGCATTAGGAATGATATTGTACGATTAGAACAGCGTGTCTTGAGCTACGAAGATTTTAGCTAAGTAACAGTCCTAAAATCAGATTTTGGCATTCATGAGAGCAGATTATCACGGAGGCGTTTTGACACTGAGTGACAGGCTTGCTTGAATGAACTGAATTATTTTAAATGTGGGTGTTTGACAGTGAGAGAAGTCTGAAGGCACCTAAAAAGAAATTTTGTTTTAATGTTTTGATGGGGCAGGTGAACTTTATATATGTAGACAAATAAATTCTTCTAACATCTTTGAAGCTATGAACAGTAACTTGTCTGTTTAATTTTTGGGGAGATTACATAAACTTTAGATCTGAAAGAGCAAACATGATTTGGATAGGATCAAGTATTTAATTTAATACCAATGACTATGTGCTTCCTGAATCATTAAAAATCTCCAGTGTGTGTGAGGTAATTCAATATAGTATATAGAGAATGTAGCTAATACAGTGCATTGTGTGGATTTTGAAGAGTATGAAGATTATGATGACCAGACACCCAAAACCAACCAAAATACCCAGATCCTAGAGAGAGGTGGTTTTATTTTCTTTTTTTAAGCAAGTGCCTCATCTTTATTGTCACTAATGCAACATTTGGGTATTCTTGGAACAAGCTGCTGTGTCCTGTTTGAGCAATTCAGAATTAGCTGAGTTCTTACACACTGATGACAGGAAGAAACTGATTATTCTTCTCCTAATTTTCAAAAATAAATATTAAAGAGTGGAAAAAGAAAACAGAGTAATTCCCATCTTTGAAGGAAACTCCCATCTTTGTAAGAAAAACAAAATTTCAAATAACATTTTATTATGGAGTCAAATCAGATCAGAAAATTTATTATGCATGTTAAAGAATGCTTGTCATCCAAATACATTGGGAGCCAATACTCATTATTTCATGTTTTATACCTGTGGTTCTTGCAAAATTTGGCATTGATTAATGAATATTCTATAAAAGAATAAAGTTCAAAATGGCTACATTTTCCTCAATAATATGAACTGTGATAATAAGGGACTGCAATGTTGTTATAATTCTTCCTGGCTGTGCCTTTTACAGCCATCACCATTTGTGACTTACAGTAGGCTGTTGACACTTGTCAGTAATTACTTAGTCTTAAGTCACTAAACCCACCCATGAAAAGTTTTTCTAAGAATGATTCTTAGTTTTTGAAATATTGTTTCTAGTAATTTTTCCCCTTAGCATTTGATAATGAATTATGCATTTGCTGTGTAAAGTTGGGTAAGAGGCAGTTTGGATTGTTGTCCCATTTCTTTTTTATTGTTGTAAAAAATAAAAGGAAAATAAATCCTGACAGATACCCATACTTGATATGCATATGCTTAACTTTGCTGATTAGTCTAACTCAATTCAAAATTAAACTTTTGTGTGGGTCAGGCAAAAATTCTTGAACAAGTAATGATTTGATCATGAAACTAGTCCTGCTTAAGGGAAGAGTTAGGTGATTAATACTAAATACATCTGCAGAATCAGTAGAGATGAACCTATCAACTTTTAGAAGATAATTTATGGAATAGTTTTCCATTCTGGCACTATCCCATGTTCTTCTGTAAACTTGTTCTAGGTTTTGATCACCCCTTTGCTTTTTAGCTTCACTATTCTCATCCCAGTATATTTATTGCAAGTTATAATCAAAATATTCAGGCCAAATTCTTTTCTCAGTTTAATATGTTGAAGACTCACAGGTGTAAGTAAGGACAAAATCTGGCACAGTGACCAGTGATCAGTTTACAGTACTTCTGATGCTTGAGGAAAAGGAATGTAATCCAGCTCTATTTCAGGGAATTGGTTTTGACTTAGCAACATTAACGGGGTTAAAGAAGCCCAAACAACCAGTTTGACACTCAGTAGGGCAGATGGTACTTTAAAGAGTAATTGGAATAGACTTGTTGAAAGAGAAAACAGTAAATTCTACAACATTTTGAAAGTTCTTTTACTGTTCAGAATTATTGTGACAAAACTTGGTGTGTGTTCTTCAGGGCCTTAGGAAAAAACATATCCAAAATACTTTGCTTGGTAGAATATACTCTATCATAGTCATTACTGATTTACATTTGTTCCATTACATTTAGGAGCTGGGAACACCCTACTACTTAAATAAAAAACAGAATAAAACTTTTGAAAAGGGCCCCACTTCAAATGTTTATGGGTTAGGAAACAGATGTGTTATTATTAATGGAGTTGAAAGAATAAATGTTGAACAGGAAAGATTAAAACTGAGACTAAACAGAGAACATGTATACAAAGTTTACATCCAGTTAAAATTCCCCTCAGTAGTCTCATCTAATATATTATGATTCTAAGCTAATATATTCTGTTGTTCCCGTATGTTTCTGTTTTGCTAAATCAGACCATTTCAGCAGTACCAGTTATGTCGAAATCATCAACTTCTGTGATTACATTCAAGTCTCTTTCCCAATATCTGCCTCATCCTTCTTTAGGTGACTTTCAGCAGGTTCATATGTTCTGAAAATATAAATATATGCCTATGTGCATTTTGATGTCTCATTCTTCACAATTAAAAAAAAAAAAAAAGAAGAATCAAACCCATAAAACCTGAGACAAATCATCCAGGAGGTAAAATTATATAGATTGTAGTTTCCATAGATTTCTCTGCCTTTCTTCTGTTTCCAACAGAAGTGCTACCTGGAGATAACACGATTTCTTAGTGTTTGAGTCTCTCAGTATTAAAACTCACTGGATCGTCTGGAGAAAAAAAAAATAAAAAGAGTGTGTGTGTGTATGTCCATAACAATGTTAGGATTCCCAATAGGGCATTCTTGGTTTGCTTCCAAAGTTCTGGTTTTTATCATGACAGAGACTGTGGCAGAACGGCCACAAAATTGAAGTCAATCTAGCCCATAAACTTAAGTTTAAAACATCATTGTTATTAATTTTGCTCATGAACCTGAGGATTGCTCCTAATTATTTTATTTACTTTAATTCACACAGCATAAATTGTAAAATAGTAATTTATATGCTAATAGCCAAGAAAAACAAATTAGAAAATTGCATTCTTCAAAAGGCACTAATATAATACACTCATTTTTTGCATTTGATATCTTTTAAACAAGCCCTTCAGTTATTTCAAGTAAAAATGTTTTCAAAATGCTTATTTTTCAGTAATTTTGTTATGGAAAAAATTATTTGTAAATATTTTCTGAATTATTGGAAATTAATTGTTGAGGTCCCCAACAGAAAAGTTAAAAAAGTAAAATGTAATAAATATCTTTTCTCAGTGTTAGTTCAGCTCACTCATCAATTTCAATATTTGTGTGAACAAAATTCCCATCAAAATAGTATATATCTTGAAGAAGCTTTATGACTATTTTCTGGGCTTCAAGTTAGCAACTGTGTTGTCTAATTTCAGCACTACGTTTTAGCACTAACTAAAGGTTAATTTTAGCAGCATCTCAGTGCTAAGAGAATGGGAGGGTAGTTTACACCGCTGAAAATTCCAAGTTACGGAGTCAGTGTACAACAGCCAGGAAAGGCAAAAGGTAACTTCCCCCTCTCATTCCTTGCTCTTTTAACAGAAGGAAAAGTACCCGAATAATGGACTATGAACAAATGAATGCAAAAGCCATACTATCCAACACAGCTTACATAAAAGACTTTTTCAGACCTTCAGTTGCTTGCATTCTGTCTTTGCTGCAATATCAGAGGCAAGTGTACCCTGGGAAGGAGTGGGGGAGAGGTGCCAGGCAGGGAGCATTCCTGCATTCCTGCATTCCCGCATTCCAGCATTCCCGAATGCCGGCATTCCTGCTGCAGGCCTGGGAGTGCATCCTCAGCATCCCTTCAGCCCATCTCAACCACAACACTGCTCCCTCGCAGCTACCACGGCTCTTCTTTTACTGTGATGGAATTACTCATTCTGTATACTTCTAATAGAAATTGAAATCGGTCTGTTGTTTTTAAAACAATGCTTTTCTGGCATGGTTTTACTGGCAGCAGCAGAATTTGCATGTTTGTACAAGCTGGTTTTTGACTACACGCTAGGCATTCCTTGTATTGTCGAGCTTCATTCCAGCTTCTCAGAGTCCAAAGAGAACTGTACTCCTCTATTTTTTGTGTGTGTGTTCACAGGGAATCAAAGTTCATAGAAAGAAACAAACAGCATGTGAAGTGAAACATGTTCATATCACAACATTGTTAATTTGAGAAATAACAGCGCCATGTACTCAGAATTAGATGAGCTAGATACATTTCTTTTGCTCTTTCAAACTGGAAAAATAAAACAAACACAAACCCAGACGTTTTCAGGAAAGAATATTCTTCCAAATTTTTTCTGCTCTGTTGAAACAATGAATATATTTTTAAATGTATTATTTGAGAAATCAATAGAAAACTGAAACATGAGATTCCAAAAATGTTTGAAACCATTTTAATCTTTGCTGGAAAGCTATATTAAGTTAACTCAATTAATAAAAACCTTATTAAAATTCCAGTTTTTCTGAAATATTTTGTTTTCCGTAAGTCATCATTTTTTGATGGAAACACACATTTTTCCTCTTAGTAAGTTTTCTTCTAGATCAAGAGACACAAGTTGGAAAAAAGGAAGTACCAATTGGATATTAGAAAAAAAAATGTTTGACCATGAAAATGATGACATTCTGGAACAGGCTGAGCAGAAAAGTTCTGGAATTTCCATTGTTAGGGATATTTAAGACTTCATGGGCTAAACCCTTGAGTAACTAGAGCAAGGGGTTAGACAGATGACCTGAAGAGTCCTGTCCAAATTATTCTTTGACTCTGTGTTGATAAAAGATTTCTATTTCAAAGATAAAAAGTAGAAAACCAGTAATATCAGTCTACTTCATTTAAGAATAAACTTTTCCCATGTGTGGTATATAGAAACTAACGTAGTTGAGGATAATTATTTGAAATGTTCACAGTAACTGGTAGCTTTGACAGTTGCAGGAAGCATAATTTTAAACTCATGGCAATAAAACCTTAATATCACTCTGACCATCTCAGGTATTTGAACTGTTTCTCAAAAAAAGAGTAGTTTCCTGTAAAATATTTATCTTTTTTTTTATTAGTCTGTCTTTTCAAAACACAACTTTTTCTGTTGCTGAGGAAACAGACAACATGACAAGTCTTGATATTTTATGAAGTTTTTTTGTAGCATTACAGGAGCTATTATTTGAATGCAATAAAATACACACCTGTTTTAAATGAGTGAACCATATTCAACCCATTCTAAAGAAAAAGATTAAGTCTGTATTTCAAAACTTCCATTAATCAGTTCTAAACACTAAAAGGCTATTACACGTAACAGTTTTATAATTCTCTTTTCTTTGTAACTTTATGCACCCTAGTTTTGCATTTCATAAAATGCAGCAGTTTAGTTTGCTTTAACTTTCTAATTTTCTTTGGTTGGATTTGAATTCATCTCATAGTAACTGAATTTTTAAAAAAGGCATGAAGCATGACTGATAGCTTTTGAAATCCATTCCAGTTTTCTCTGTGTCTTAGGGATTATGTGCCTCACAGCTAATCAATTACTAGAAAACATAGCCTACTTGTCAGGGACCAATGTTAATTAACAACCTGCTCAGAAAAAAGGCTTCTAAAACAGGAAAATCTGCTGCTGGGTCCTATATCATTTGTGTAGCATTCATCTTGCATAGTTAAGAAACATTTAGCATTTGGAATGTCTTTTAAATATGTTGAATTTGATGTAATACTAGGATAAAAGCATACCTAGTTTTATTTCAAAATATAAAATAGTCAGCTCTTTAAAAAGCTAGTCTTTGCCAAGAAATTCCAAGTGGAATACCTCAGATGTCACCTGGTTTTCTACAGTGTATTCAGAACAGCTGTGAAACTGGTCTGATCATTTTGGTGAAATGAGCCTTCTAGTGACAAGCAGTTTGTGTGTAAAGTTCTGAAAATATTTTATCCCTTTTTTTCTAATGTCGGCATTGTCATGACTATAATGCTTCTCATTAATTGGTATTAAGATGTTGAGTTAGTAAAGAGACTATCAATATCTCATATAGTAATTTCATTTCTGTTATATTAGTTACAGAGCTGGTCTGAAATGTTAATAACATCTCATGCTGGATAATTAATGACTGCCACTACTTTTCCAGAGTTGTTGTGCATGTAACAATTTTATGCCTCACCAAGAAAGAAACATCATAAAGGCTTCTCTTAGAGCTCTGCTTCATCACCTTTTTATCCAGTGGTATAAAAGTGGCTGTTAAATTTGCCTAATAAAAATTTCTTTTCACATTACATAATCATGTGGTAGCACCTCTAATAACAAAAAAAAAAAGTGACACTTTATTAATTCATGCTCATGATAAAACCCAAGATGGTGGTTGGGAAGAATACAGAACAAATGCTAATCAATTTTTCTGACACACTAGAGATTTGTAACATAAGCTGGTAATGGGCCTGCAGCTATCTTTCTTGTGGTGAGATTAATAAAGGGAAGGAAACACAGAAGAATTATTTTGACAATAGAACATTATCATTTGGTGGCCAGCTTGAGCAATGCAGCAGGCTGAACTTGAAACATTACATAGCTTAGGTGGGGTTTTGGGGAGAATATATACTTATATTCGAGCCACTCTTGTCTGGATTGCATTGTAGTTATCAGAAACTTAGGAGTAAATTACCTTACAAACTTCTAAAACTTCTAAAGTAATGTAATATGGTGACATACGAAAGAGGATTCAAAATATCTACACTGCTACCACTTTAAGGAAGACAGGAAGATCCGTGTTTATGGAGATGTAGAAATGTTGGAGTCTTAATATTAGAGATAAAATGATAAATTGTCTTAACTCTTGTTTGTGAATGTTATAAAAATATTGCCTCTTAAGTGCAGAGGAAATTCAGAAGTTTGCTATAAAAGTTGCAGAAATAGCTACACTGCTATCACTAGGAACTGAAAATAAAGCAGGAGTAGGAGGCTTGTGGCTAGTTTATTAGACCCACTGTAAAAGTATCCTGACACCAATATCAGCACAATGTTTTGGATTTTGTTCGCAGATTTCTTATGTTTGTTTTTGGTATTTTTCCTTCTCAGGCTTTGGAAGACAAGGTATGGGACCTGCTGCATGAAGCAGACAAGGTTGCAGAGGAGAACAAAGAAAAGAGTCAGGTTTATGATGCCATGGCAGAGACCCTTGGGGATGCATGGGATGCTCTCATCATTATGTTAGAGAAGCGACAGGCACTGCTGGAACTTACTTCAGTGTTCTTTGAAAATGCTCTGGAGGTTTGTATTTAAATCAAATAACTCTTAATTTGAAACCGCCCTCATCTTACAGGTACTCTGACCTCTCTAATTTTAATGTGTTACATATTGTTCATTGTATTCCTAAAGGTTGAGGCAAACAAGAAAATTAAAAGCTTGGGATGCATCCTTCCTTTTCCACCTTTCGGATAGTACAGGATGAAGCTGAACCAAAAACCATGTAGACTTTAAGAAATATTTTAGTGACGATGTCTCCAAAATTTGTACTTGCGGGAAAATGCCAGTGAAAAGCAAAACTGAACCAAAACCTAAAATATGTATCTCAGTGGCTATGGATATTCTGCAGAATATCTCTCATTCCTTATGATTAAAATTATTTGGCATTGAAAGAACTTATTCTCAGGTGCCTTCACTAATGCACACTGGTGATTGGCCACTGAAGGTTTTACACTAAAATATCCATAAACCTATGGTATTAAATAAAGCAAACATTAGTCTAACTAGACAGTCCTTTACCTGACACTTCGATGTACAGATGGACACAAAAGAACAACTGTGTGATCCCTGTTTTGCCCATTTCTCTATCTCTTATCCTAATTCACTGATAAACACAGGGAGCTAAAAAATAGAGGGATTCCATACCCCACAGGTACACTCTGTGTAGCCTCATGATCAACCGTCCCCACATGCTGGAACTCAAAGAGTTTAATAATTCTCCCTGATAATTTTGTTTCTATAGTATGCCAGTGCCACCTATAAATTGCAGAAGCAAAAATGGGTCGACTAACTTCCTAAGAAGTCCAAGATCAACAATCCACTAATTATTGTGTCCTGATAATGTGTATTATACAAAGAAATTAGATTTGGCATAAGGCTTTGTAGGAAAGAAGATTCACAAAGTGGCAAACTGTAATTACAGCTTATTTCAACTAAAATCCTTCAATCAATCAGTGCCTCAAAGAAAAAAAACAACTCAGAAGGTGCATAGCAGCCACAAAGCATCTATACCTGGCAGTCACTAAAAATGCCTTTCTCCAAGAATTTACAAATTCTCATGAACTCTCCCAATAACACATAGATTATGAAGCAGTTATGAAAAACGAAATTATACTGTGCTTCTCCCTATCCTTTGTTTTCTTAATGCAGTTTGCTGTTAAAATTGACCAAGTTGAAGATTTCCTGAAAAATGCCCAAGAATTTGACAATATTGAGTCTTTGAGAGAGCTACTTCTGCAACAAGAGCATCATACAAAAGGTACAAACAGTATTCCACTCCTGATAGCATGTGATTGTGTACTGGCTTCTTGAAGGAATAATTTCGTTCTTTCTGTGCATATTTTAAAAATATTTTACAGGAAATACGCAAATACTCTATTTGGGAAAATATAATGGTGAGATAGCTTTTTAGCAGACTTGCTGGAAGATATGAAGCTTCTGGTTTCCAGCTAGCCCTTCCATCTCTGTTGCTGCAGAGCAGGCAGTGGCAAGCTTTTACTCTGACTTCAAAGCAGTTCAGGTCAGGTGAGCTGCCAAGAAACCAAACTGACTTTTAGTGCTGATTTGCAAGCAATTTCTAAAACCATTCTTCTTTTGCCTGGGACAGTTCATTCAAGAGCTACCAATGAATTAGCATTTTTCCGTGGATAGATTTCCGTCAGAAAAATTTCCATCAGGAGATTTCCAGTCAGCTTTTGTAACAAGCCCCTGCAAAACCCCTCAGTCTCTTGGGAGTGACCGGGGGAGAAGTTTGCCCCCAGATTTTCTTTGGCCAGGGTTGGGGTTTGAAGCAGAAGTGGTTAAGTGATGGTGGGAACTACAAGATAGAGGTGGCAGCTCGCCAGCTTCAGAATCCTTTTGTCTACAATGGTTCCTTGCATTTTGCTTCTGCCTTTGAGGAAAGCAGCCGTGTTTTCCTTCCCCATCAAATTGTCTGATCTGTTCGAAGAGGTTCTGTGGCTAGGACTGTAACACTCTTGCAGAAAAGCTGCTCTCTCCCCTTCAACAACTTTCCTCCACACACCTTTGCCCATAAAGTGTCTTCCACATGAATTCTTTTTGTTTATTCAAGCTTCCATGTGAAGCACCTTCTACCATATTGTGGCACATTCAAATCAAAAAGAGAAAAAAAATTTTGGAACTAATTTCATTGTGTGGCTACTTCAGACACCTTTGCAATTCCATATGCTTCTGTATTTTTTCTAAGTCTTAAGACTAGATCTTTGTAATTTTAATCAAAGTTTGCTATATGATTACTAACACTTGGCAGAATACCAATCATACTTTATTATTTACTAGTGGAGCACTAGCTAAAATATTTTTAGCTACCTTGAACACCAGGTATTCTTCCTAGGAGGCTGAATAGAGAATCGAATTCAGATAAGCTCTAATATGGGTTTTGGGCCTTCCAAACTGATCTTCATGGGAGCAAAGTGCTCACTGCATACCAATTTAAACTTGAAGTATCTGGCAGCAATTTACTGCTGAAACATGGGTCTGAAACTGTAAAGATCAGATGAAATGGTTTGCCAGAGAAATATTGCTTTGATGGCAATAATCCTTTCCTCAGATGGAGGAAAGTGGCTGCAATTTACTGACTTCTTATTCTACCTTAACCACATAAAATTTTGAAAGCTGATATTGAGCTATTTGATAAAAAACAGAGCTTTCTGCAAAAAGGGTACTATCTACCTGCTCCAAAGGAAGGTGGCTGGAAATACAGCCCTGACCAAGTATTGACTCTACCAGTATGTGATAAGTAGTTTATCACAAATGCTTATTACTCTGGAATAAAAAAAAAAGATTTTGACACAAACACATTTCACCATCAAATAAAAAAGGTGAAAACATATAAAATATCCTTGTTTACCCATTTCTATGTGTATTCAATTTTGGATGGACTGAAATTAAACATTTCTGATTAATACCACTTTTTGGGAAGGCAAGAAGTAAAATGGACAGGCTTATTGCTGACTTGTTGCAGTGGGCTCGTGGAAACTAATCTCTCTTTTTAGCCGTGGTGACTGAAGAGCTGGAGGCCTCCCACTCTGCTTCTTCCCTAGGTGTTGTACATGAAAGGTGGGGATTTAGGGTGCTTTGCCTTGAGTTACCAGTACATGTACCCAGCTGGGAAGATGAAAGGTTCAGGGGGGTTGCTTCTTGTTGTTTCAGTGGAAGCTTCTGGAAAATATTCCTTTCTTTATACTTTTCTTCATGTCTACCTTGCCACTTATATTGGCTTGTCTCCCCTTCTTCCTCATTCCCTGCCTAAAAAATTTCCCTGTTTTTTTGAAAGATTTAGAAATACTGATCATTGTCTATTCAGTAGATTTTGAAGTTTGTGACTTTAAGGAGCTGTAACAAAGACAGACAAGTGACAAAGAGGTCATTAAAGTGGACTAGTCCACTGAATTTTAGCCCTGAATGTGTCCAGGTAAAAACTATAGAAAAAAGGTAAGAGTTCCTGATACCTCTGACATATTTATAATAGCCTCCAGGCACCAGAACACTTTTTTTCCCTAGTGCCTGTGAGGGATGTAAAGACCTAAACTTAGCTTGCATCGCTAGTGAAAAACTACAGAGGCTACTGACCCACACAGGTTGTAGGGTGGAAAATTCCACTTCAGCTTACCCAAGGATTGGGAAACCTTCAAAAAGAAATCAGTTTTGAGAAAACAATAATATTTCTGGGTTTTTTCTTGATGTCAGTCAGTACAACATTAAATGTGTGTGTATATATATGTTTGTGTATACACCACTGTACCTTCATAGGTTTACATGAGAGCTGTCCAAATTGAAATATCTTAGTATATACACACTTTCTAAAATAAGCATTTATGTCCACGCAATGCATGAAAATACATTGTGCTCGTGTATGCAAATAGATAGTTTGAAAAATACTTGGGTAATATTTGAAATATGTTATTAGAATCACAAAGCACTCTGGGTTTTTTTCTTGATGAAATTCTGTTCTTACAGAACTTTTGGAGAAGTCACTTGCCCTTTTAAACAAAAGCCAAGACCTAACTCAATTCATAGAAGAATTCAAATGCGAGGGGCCAAATGCAAATCCAGAGCTGATTCAAGGAGCCCACAGCAGCTGCTTGAAGATTGACAAACTCCTTGAAATGCTACAGGACAGGAGACGGCAACTGGACAAATTCCTTAGACACCAGCGCCAAGGACTGGAGCAGGTTCTGCAAATTTGTTTGTGGCACCAACAAGAGAACCAAGTAAGACTTACAATATCAAGGGAAATCACAGTAAAAACCTAGCAACTGTTTTACAGTACAAACAGAAAAGGAGCTTAAATATATTTATTTGGCTGATATTCTGTTGGAGGGAATCCTAACTTTTGAATGTTTGACTGATGCTAATGGGAGTTCAGGCAAGCTCTGTTGTATAAAATCTAAGAGAAGGTTTTTGCTCTTTGTATTGCTTCTCTTTTGCAAGGCACAACTGTATAGTCTAAAAGGATGCACAGTCTGTGGGTTGCTTATCCCTTATTACCAGGTTATGAATACAGCACCTCCCTTTGATCTCTAACTGGAATGTGATGATCGAATAGTCATGATTGTAGCATGCTTTATTTTCAGAATTTTCAATGTTTTAAAGCATATGTATTTTACATAACTTCCTTTATGGAACTGTCAGCATCATATTTTCTGACATCTCTTTCATTAATGAAAATCAAAGGCAGATTGGCCTATTTTATGCATAATTAGTTATCTTTGGAAGAAGAAAATAATTAACCCAGTCACTATTTATTGTAAATGAAAGATAATATCTGATTCTTGAAAAACAGGAGTGCTTTTAGATTTCAACCAATCAAGGAAAACGACTGTCTTTTTCAAACAGCTGTATTAACCTTTCCCATCCCTTCAGCAAAATCACTGGAAGTGAAATTCTGTAGGTTTCTTGCTTATAGAGCAGTTAAGTATTCTCAGCCATTTCTTCAGAGCTAAGGTAGCACAATGAAATCACTCAGAGGTATTAGCTGTAGTGGAAGCCAACTGATTAAATTGACTGTAATGGAAAGGAATATTGCCAAGTGGTTAAGGAGTGAACACTTTGCTATAATAGAGTTAAAGAATTACTTTGTCCTCTGCTTAATATTACAGAAATACTGGTTTGTTTTGCCAAACAGATACATGATAAAAACCCCCCAGCCCTAATTTACAAAGACATTTTTATTTCCCTCTTAGCACAGTTTTTATTGTCCACTCCATTTATTTGTATTTTGATGAAATCTTAGGAAATGTTCTGTGAAAATGTGCTTCCAGGAAAAATGTTTCAGTCATTAAGTACACATCTGGAGGATATGCTCAAAAAATGAAGGCTCAATATTTAAATAATTTTCTTACTTCCCTAGCTCTGTTGGACTCATGAGATACTGTGAACATTTTTTGATTTTGTAACTGAAAATATTTCCAACACATTTTAAAGGTTCTTTCATTTCTTAGAATTGTTTAAATTTATTAAAAATAGCATGATTCTACACGAGAAGATAAAAAAAATCTCTAGTGGGCTATTAAAATCTGCAGTACCTAGAGTACAGAAATTCGTAGTATGCTGCATATGATCTAAGTATAGGGGTGATTTTCCAGACTGGAAAGATTGGAGGAAATCCTCTTGATACCAATAACTAATTCTGGATACTATTTTAAAGGGCAAAGCTCCACTCAGGAATTCTTGCCATGTGTTGTTTACAAAGAAAGTGAGAGGTACTTACTATGAATCAAGCAGATGTAAATGCAAGTAATTCTGTGGAATTTAGAAGATGCTTCTATTTGTATACTGCATATGTTTGCTGCATATACTTGCTGAAGACGTCAGTAAGATGTAATAAATTTGTACATGACATAAAATTATTCCACCCAATAGTATCCAATTAGCTTAACTGGGTTTTTCAAGCCATGGATGGAGAGATTCTATTAGGTCAAAAGTACTCTGATTTGTAGTCTTTTACTGTATGCAAAGGGATATTTTTAAGTGACTGTATTTCAAGGGAGAATGTACAATATCTTGATTGCATCAAAAAAGCATGCATTTATTCTACACGTGGCTACAACTTGTTTCTTCTTTTACAGTGTTAATTTACAATCTGGTCGTACCTGATAACTACATTTTTGTCTGTTTTGTCAAATATATTCCACTATGTGTTTGTTTTGGCATTAGTCCTTTCCTTCTGCATTTGTTATAATGATGCCTTTCCTTGGTCTTAAAATTAAGAGCCAAACACGGTTAGAGGAGAAAAAGGGTTTTTTCCCTGGGTATTTATTGCAGGCCCCTCAGGTGCACACACCCGGGTGAATGCCCGCAGAGCACACGGAATGCACACCCACGGGCACTCGGGATCACATTCCAGGCCTCACAAATGAGCACATCCAGCAAAGATTCCCCAGGGAGAGGCTCCAGGGAACCCCTGCCCCAGGAACCTTCCCCTGGCTGGGCCCAGCTCAGGTTACAGGATGTGTTCTGGAGAGGCCCTTGGGGTCTGGGGCTCTCTGACCCTGAACTGTGAGGCTGCCAAGGTGTTCAGTCTCTTGGCTTGACAAAATACGAGGTTTAAGAATGTGGGCTAGAAGCACTAAGAATAGAAAAAGTATATACAGGGGTATAAAAGAAAAGGCAAAAAATCATCATGGCATCAATAACACAAATGCAAGCTTTTAAATAAAAGCATGAACATTAGGAATGAAAAATGAAAGGAATGAAAATGAGAGCTTTTTTTCTCTTTTTATGAAACTGCCTTGTACATATTTTTAAAAATGGGCAATAACTTCTCACTGAGTTCTTTTTATTATTTAATTAGGTAACATCTTGGTATAAGAAAAACATCAGAGATTACTTTCAGAAGCAAAATGTAGGCTCATCGCTACTGGAAAATGAAGAGTTACTTCAGGAGCTTGAAGAAATGGAAGCCAAAGTGAAAGTAAGAAATATCACAACTGGTTGGTGAAGGAACTTTAAAAATGAGTATCAAAATATGAACTTGGGCATTGAACAAGCACATATAGGAGTAGGCATTTTCTATATGTACATGAGCTATGTATCTCTATATGTCTGAAATATTTTAGTAATTTTACTTCTTTTAATGCAAGACCTCCATGTTTCTCAGATTTTTTTCGTTTAAAATTTTAAAAGCTGCTGATAAGTTAAAAGAAGAATTACCCTTGATGTTGTTTAGTTAGTTTTTCAATTTAGTGATCAAGTTCCACACTGGTAATTTACATGTTAAACTCTGTGGCTAACAATAAAGAAAAATAATTTTATTAGAATATTACCAAATGTTAATGTTTATAACGGATAAACCCCCAGCCATTTCTACCATAATTAATTGTCAGTGAACTGAGTACATGATTGGAAAAGGTATTTGCCCATTTATTTCTTGTGACTAAAAGTAATTGAAAATGCTATTTTCATTGTTAATATCAGTTTTCCAGAGAATAAATCTATTACTGCCACTCATGAAAGCAAGATGAGATTAAAGAAAATGTTGGTATGAGAAGAAAGGATCTTTGCATGAAATAAATTGCCTATATTTAGAACCTTTTTTAGGTAACTGAATTGTGCTGTCATCAGGTAAGTGCTGTTGCTGGGTCAGGATCATTCCCCATGATACCAATTCCATGCAACTGGATTTGGATAACCCAGATGATCAAGGAGACCTTTTTCATCCAAAAACTATTCCAGTAGAAGTAAATGCCTTTTAAAAGGTTATTGTTTTGGTCATAAGAGGCTTCTCATTGTTCACGGATCTGTTTCCTTGAAAGCTTTGTAGTTAAATGTCAAATGTTTGCATGTTTGCGTTATCAACAGTTAACTGATTCAAGGCTGTCATGTAATCACAATACAATAATACTTCTAATGCTCCTCCAAGCAGCATGTCAGAAAACACTTCTTTTTGTAAAAGGAAGTTGAGCATGTAGAGATAAATTCTTTTGAAAAGACCTTTGGCACAAGAAAAACAGATAAACCAGTAAATGAGTAAGCTGTGGGGTGTTTTCAGAGAGAGAGTCACCCACAAAAATAGGTGTCCTAAAGCATTGCTGAATTTTAGCCAAATAATCATTAATCTTCCCTGCATTTCATTTTCACAGGCTATTCTTGTAATTTGCTGTCTGAATTAGAAATTAGAGTGTAAGTGCAGAAAGAAGAACAATATTCATTTTCATTTTGTATAATAATCCTTTTCATGGTTGCGTATCCAGAAACTAACTTGTAATAATAACACTAATTATTACAATTTCACCTAACAATTCTTCTCACATACATTATATAATAATGTATAGATCATTCATATCATTTACTTAATTGCCTTTTTTAAATGAGGTCATTTAAAAGTGTTTAGCGTTAAACAGTTTTGTCATGCATCATCCATGTGAGTTATGATTTAGAATATCTTATCTTTAGCCTTCTGCTTTTCTTACCAGCAGCATCTTTTAGCAGAGGGAAATGAAATTCTTGAAGGGGATGTTACTGAGGATGTGGGTTTTGCTTATTATGTGCAGAAGAGTGGCCAGCTTGAAACTGCATGCTGCAAATATAATTGAGAGAGCTGTGAATTATGGGGCTTTGTGCATTAGTTTTTGCAGCACTGAACTGCAGATGTTGCAAACAGAATAAAGGAGGAACCTGTTCTAAAGTAGTGTAAATAAATCTTTTCAAGTAACTTTTCATATGTGTACTGTAGCTCAGAGCAAAATGATTCTGTTCAGTAGCCATGCAGAGCAAGTTTTAGTGTTCTCACGGGGAGTAAGAAAGTGCAAAGTTTCAGTGTCTGAACTGTTTCACACAACGTGTTTATTTACATGTATTGTTGCACTAGGTTGAACAGGAGAAATGGTTTCTTAAATTGTTCAGAGGCCAGCCTAAGAAGGAGGCTGGCTTAGCATCTAATGCTACAGGCTTAGCATCTAATTTATGGGAGTGGGCTGGGAGGAGAAAGGAGAATGATTCATTATTATTGTTATTATGTTCTCAAGCTGGTATCTTATGTTGAATTTCACCTTGCTAAGAGGTAAAACCCCTGAAAAAATTATCACTAGCTGGTAAAATTATCAAGACCAAAAATTAACCCCAGAAATCATAATTGGGGAAAGAAGTCCTCAACCCTCACAAACTTCAAAAGGACCCTCCTGCCCCCACTCCTGCAAGGACTTTCCCAGTTCCCCCCAGCCATTGCCACCAAGATTTGAGAGAAGAGGAGATTTAGGAGCTCAAGTTTCAATAAGGATATGTGCTGACACTGCTGGCACTGATTACCTGCTTGCTGTTACATTTCTATGTGCGTTGGAGGTGCCTGACATGGTAAAGAAGAACTGCTAGCACCACTTTGTGGCCAAATAATTTTTAACATATCTCAGCTATTTTCTGCGGGGTGACAGACTTTGAATTACTTTTTCCTCTTTCTGCATGTTGATTTTATCAGCCCACTGTTAAATACACTGCTATAGCCATTCACTGAACTTTCCAAAGGACACATCATATGGTTATTGTCCTAGCAGCCCACAATCACTTGTATAAGTGCCCACTATTTCATTTGTAATTTGAGGGAATAATATGATTATATTGGTAGTTATACTGCAATGTAGTTTCTGAAGGTGAAATACATTTCCCAAATACATTTCATGTATTCACAAGGACTAACTTATCAATGTACTGATGCATGCAATGAATTGATGACAGGCAGATTTGGGGCTCAGAAGTTCAGTTGTGAACATTGTTGCATATGAGAGAATAAGCTAGTTTATCACACATTCTGAAAAATACATACTTCCGTGTTTAATTGACTTATGGTTTAAATGCTGCTTTATCTAATACATGGATCATGATCTGAAGTCAAAGTTTTTTAAGCTTAACCCTAGAACATTCCAGTGAAAAACTTTTATACAACTTCTCAGGTTTTAATTCAAAGTCCGAAAGGTTTACTGTATAGACAAAGACGTCCATTTATACCACAATAATTGTTTAATCAAAAGATAAATTTGTAGGTGTTTCTGCATTTTTTTCCCCCAGACTTGTGCTGGGTACTTCAGATGGCAGAAAATTATCAAGACTTTTACTTAAAGCTACAATATTTTTAATTCATCAGTTTTAATAGTCTTGAAAAACACCTGTTTGATCAAGGAACTTAGAACTCATTTTCCCTGCCAAATGGAATAGTGAAAGCAAGTTTTTAAAAGACATACTAGTGTGAGGAAAGAAATAGTGACAAGAGCTAAGGAGACACATCCAATGTGTCTTTAGTATGTCAGAGGAATTCACAAGCATCTCCTGATAAATTGAAAAGTCAATGTAATAGGGAGCTGTGTGTTCCTTTCAAGGAAAATGAGTAAGAAATATGTTATTGCTGACTGGCAGACTGTTATGAATTTAGTACATTGAGGTCTGAAGAACAGAAGAAACTAAGATTTTTCCACTGAGATTTTATGTCCTGATGATGGAAAGCCTAGGCTTTTTATGTGCAGAAACACTTCTGTATAAATAGAAAGCTGAAAATGAAGTTGTCACTAGCTATTTTATAGAAAATTTAACCAAGTTTGAGGAATATTTAAACAGGATAGCAAATGGGTCTGACCAAATTTAATACCCACAGAGAGTGTGTAAGGTTGTAATGTTTGTAGAATGTTTTAAATATAAATTACTATAATAAATTGGGGTTTTGAGCTTGTGTGAAAATTTAGAGAAGAGCCTTGCCTTAATTATAAACAAAGCAGAGTTTAATATCTGCTTTAAGATCACCTAAAAGCTGCTGTTGGGCATCTTGTACCAAACAAATTTATGAATTTTGCTACAATGAAATACTCTTACAGGGAATAATTTCACTGTAAGTTGAGTCATTTTCTTATAATTAATCTTACCTGCTGTAATTATAACTTAGACATTGTAAAACACTGCAACAATTCAGAACTTTTGTCTTTCTGTATTTGCTTCTGAGCTAATTATGGACAGTTTTCTTTCCACTTGCATTAACATGTGTATTTTTCATTCTTGCATAAAATCGTCAGTTCAGTATGAATAGTTGAAAAACAAAAGAGGAGTTAAAGAGGCAATCAGTTCTAATTAACTAAATGTGCTTCCAAGTGGTGCAATGTAGACCAAATATCTATATGCAAACTTCAACTGATCCAACAGAATCCATTTTAAAGCACCTTGGTTTTAAAGAACTTGGCTCAGTTGTCAGAAATGTTTCTGACTCCGTGGCTTGAAATTCTGAAGTGTGATCTTCCTTTTTTTCCTTCTGTCACTGCCACTAAAAAGGTTCATGATCAGATAAGGCAGAGGTATTCTATGAGTTGACTTAGGATTCTGTGTAGGAAACCAGGGAAACTGTACATTGGAGAATGTCACAGATGATGGCACACCCCGCTGGAAGGGAGGGGCATTCAGATCATTTCATTACCAGGCAGCTCTTAGCAGAAATTCTCTCCCTGCAAGCAGCTATTACCTAGACAATATTTTAATTTGTTCTTGATTAAACAGGTGGGCTTAAGGGCTGTTTGCCATGAGAGTGTGTTCATACCAGGAGGTTTCTGGTCTTTGTTGCCCAGACCATTTTTCCCAGGAGACACCGTAGTAACTGCTGCTTCTGCCTGTGAAACTGTGTATTTTCTCCCAGCAGAAAATACTGTTTTAAATCATGATAGCTTTCATGCCTACAACAATAAACATTTTCCAATGCATATATTATTATCACGCAGTTTATTACTTTTCTATGTGTAATTGATTAAAGTGGATTTTTTCTCATTAGGAATGGAATTACTCTGTGGTACAATTAGAAGGTGAAGCACTTAGGATCTTGCTTTCAGAGGACTATACAGAAAAAGAACATCTAAAGCTCTCAAATCAGAAAATCTCTTTGTTGCAAGAAGAAGTGTGCTTCCATATGGAAGAAAGGAAAGCCCTGCTGCAAGAGGCCAATGCCTTTTTTCATGCTGCTGGCCAGGTTGGTAAGAAGCCAAGTCTGTAAAAATAACCTGATAATAAAAATATTAGTGTGCTCTTGAAGGCTGGTGTATGTGGGATTATGCAAACAGTTGGCTAAACAATTTGAAGTGGAAAGTTACAAATTCAATTTCCGTTTTTATATGACTTTTTTGCCTCAAACTTCTATACAAAATGGCAAATCCATTGAAAAAAATTTTTTGTCTTTTTTTTTCCTTTACGTATATTGAGAAGAGCGCTTGCTTTCCAAAATAAGGTATTTGGGAAACATTTATTTGCCAAAAATTGGACTTTAAGATCCTGGGCTTTACCATGATGGCTTAAAGCTGTATGAAGACACAGGAACTGCTCTGAAATACCCAAACTGTTACAAGTTAGTGTGGATACCAGAAGCAATGTCTGTAATTACAGTGGTCTCCACAGGGGCTAATTATAATCAGTATTATAAGTAATGCAACCTTTTTTCCAAAATCTTTCCGTTAGAAAACTATTTAGAAAAGTTTGAATTTTAATGTGTCCAAAGACCAAATGGTCTTTTTGTATTTTTTTTCAGGTATATTTTTTTTCAGATCATTTATAGGAGTTTTAAAACTAGATCATTTCCAAGGAGAGGTCCAACAACAGAAATATTGCTAACATACGCTTTTCTATTTTCTTCAGGTACTTGATGGTCTTGAAAGCATTGAGAATTACCGTAAAATCTCTGTTTCAGAAGACTTACACTTACCTGTATTGACACTGAAGTACAAGGAATTGCAGGAAGCAATTAAAGGTTGCACAGCAACTACCATGCAAAAGGGACGAACTTTAGTTAATAAAGCAGATTCTCACAGGTATTCCCTCCATTTTTGTGTGTCTGCTGAGTTTCTCCATATCTCTATGTTGCTTTATAACTCGACTAGTCAGAATCAGCTTGCATTTAGAGCCAGAATAGTTTACTAACTAGGTAGGCATTTAAAGACTCAGTGCTTCTGCCGTATTTCTCTGGTGGTATTCGTATGAACCAACCTCTTAAACAAAAATTTTTAGGAATGCTCCTTGTAAGAGTGGTCTCAAATGACATTGGTATGGTAGGGCAGAATTCAGAAGCAATGGTTTAGTTAACATTTTGGATAAGTAAATGTATGTAAATGACAATTAAAATATAAATAGTTACGACCACTCCCTGCTGCCCAGTGTACTCCTTTTAGACCTCTTTCAAAGCCAGAACTGCAGCAGTTATAATATGAATTGATGCAAGATAAAAATACAGATGTTAAGCCCTGTGCAGAAAATACGGAAATTTCTCCACATTTTAGTAGTTTTAATTAATAAATACATACCTTTTATTCTTCCAAAGCTTTTGTTAATTACAGTGATTGCGCACTTCACATGTGTGATTTTTACAATGATGTAAAACATGATTTAGGTTAGAATCAGTCCTAGGGGCTTAATATCTCCTACTGTTTAGGAGATCTTAGTAGGAGGCTGATGAAGTAAGAGGGAAGACTGTTTTTACCAAGGAGTTCTGCTTCAAAGACAGAGCAGATGACAATGACTGATGGTTTTCTACTGCTCAGCTTAGCTCTAACTGTCCATTATATGCTTATTTCCTTAATTTTTAATTTTATTTCAACACAACAACTGAAAGAGTAGATAAGATTTTAATTGAATCTCATGATCTTGCAAAAAATTCCATCTGAAGGTCCTTCACCTGTTCGCTACAGATGTAATTGTCCTGAGCCTACCAACGGGATGAAATTGAAAATTCAAATAGAAAGTTGTTTTGGAAAATACAGTGTTTTTACAGATGTTGTTACTGCTTCCTAATATTTTAACGAAATATAAGGGAAATTGATTTTTCTCAGTGAAACTTTGACTGATTCATACATCAGCCATAATTACAGAATGCATGCTGCTCTTCTCTTTACATGAGGCACACACTGCCTCAACAGATGCAGCTGTTGCATTTCAAAATGTCTGCAGGGCATTAACTAATGTTAGGGACAGTAAAGACTTTAGTAGAGAATGAATCTCTAAAATGACAAGTCATTATTTTCTTTCTTCCTTCTTAAGAAATTTTAAAAAAATGTTTAAACAGTCCAAGACATCAGTGGGATATTAAGATATCTATGGTAGATATTAACAAGAATGGGATGAATTTTTCAAAACAACCCTATTAGTAATTTCTTATAAAATTCAGTAAAACCAAGTAATGCTACAGGCATATCTCCTGTATGCCAAAGTGCTGCTCAGGATTTTCTATAAGTAAATAGAGGTTAGATTTCTGCTTGGAAGACATTTTAGTTTTTTAAAAAGCAAAGCTTTAAATCTGAAGCAGCAGTGATTTAGAGAGGGAAGGTGAAACTTAATAGACAATCTAACTAGAAATGTGTTTTCCTGCTTCTAAAGAACAGTGAAAAAATCCAGGCTTTTAAATGTCTACTTGTATCATAAAAAGAAATAAGTCCATTTATAAGAGAGCAAGCACAAAATATCATGGCTTTTCAGTTTTTCCTGTTGCCTGCAGGCCTCATTGCCTGAATGTAATGAATTTGCCATATACCTCAATGAGTAGTGCTTGTGCTTCTGTGCAAGTGGATCACTTAATATTCCTAGGCAGGCACTTGAGGATGACAATCACAGAAGAATTTAAATTGCCAGGTAACTCTGGAGGTTATTTAGTGCAAGCCCTCGCTCAAAACCTATCTGGTTAGGTTGCTCAGGACTAAGTTTTGACTATCTTCAGGGATGGAAATTCCACAATATCTCTGGGCAATTTGTGCTGTTGTTTAAGCACTCTTTTTGGGAAACATGTTTTTCTTACACCTATCCATAGTTGCTGTTGCTGCAACTTGTGAGCATTTTGTCTTGTCCTATTGCTGTACACCTCTGAAGAGACTCTGATCCTATCTTTATATATAATGTCCTACTGTCAAATCTTCTTGAGGCATGTTACAAACTTATACTAAAAGATAGTTTGAAATAATTTGAAATATGAAAATAATGGAATTCATTATTTGAGATAATGAATAAATGAAAACAGTGAAAATATTCATATCAAAAGATGAATAGATGGTAGAAAAGTGATAGAGGAATGTTCTTGTAAATCCAGAGTGCTTCACAATTAAAATATTGGTAAGGTTGATTTTTAAGCTCTCATATTTTTAAATTAAAACCAGCTAGAAAAAGAGGACCAAAAATTTATAGGTATTAATTATAAAAAAATACAAGCAGTAAGTTTTGCATACTAAGAAAATCCTTGTTACTTTGCCAGCCAATTGGCTTGCCTATGAGTGTAAGAACTGTCTTTATTTTACTGCTGTTTTAAATATATTTTATTAAATCATAACAAACCAATGATACTTTCAAAGGCTTTATTGAAATGTAAATTATCCTTTTCAAAACCTGAAAATCTTCTCCCTTACTGCTTTTTTAAAATGAGTAGTGCTAGTAGCTGTTTTTAAACATACCTCTTCTTAAGGAGAACTGGAATAGAGTAATGACATTTTTAGAATTTAAGAATAAAGCAGAAACGAAGAGGTTGCTAAATTTTGAAAGAGTAATTTACAAAGTTTGAAATCACCTACTCCCTGAAAAGGACTTAAAATTTGGGTTCTCTTTGTGTCAAATTCTTGTGTCAAATTCAAACAGAATGATAACACCATATTTTGTATTAGTAGTGTAGACTAACATTTTTCTTTGAGGCTACAGCATTTAACTCTGAGCCTTATCTGAAGAAAATTTCCCTTAATACTAAAGGACAAAGTAAGAAAACTGGAGTAAGCAACTGGATTAACAGAAGTTTCTGAAGAAACTAAAGCAATGAAAAAATTTATTTTGAACATGTCTGTTTTACAAAAATTCTTATGATGAATAAACTTAACTAGTAAATAAGTTGATATATGTGGGGTGGGGGAGTATATCAAAAACTTCAGTTCGTAATTGTATGAGGTAACTTCTTCAAAATCTAAAGTGGACTGCCCCAAGGATTCAGATTCTGAATTGCTTCCCTGATACTATGTTTTAACTTTAAAGGCAAGCCGTTGTTTTCTAAAGTGGTGGGATTTTTTCTCCTATTAAAACAACACCTTTAAAGAAAGGTTGACTTAGAATGTATATGCCATTCTTTTTTCAGCTACTGTAAAAACATTGAAATATTTGAGAAGCCAAAGAAAACGTTGTTTCAAAAGTAGAACTGGTGTGCCTTATATTGTCTCTTTTAAGCTCTTCCACTTGTCATTTCAGTTTTTAAATAGTATAGCTAGGTAGAGAAGTGAAATGAGCTATTTCTCAGTGAATGAGGCTATGTGTCTTGTGAGAATTAATGTATCTGTCTTGTGAATCTACCTTAGACACTGGTGACAAATGATTTGTTTGGAAACTTCAGTCCTGTCTTTTATTAATTATCTATTTTATTTGGATTAATTTTAATATTTCTCTTGATTATTTTTCCTTTAAGAGTAATAGTTTAAAATTCATAAGTTACTCATCATAAATATTGACAGAAAAAGTGTTGGGTTTTAAAATCATAATCATCCTTTATGTCAAGCAAAAAAAGAGAAATACATGACAGTTCTACTTTTCCATTTTAGCTCTTGGGTTGCAGGAATTCAGAAAATGATGGAATATGTTAAAAAAAAAGTAGATCAATTAAACAGCCAGTGTCCAGATTATGAAGAACTTGCTTTGAAGAAACAACGATGGACTGCCTCACTAGAAGATCATCTGAATAAGGTACATCACAGAGTCACAGAATGGTTTGGGTTGAAAGGGACCTTAAAGAACATCCAGTTCCAACCCCTCCCCCATGGGCAGGGACAACTTCCACCAGCCCAGGCTGCTCAGAGCCCCATCCAGCCTGGCCTTGAACACTTCTAGGGACAGGGCAGCCACAGCTTCTCTGGGCAACCTGTGCCAGTGTCTTTCCACCCTCGTAGTGAAGAATTTCTTCCTCTTATCTCCTCTAGACCTACCTTGTGTCAGTTTGAAGCCATTAACCCTTGTTCTGTCACTCCCAGTCACTCTTGAGCTTTCTTTTGGGCCCCTTAAGGTATTGGAAGGGTCTCCTAAAAAGTCTTCCCAAAGCTGCCTGCTCTCCAGGCTGAACAGCCCCAGCTGTCTCAGCCTATCATCACAGGAGAGGTGTCCAGCATTCTGATGATCTTTGTCATGACTATTATAATCATCATAGTACATCTTCTTGAAGCATTCAATAACATTCTTAATGCATTCAGGAACAGTGCATTGTATTTCCAAAGTTTAGCTATAGTGAATATTGAAGTTGGATCAAATAATAGCAAGTTTGTTAGAGAGAGCACAGTTGTAGTTAGAATGCTGAATGTTCTTATCAACACAAAGGAACCTAAAGCTGTTCTGAAAAATTCAGCTGTTTCCACGAGTACATTTTACCACTGATGTTCAATTAAGCATGGATTTGCTTGGATAATGAACTATTATAATTTGATCTTTTGGAAAAGAAGCGAGCAATCAGTCCTGTGACCTGTAAGAAAGTTTCCTATACTGCTTCTTCCCTCTGTTTCATGTGGCTGAAGATAAAAGTGTGGCAAAATTGAGGGTTAATAAGCATGGTGACTGAACCACAGCAATTTTTCAGTAAATCTGAATATTAGATTCTGTTCACTATAAAAATTCTTTTTGTTAATTAAGCTATTGATGCCTCAAGGACATCACAGCGTTCTTTAAACTGTTGAATGTCATATAGTACTACAGACTTTGTAAGTGACTTGTCGGAGATGGAATAGACAAATAGCTCCTAAATAAGTTTCCATGTGTAAATTCAAATTAAAAACTATAGTCTTTTAGCAAGGTTCATATGAAAGAACCAAGAGTACAGACCTGAAAAGTAAATTTAATGACTAAATAATTGTCTGCTATCTGATATTTTCTGTTTTCATGATGTTTATAATGAACCATTCTCAATCAAATCTGAATTCAATTTGCTACAAATTGGTCCCTTTCTGTAACATTTATGTGTATAGAAATGATGTCACAACCATGTTGTGAATCTTAAGCTAAAAGTTAAACTATTAAGGTAATTTTTACTTAAAATGTGGACCTCAATTTGAACATAAGGTTTCAGTCTGCAATTTGATCTAATCACTTTGGTCCCAGCCTTGCATGAGAGAACGTCTTGGAGACTTGTGTCATATTGCTATTATTCATTGCAATGAAGAGAGCTTATTGTTATATTCCTACCAAACAATAATTTTTATCCCAGCCTTCTAGTGCAAAGTATCCCAGAGAATCTGGTGTCAAATTCAACTGCCCCTCAGCCTCATATAATAAAGTTTTAACCTCAATTAGCAGCCACTTCTTAAGGAAAAAGTTACATGTGAATTCACATGTCTAATAATAACTATGCGTGTTAAGTCTGGCATCATCTGCCTGTGCTCCTCATAAGCTGTTTTGATATCACAGTGCATATATAATATCTTAGTGACAGTGGAAGGAAATTCTGTACGTGTATCTGCACAAAAATAGGTCTCTTGCCTTGTCAGAGAAGCTTTAAATGTACTTTCTGAAAAAAACCTGGAGCAGAATCAAAATATTTCTGCCAGGGCTATAATAGCTAGATTATAATGCAGTTGTGCCATATTGAAATCACAAGCCTTGGATATTTAGGGTAAAGGAAAGCACTGTCAAGTAAAATGAGAGCAGAGTTTTCTTCCTTTATATTTTGATTCCTGACTTTCTCTGACTATAAATGATACTGAAGCACAAGTTTTACCTTTTTTTCATTTCTTCTCTCCATCCTGCCATTTGGGGTTGAGGGATGTGTGTATGTGGGGGGGTATGTGAGAGCAGCTGTGTGGTATTAATTGCCAGTTGGGTTTAAACCATGACATTATGCCCAGAAACATAATCTACGCACCAACAGACAAGTGTTACCACATTTTTTTCTATAAAAAGGGATATTTTATGCTGGTGTTATAATGTCTACTTGTATAAATTAACCATGTGAATAATACTTTCAAATAAAGGTGTCGCAATCAGTTAAAAAACTCGCCCCGATGCTTGCAGCTGGTATGGAGATTGGCTCGTATTTGTGTGAGTCAGAAAGAGTTTTGAACAAACACCTTGAACTGGCTAAACAAACAAAGGTAAAAAAACCTTTCAATAATGTTAAGTGCTTTTAGAAACAAGTGCTTCCTGTATGTAATTTTTTAATTTTTTCCTTTATGTAATTTAAGGTGTGAGGCCGAGTTTCTTGTAAAGAAAATACGCCTATAGTTTGTTTTAAATTGTAGTTAATGTGCAAAACCACAGATAACATTACAAGTCAGTCCTTACATCATTGTTTTTCCCCACTGTATCTCATTGTGTTATTTGTGACTGCCTCTAGATCTTCATAGCAACTTTTGGTAGGAAAACTCTTCAAATGTGGATTGCTACTCCTATGTGAGGCACCAGGTTTAACCATTGTTTAGACAGCCAGAGTCAGAGAAAAACCTTCCTGTAGTTTATTATGCCAAATAAAAGGGATGAACTGGCAAAAAAGAAAAAAGTAGTTCCCGTTCAGAGAAATGTGAGGGATCTGTAAAGGTATCCACTGGTCGTGTTGGGAGTGCAGCCATTTGAGCAGAGCCCTGCAGCAGCCAGCTCTGTAACACACGTGAGGCTGTTTTTAAATCACATCCAGGGCCTTTCCAGCTCCCACAGCAGCACTGCAGCACCTGAAAGTGGGTTAAAGCCACTTGAATCCCTTCCACAGCCTTGGCACAGGCATATTTCAGCCTAAGGTAAGCAACCTGGCAGCCTGTATTTTAGGAGTATCCTATGTATTTTCAGTACTTATAACTCCATTACCCCAGCAGAGTTCTTTCTTGTTTCAGTTTATGGGGCCCAAGGGATGGATCTGTACAGTGCCCGTGGAAATAAAATTCACTTTAGAACAATTCAGGAGAGCACAGAGCAACAATATAAAAAGCTCAACAGATAAGCAAGAACAACTTTTTTGTCCTTCAAGACTTTAAAATACTTTTAAGTGTCTTTTCTGCCAAATTTTTGCATGCCAGGCTGTTACTTTTGTTTGCTGCAGCATCTACTTTGCCCTGACATATATATTCACCTCTTATAACTATACACCTCCTCTTCTAACTATTCTTTCTGGGGATTATGATATGCTAGCTTTCAAAATAGCTATTTTAATAACTATACCTATAATTTTTAGGAAAGAAATGGATTTTTCTGTGATTTAATCTCCATTATGAGCTCTTCTTCAAACAAGTAATTGAATTATACATAAGAAAGCAATCCTAATGAAAATTAACAATGTGATATCAATATTCGCAAGTCCTCTCCAGTCATTATACATTTTTTTTTCTATGCTTCTGCTTTCAAAGGAAACTTTCTGTGAACTGAAAGCAGCAGAGGGAATCATCAAAAATATGGAAGAGTTGGAACCTGAGCACGTGGCAGCTTTTTCCAGCAGAGCTGACTTTCTGAATAAAGAACTGAAAAAAATTGAAAAAAATATTAGTTCAAAGCTAGAAATTCTAGAAACTTATGTGGCCTTTTTACAGTCAGCTGTAGAGGTATGGATTACTTATTTATTATCTGAGTAGACTGTAAAAAACTTACAATTGAAAAATGTGCTTCCACTGTAGGAAGAATTGTAATTGTTTTTAATTCTTCTCCTCTGCACATTTGCTCTCTTATTAGATATATTATAAAAATGCTTCCCTTTATGCACTCTGAATATTAAATTTACTGATTTGCTTCATATGACTTTTAAGACTGTCACATGATATGTTCATAGAGATCTTCATTGCTGCCTTGCACTACTTCCACTGACATGCTAATTCATATGATTGAATTTAAAAATGAAATAAAAACCAGCTCTAGCTCAAATCATAATCAATTCAATACCGATATAATTTTGGTAGCTGTGCTAATGGTGACCAGGACAGTTAATTTTCATTTTGATTTGGATTCCATTTTAAGGTTCTGTAATATGGTAGCTTTTCTTTAATATTTAGAAAGAAATTGAGGATGGAATGGAACCTGTCAGATAAAATTAGCCATAGGATTTATTTATTGCACGACAAACTACAAAAATCCTGTATTACATCTACTTCTGATTATTGCTAACTTCAGTTACTTCATATTAAGCAGATCAGTGAAAATCAGTGCATTGATATACTAGCACATAAAACCCATGTAATGATATGTGACAGAAATTGAGCTAATTGCTGCCATCTATCTGCTTGCCATCTACTGGTTGGCAAGTTATTTAAAACTATTTTATTATTTGGTGTTTGTAAATATTTTAGGGACTCATAGATCTTAAAATTAGGAGAAGGTTCAGAGGGTGCTATTCAAATTTATCATATCTCTGTAACTTCTGATTATAGCACCTCAAGTTTGGATTTGTGTTTTGCTATTTATTTAATGTCTTTCTATAGGTGAATGATGATATAAAAAATCTGAAGGAATTCTACAATGAAAAACCACTACTGACAAACAGGGAGACTGAAAATAAAATTGCAATAGAGTCAGCTAATACTCAGTGGCAAAAGACCATAAAGAAAAGTTTTTCCACCGAAAATATGGGTTGCTATTTTCTTAATTTAGTAAATGTGGTGAGTATAATCTGATAAACCATATTGAATTTTTTGTATTTGCCTGTGATGAGGTCCAGTCCTAGTTCTATGCCTAGATTGTGATTTCTCCAGTACCGAGTTTTAAAGGGGCTAATGCTGTGATATACTTTTAGAATAAGAAAGTATTATTTGAGTGCTTATGGCATTACAATTAATATAAAAAGTTTTGTGGTTAGCAATGACAGAGCCAGTCCGTGCATACAAATGTAATACATGCTCATATCTGTTTTGTTCATGTTGGAAAGTAGCATATACACAAGTACAATATTAAGTTTATTTTACTTCCTCTAAGAGGCAGGCAGTCTTTGCTGACTGGGTGTATGAATTCTTCTAAAGAAATGGATGTTAGAGCTACTTCCTTGCAGATAATCTATCCCAGTGTCTTTACATTTTGTCCAACAGCTACACTGCCTTGGCATCTCTGTCTAATTTTCCAACAGCACTTCATGAAGTGACCATTTGAGATGTGCAATCATTCCCTAAGCTACACCTCCTAAAGTAATCCCAGTTCAAGTAGACAGCCTGGATGCCCAGCTGTTCTCTCTGCTTTTATAGGACAGACTAGGCAGCAGTTACACACTAAGCTGAGAAGGGAGAGGTGGTGCTGCTAAACTACAGCAGCTCGCCAGGTGAGCTGGGAAAACCAGCGGAGGGAGGGAAAGTGCTCAGGCTGCCAGTGCAGCTGAAGGCTTTGTGCTCCTGCTGGAGGCAGACAAGCACAGATAACACAGTCAGAGTAATGGCAAAGCCATTTGAAGTCTTAACACATCCTCAGGCATTGTCTCCCTAAAGACCTGGAAATACGTTGTCACCACATTTTCTGCTACCCGATTCCCATGATATTCCCAGGTTGTGGCTTTTAAGTATCTGGAAGATATGGATCACACTAGTAATTTACAAAAACAACTTCACTTAGGAAAAAAAATTAAATGGGAAAATCAGAAATGGCATTACCCAGTGTTCTGGTATTTCTCATAGAGAATCTATTGGAAAGAGGAAAAAATACCAAATATTCAAATACTTTAGCCCTTCTGTGCTTTGGTGCTGTTTTGTTTATCAACACAAAGGGCTGGTCTTTTCTTCACCTACTTTGCTTTCCAGTTGCTGTTTATTCTCCAAAAGGCCGTTTTGGGTAGTTCTGTTTATTCAGAAATTATTTTATTTTGTCTGAGTGTGAAAGAGCCATCAGATGGCAATAATTCTGTCATTATTGACCTGTTCTATGTTTTAAACTCCAGCTTTGGCTATGTCCTCAGTTTACAAATTCTGTCAATATGTGCCTATTTTTAGACAATATTAAGAGAAATGTGTATTTTAAAGTATCAGAATTTTTTTTTAAGTTACACTACAATATTTGGGGTTTTATTAAGCTTTTTTTCATATGATGAGGTTTTAATTGTATTTTATAAAAACGTGTGAAAAAAATGTGTTTATTTGTTAGGTAAATGAGAGTATAATATTAGAAGTAGAAAAATCGATAAAAGTAACAGAAGACATCATTCTTAATCTGAATAAAGAAAGGAAAGAGCTGACTGATCTTTGGGCAATCTGGAATTTTAAAATTACTCAAGTGAAACCCATCAAGCAACAGTGCCAGATATTTAAAGAACAACTAGAAATTGTAAGTAAAATGGCTAGGAAGAAAGCAACTGTGGCAAATATTTCTAGATTGTTATTAGTTTGTCTGTGACTCTCTCATCAACTGTTATAGGTATTATTTAAGAAACAGTGATGATCAGTAAGATACAATTCTTGTCCATAGTCTGTTCTCTGTTCTGCCAGTCAGTCATCAGGAAACATGAAATGTTTTTAATCTTTCTTCCCTTACTCAAATGCATACGAGTCCAAGTCTCCACTTCGAATTCTAAGTTTTAACGAAGTTTAATCAATGCTTTACCAGCAGTAATTTCTTTTTTCTTTTTAAAAGTACCATTTTTTTGAGACTGAACAGTTGCTAAACTAAACTGTGTCCTAATAGTTACTAAACTCAAGTCCAACCAGGTTCCTACAGAAAGAGGATTGAAACCTTCTTGGCACAGGGAGACTGCCCAGTGTTCCTTAAAAGAAACACTAGCTAGGCAAGTAGCAGAACCAGAAACACCAGCTAGGCTGGTAGCTGCTCTGTCTCTAGTGCAACTCATCAGCACACCAGCACATCTGTTATCACAGAAATAGTGTGGCTGTGGGTCCTGCAATCTTGGCATCTGCATCATTTTTTCATGCTGTCTTAGAGATATCTTATCACCCTTGTCACTCGGGTTTGCGACAGAGAGGTTTTACTGACAGCATTTGGGTGCTTGGTTTGAGGAAGGTTTTTGTTACAAATTTAGATTTGACTTTAAATTTGGGGTTTTTTTTATTTATTGCAGTTAGAAATGCTGAACATTTTTATTATCTTTTAGACTACCCGTGGATTAGAGATTCTTCAAGAGGCCCTCCAGCTTGCAGTACCAGTTGACCTTGGAAGTGACCTTTTAATTGTTTTGGAACTACAGAAAAAGCTTAACCAAATGAAACCACATTATGAGGTGAGAAACCAAGCTAGTGGAGTGAAGGGTGCATCAAAAGCTCTTTTTGATCCTGTAAAGATTCACATCCACATTCACATCTAGACACTCTGTCTGGATTTGAAGTGTTTTATGTTTTGTATCAGTTTTCCAGGGGGAAGGGTTTGTGTGTGTTTAGAAGGTAGGGGGGAAGACATTTCACCTTCAGTGTCCAGAGAACGTCCCGTGTGGTGTTAGCTGTGTATTAATGTGACACACAAGCATCAGGGTGGTGGAAGTACAAGGAGAGCATCAGATTCGTGCCCAGCAAAAAGTACAGAATGCAGTCTTTTAAAGTGCATGGCATTGAATTCCCCCAAGGCAATTTACCACTGTTAGGTGGTTATTTCATCAAATGTAAAGGAAAAATTGCAATTATGTTTGTGCAAATTGAGTAACTTCTCTGATTTTTGTTAGCAACTGAATGCCGAGCTTGAGTACCTGATAAAATTTTTGGAATTGCGAAGCCAGAAAGGATTTCCTGTGAAAGAGAATTCTGAGAGAATAAGTGAGCTTATTCATTTCCATCAAACAGTAAAGGATGCAATGATAGAATATGACGAGATTTTCAGCAAGACAGTCAAATTCCATCACATTAAAAAAGAAGTGAGTATAATATTTTAAAATATACATTCTTCCCACTGTAGTTAAACTCTCTTTGGTTTTAGCTCCTGTTGCTTTTCTTTCCTCTTCCCCAAAGAAATAACATTAATTAGCCTGGTGATCAGAATTAAAATCTTGGATCTAAAAGTGCATGAATCGTTAGAATTTAAAACTGAGATTTGAACCTAATTTTAATTACTTAAACCCACCTCAAAAAAGTTTAGGTGGGTAAGGAAAAAAATTTAAGTTATTTTAAACACACACTGATTTTCATTTTTGTCTATTTCAGCTGGAATATCTATCAATATCAGGAGAACTGGATATTCCTGAAATATGTGGGAACCCTGAAAATGTGCACCAGGCTAAAGCCTACCTTGTGAATTCTCAGGAGAAACATGCACATATTAGACAGCTGTATAATCTACTTATTACCCAGGGAGTGGATATCTTGTCTGCAGTGCAGCAACCCGTGAGTATAAGAAGAATAATTTTGGAAATCGAGGATAAATATGAAAGATTATTGGACTTATCTGGCTGAATTTTAGATGTGCAAAAATGTATTGCTACTCTCAGAAAAATACAGAGAGAACTTTAAGGAAATTATTTTTAAAATATCAGTGCTTGGAAAAAAGAAAAAAACAAAACTTTGTTTAGTATTTTTTGTGAAGTTCGAGGCCCTGATGGTGATTTCTTAGATCTCAACATTACAATCCTGTTACTTTGTAAATGTTGTTTGCAGATTTATTCTTCTATAAAGAAAGGAAACAGAAGAACAAAAAAAAGGGAAGTATAATAACAGTGTTACTTTATTAATAAGTAAGTAATTAAGACTGATTCGAGTGACAAGATGGATATAATTTTAGAAAGGAATTCTTTATTCAGGGAAGAATTTTCATTGCCCTATATTCATTCCCTTACTAAGAAAGCAAGACCTTTCTTATGACCTGCCTAGATTATTGATATTAGCAGTTTGCTCTTCAGACACCATAAATTGATTTCTGGCAGAGAGGAGCTATTCTCCAAAGGACTGGAGTAGGTCACTTCCTCTTTGCTCAGAGAAGACACCATGTTTAGGTTGTGAGTTTGACCCAAAGCTACTCCCCAGACTACCAGCGACTGAAACTGCCACATCCTTTTTGTTACATCCTTCCCATGAGGGTTTAATGGTTTGCTCTAGCCCATTGTAGCTGACTATGCACGTTCTGCCTCAATGAGTTTCATTTTGGATTGGTTAAATCAATACATTTCCTGAGACTGATGAATTTCTTTGTCTCTTTCCTCATTAGAATTGCTTGAATGTTTCTGTAAAGAATCTGAAGCAAGAACTTGCTAGATTTGAGTGTGATAGCATAAACTGGAGCTCCAGAGCTGATAAGTATGAGGAAGAACTGTCACAGTATTTCCAACACTGCGCCACTCAGGAGGATATAAATGAGGTAAATAGGATAAATCCCAACAGATTGAATGGCTGTTAAAAGAGCTGTTGTGTTCTATAATATACATTACTGTTTACTATTCCCCTAAAGGCTTCATATGTATACAGAAAAACAGACTTTAATTTTAGCAGCAACCTTGGCTCTATGCAGCAGCAGCAGTAATCTGTGGTTCAAGTCCCTGCTGCTCAGGATTCTATCAAGCTGTTGGGCTAGCAATAAAATGCTTTCACTGTACCAAGAGGACGGGAATTGGAGCAGCTATATTTTCTTTGGCCTTCAGCTCAGTCAGCTTCATCTGAAACACGAGTCTTCATAGCTTTTTCTTGTGAAGCTAAAGTTTCAAACAAAACTAGAATTTATACATATCGCTGTTGTCAGGCCGTTGGAAAGAACTTTCAGTATTTTAATGAAAAGTTTAGAATAAATTAGTACTAATATTTTTTTCAGAAGCACAAGATATGATACTTAAAAAACTGCTAGTAGGAAAGGAAATGTTCATTGGCACGAGACCAGAATTTAGCATTATGGAACTTAGGTTAGGAATAATTACTCAGTTAATATGATTATCAACTTAACATCTTGGTAGGCCAAATACAAATGCATTCACAAATTAGCAGGTTACCTTCCTTAGATGTCTCCACAAAAATTAATTTAGGAAAAAACTCTCAATTAACTTTCCCAGAGTGATCCACTAAAATAAGAGTTTGATGGGCTCTGTACTTGATGTTCTCTAGATTGCACTCCTCTGCATTTGTAAAGTACAGAAACTGGATTCTGAGCTGGAAGGACTTCACATTAATGTTCCCTGTAGCATGAAGCAGAGTTAGTAAAAATACAGGACACTGAAAGTTATATATTCTTATTTTTTATCTTTTGCTAGGTAAACCTACACCTAAGTAAAGACAGACTGTATTTTGGTAAAATCACCAAAGAGACAACTGAGATTTTTGTCCCAACTATTTTTAATCACAAAATTCTTGTTTGGGTTTTCTTTTAAAAATTATTTTGTGTGTTTGTGAGAAGTATCCATTTTCACAAAAAGATAATTTGAAATTGAAAAAATATGTTCACAAAAAAGTTTTCTTTGAATATCAGTTACACTTCTAGTTACTAGCTGAGTGTGTTTCAGGTAGGTCTTCTGTAACTCTCTGTCTGATGGTAAGATGTAAGAGGAAGAGCTCGAGGTTAGGAGAAGCACCCTGGCAGAGGGAACCATGCTGTAGAAGAGAATGAAGCATGAACTATCTAAACAAGAAGTCCCATTGTACTGCATAGTGTCATGGCAGAATCAAACTATTTGAGGTTTGAAATAAAATGTTCTAGATTTTTACTGAAAACCCCTCAATTTTGCTGAAGAAAAGGAATCTGTGTGTAAGGCTGGCCGTATTCAGACACACTGTTATACAAAAGAAGCTCTTGTTTCTGTCCTTTGGTTCTGGGATTACATAATAAAGGCAAGAGAATGTGGCTCCCTTCTCAAAAGAATTATTTTTATATTTTTATTGCTTGTTAGACCACAAGGGAAAGCAGGAAGTAGAGGAAAAAGCCAATCTTCTGTCTCTCAAATGTAAATAAAAGGTCACATCAGTGGTGGGTTACTCACCACGTGCCCCATAGGGCAAAATGTATCTTTTGTCTTCTGATAGTTATTGGATACTCTCTGTAAAATAACTGCACAGCAATTACAGTGTTCACTGCTGGGGTTGGTTTGTTTTTTTCTGTTTCAGTGGGGATAGTCATGTTGATTGGTTAAGTTAAAACCTGTCATTCCCAAACCTACATAAATCTTGAACATAAACTAAATGAAATATACTAATTTGGCAAGTGGATACCTTTCTCTTTAAGTTCCGTTTCTATTTTAGATTAACATAGAAGATGAAGGTATCTCCTAAACAAATATTTGGCTAATGTACCTGTACATGCATTAATATACTGCCATTTTCTTCCTTTTTTTTTTTATTAAGTGTTTATAATTAGTTTTGTTCAGAGATCAAGAAAACAGACACCAGACTACCACAAGAATATTATTTATGAGTATTACCTTCGTTATCTTAAATTCTTTCAATTTTATCATCAGGAATTGAATATTGCTAGTATGTAGCAGACCTGTCTGAACTAACAATTTATTTACTATTTACTGTGTCTAAGCAAATAAATATTTCCTGTGCCAGCAGCAAGCAGCAGCTGTTCATGGCTGTCACATAGTAAACAGCCAACCAGATAATTTACTAGTGATTTACCAGTTTACAGAGCAAACTTTTAAAGTTGACTGAAAATATTTGAGATTCTGCTGTAAATACTTACATTATTTATGTTTGATGTGATTAATTTAAGTGGGTAAATATAGCATCTGAATTAGGGCTTTGGTGTTTAGGACTTGGTGTTTGAAGAGATCCTTAGAGGACTTAGCAACTTCCCTGTGTTTTTAACTTATTGGTGCTTCTATAAGAAACAAGGGAAAAAATACTGAAATTTATAGCCAAGAATCTGTAGCATGAATGTTGAGACAGCCTTGGAGGAGAGAAGAGTAAAATGCCTGCCTTTTCTGTGCCTTCTCTATTTTAGAGAGAATTTGGAAAGGCAAAAATAAGTATTTATGTCCTCTACATCTTTGAGAAGTATAAGGAAAGCTCATCTTTGGGATCTGTATTTGCCAGTTTGGGCTTCTTGCTTCCCGAGCTGGTTTGGGTAGCAGCCTCAGAAGAGCTGCACCTCCCCTGTGTGACACTGCAGCCATCTGTGGGAGAGCTCAGCCTCGGGTGCACTGATATCACCCTGGAGATGATAACGCCACACTGCATCTTTTCAGGGGATCATAAGTGGCACAATTAATTACACACGGTAGCTTTTGCAGTGAAAAAGCCTTTTCTTTAGGTGTTCACTTTAAAAATAATGTTTATGCATGTCTGAATAAAACTTGCAGCAGAAGAGCGGCAGATCCTGAGGTAGGTTCACAGCTCTTCCCAGCCATCCCATTTCTCCTTCACCATGCCATTATTTATACATTTATGGAAAGACATGACTGGAAATATGGATTTGAACCATAAATGGTAAAGAGCTATCTTTATTCACTTTATTAATTATATCTATATTCAAGTGAGTAGGAACTGATATGTAGCCACATTTCTTACCTTGTAATTTATTTTGATTATTGCCCCAGGAGTAAAGTAGTCATTAATGACTTGAGCAGCACCTTTCTTTTCTTTCCACTTTTTCTTTGACTGTTTCTTAATCTTTGTAATTTTGAAAAATTATTTTTAGCAACCTGCTTTTATGGGGTGTTTTGATTATTGTTGCTACTGAAGTTTTGCATATGAATAGAAAGGGAAAGGTAAGGGATTAACAACATTGAAGTTCCTTCTAGAGTGGCTCACACAGGAATCAAAGCATTTACCGGAACGGTACTGTTAACAAAAACATGTTTAAAGCATCTTTTAAACTTGATTTTTCCATTTATTCTGTGGTCCTACAATAAATTGAAGCAATTGGTACTTAAACCCTCTCCTCCACTATCATTCTCCACCCATGACAGGGCAACTATAGTTAGGAACAGCTGCCTGATTAAAGACTATGACACAATAGACAAGGTACAAAGTTCCAGTAAAGCAGTGGGCTGAAGTCACCAAAGCATATTTGGATGCATAGTCCCTCTAGTATTTTTCATTTAATCTTGCAAAACAGAGCTATGTTTGGATTTCTAAAACCTGGAAGCCATACATTGTCCTTGGTGCAATTGCTGATGGTAACAGGAGTTGTGCACATGCAGTCTGATGTACAAGTCAGAGCTGGATCTGGTTTTTCCACTGAGGCTAAAAGAGAAGAGTGACAGCAGCTGCAGACCTTTGACACATGAGCCATCATATCTGAAACAAGGAGATCTAATTTCACATACTGCTATGAGGAGAGCCTCTGGCCTTATAAATTATCACTACTAGTCTGGACCTGCACAAGCTAGTGAAATAAACTAAAACTCTTGTTCATATTTTCTTTCCGACAAAATTGAAGCGGCAAATAAGACTTTTGTGTTCTGAATAAAAAAAAATTGTTCTGCAGAAATGATTATATTACCAGAGGACTTTTAGATAGACTTTATTATTCTGCGTGCTTAGGTGGGATAAAGAGCTTAAACTAATTGGAGATCACAGGGCCAGTGATAGAATTCCCTTCCTTCCATTACACTGAGTGAGCACCATCTGTTTATTCACTGCTGAAATAATGTGGCAACATCCTACTAGATGAAATGAAAATGAAAAATATATCCCTTGCTGGATTAACTTCAGTATATAATATTAATAATAATGATTGATTGTTAGGTGTTCCAATAACAGTAGCTGCAAAATAAGCCTTCCTTATTCCCTGGATTATTTGGCAGGAAGGAGAAGAGGGGCAGGGTAAAATCCGTTGGAATTTTTAATATTAAAAAAGCTTCAAATACATATTTACATATCAAATAGTGGATGAGACCTCAACTTGTTAACACTAATTAAATAAGTTCTTTTTATTTGCATATCTGGACTGACAGATCCTAAAGCATTAAAACTTCTGCATTCCTTTACATCAGTGTCTTTAGATAAATATAGCTTTATATAAATAATTTATAATTATTATTATACATTATCCTAAAAGCAAAATATTTATTAATGTAAAGGTTTTGAAGTTCTTAAAATCAATATTTTGGTCATTTCTATATTCTTCCATTTCAAGTTTTATGAATTAATTACAAATAACTTGAAAATGTGATCATGGAATTGCAAGGTAATTAAAATAGTGCCTATTTTAAGCAGGTTTTTTACTTGTCTGATTCTTGTATCTCTTGCTTAAGGAAATTAAACAGTATTATCTGAAAGGACCTTTAAAAGTTGTAAATAAAATTGCTTGCATAGTTTTCAGAGAAAAAATATAAAGAAAACTATGCTTAAAAAATTCATAGCCCTTTAACAATAATTTAACTAAATGGTTTTGATATGCTTGTTTATATAGCATTGATAATGAAAAAATGACATCTGATTTATTAAGGGCCCACTTGTAAGACAATATTAGAGGAAATGTAATTGTCACTTGAAAACAAAAAATAAAGACTATAACAACCCTGTATTATAACTAGTTCCCATGGTAAATAAACACTGGGTTTAAAATTATGCTCATTACATATGACTCTTCTTTTTGATATGTATTAAACTCTTTCTGATAAATTGGAATGCATGTGATCCCGATGTGCGTAAATGAAATTTCAGCTTTCTAGAGCTTCATCAGTGTCATTCCTATACTTCTGGCTCTTTATAATATTTTCTGTAGATTAAAAGTTTTAGAACAAATTTAATATTACTAGATTTAATAGTAGTTAGCTGAAAAGTCTTGAAAGTCATGGACACTTCATAATTGGACGTACTAGTTAATTTTAATTTGTATTATTGTAAGAATAATTTTGCCAAATGTTGGGCTTGCTGCACCAAGTCAGTGCTGATTGGTAGAAGTATCCGCACACAGTACCAAGTCTATTTAGCAGTAGTTATCTGGGTCTGTTAGGCACAATCTCTCTGCTGCCATACTCATAGAATAGTTATTTGAAAGTCAGGTGGTCATGCAGTCTATATCTGGATCCTGCGAAGAGCTGTATTCCTCTTTGTATGCTGTGAGTAATTTTACTAAGATGTTTGGACTAGAATAGTATACAAAATTAAGCCTATGTGTAACTTCTTTTCAGAAGCAGGACTTTTGAAAAAGGGGTGGAGAATGGAATGATACACCAACCAAAGAACAACCTGACATAAAGTAAATGTTGTGTTGTAGGAGAAAGGTACTATGAATAAGGACAAATCTACTTGCCCAGGTCCAGTAAAACTGGTTGTATTTTTTTTTTTTTGAAACTACGTATGGGTATATATTTACATGACTACCACTTCTACTAAAGGGACTAAAGTATGCGAAGGGCATCTACCTCAAGTTAAAATCAGTGGAAGCTCCTGGATAGGATGTTTTCATAGATTGTCTGAACAATTATCTCATCCCTTGTCCCAGTCCTTTTTTTGTCCCAGTTATTCTGGAAACAGTACTTTTCAGAATGCAAAAATGTTGATTTAGCAAGATTACTAGTTTCCATTGCTATAAAGAAATTCTGAGGAACTAAGGGTGAGATGGCATAGTATTACTAATTTCTGTATTAAATTTTCAGTGTGTAAATTGTCCTTTAAACAGCCCTTGAAAAAACCTGATTTGTGCTGATTTCTTTTTTACTAACAAATACGTTTACTCTGTCGCAGCTCAGAGAATCATTTAAGGATCTCAAAAAGAAATTCAACAATTTGAAGTTTAACTATATGAAGAAAACTGAAAAAGCTCGAAATGTGAAAGTGCTTCGAATACAGATTCAGCAAGTTGATACATATGCAGAGAAAATACAGGTAATAGAAATTCTAGGCTTTGTAAAGACTTCACCAGTTGAATTACTCGGCCTATTCTAAGCAGATCACAGCAGATTGGCACATCACAAAATTTATTGTGTGCTTCTCTCTTACTCATCATTATATCCTCCCTGTCTGTCATTGACTGAGGCATTTTTCATTGTTCTGTTCCTCTTATTCTTCCACTTACTTCAGTGAAATGATGTAAACTCGATTCCTGACTTCACTCCTTTTTATCCGCCATTAATTTTCTGTTTAATCTTTTATTCCTCTTGCCTCTACTACTTCACAATAAGTGTAACACAGTCTTCTTTCTCCTTAAAAAAACGCCAAAATAACAGTCTCTTGCATCAAGCTACTTCCTTGTTTTTCTCATTTCATCATGTAAGATGAACATTTTTCTTCAGAGCCTTTGACTGTATTCATTGCCTGGAGCTGATCATGCTCATTTGCACCTTAGACCCCCCTAGCCTCACCCATTTTTTTCATCCACCAGAAACTCTTCCTTTATTGGCCTTCTTAGTTGCAAGTCAAGCATGACCATGTTTTATTACTACAGGTATTTGTTTACTTTTAAGCTGAAAAAGGTTAGCTCAATTATATCTTTAACAAATATAGTTTATATCAATTTTAATCAGCATTGCAGAGGCCCTCCAGTTTCCTTTGGTTTTTGAAAGAGCAGCTTGTAATTTTTAAAACACAGGACAAGAAATATGTTTGTATGGTTTTCCTCTGCTTTTTTTATATTAAATTTCTAAAATTAGAAACATTTTTTTGCAGTATTTAACATAGCTATGTCTTTTAAACAGATTCTTAAAAAGAAGATGGATAATTTAGAGAAGAAAGTCATTGACCCTTTTGCAAATGAACCTAATGCTAAAGTTAGAGTTCTCTTAAGCTCAATCAGTGACTTACAAAAACAGCTGAATGATTTTAACATGGTTGTGGAAGATTACAGGCAAAATCTGGATCTCATGGAGCATCTGCAACAGATGATGAAAGAGGTACTAGTAAACCTGAGCCCCCCACAGTGGCTGTAATAATGATCCAAGATAGGAATAGATAAAAGTGCTTTAACTGCCTCAAGGTTAATTTGTACTTTCCAAAAGTAAAAAAAAAAAAACAAACAACTTTTTTTATTATTTCTTTCTAAATTTGGGGTGACAGCGGGAAATGAATGTGCAGTGTGACCATATTTATGCAACTGGGGTTTCCACCTCCACATGACTTTCACAGTCATTCAGCGTGTCTATGATCATACTTATGAACTCATTTTCTCTAAGTAAGCTCTGAGGCAACCAGAAAGTGCCACGAAGACCTCTTTGATAGCCATCAAACTATGAGAGGCAGGTTATCACAGTACCTGCTGTGGTTTATGTAATGATGGAACTGAAATGTAAAATACTCAGTTCCTTAATAGAAGAATATATTTTTTTTTAGTAGACTAAATTTTTAAATATATCTATAATTTTTTTTTTCTGAACTGCAATCTATCTTCTTGGACACTTCCATAACTTTATTTTAGTGTGTCTGAGGATGGTCTTATGCCTTGTCTTTTCTAAAAGCAAAAAGTTTGTGACAGTATTGTAACAGTATTTTCCCTCTTGCAGTATTGTGTTGGTGCTCTTGCTGTGGGGCAAGCTCATTCTGGTCATCCCTGTTTATTTTTAGAAATAACATTGTTCTTATCTCCAAAGGGATCTGAGTGTGTGACAAATTCCCTTAATGATGAATCATAACACTAAAGTTTTGTTTAAGAGATGTTTTCAGTGTCCAGTGACCTGATCAATGTGTTCTTGCATATACCATTAGCAAAGCAATCTGTTGAACATTTACATTTTCAAACTCCCCACTTACTTAACAGAAATAAATTATTTTCTAGAGCTAAAATTTAAGACTGTTCAGAGCATTGTTAACCAAAGATGTTCATTGTGGTTATGTTCTAAAGCCCATTCTTGTCAGTAGAAAGATTCCAGGTGACTTTAGTGGCTGCTGAGACCAAAAACCCTGTTTGCTAGTACGTTAAATTTAAAAGAACCCTTCTGCCTTTACACAGCTATAACTGAGGCCATAACATGAAGTTTTTGAAATTAGTCAATTGATATGCAAGGTAGAAAGAAATCAGAAATAAAACATGTTTTTGCAGCACCATTAAGTAACAGCCTCACCATGTTTGTAAGACAAGCATGGGCCTAGTGTTTAATGAAAATTTAACAGCTATTAATACTTGAAGCACTATTAGTAATGAAAAAATGTTTTTCAGGTTAAATTTAAGTCAGAATACTTAAGACATACTGTATGCCACTGATTATGGAAAGACTAAGAATAATCCAGTCTATTCTCCAGCAGCTTGAACTGCAGACAGTAATTCATTACAATGCAGGTTTTTTATCCCTCAGTGTCAATTTTGGTTTGAGGATGTGAGCGCAACAGTGATTAGAGTTGGCAACTACTCTGCAGAATGCAAAACAAGAGAAGCAATAGAGACTCTCTATAAGCAATTCAATAAGTTTATTGAACCTACAGTGCCTCAACAAGAAGAAAAACTTCAGCAGATTATGGACCTTGCTGGACAGTTATATGGTGAGGACATACCTGGTAATGTACTGTGGGGACAAAAGACAGTAACTTGGAATGGAAGTAAGCAGATTCCTTGATTTCTTCATTGAAGAAGAAAATCTGTTGAATTTTAAAAAAAGATGTTTTAAAGTATTGATTGGAAGAGGTGAAGGACAAATATTTACAAAAAAACCCACATAAAAGTACTCAGCAGTCTGGTATTTACTTAGTCTTCTGTATACAGCCTGAGTTCACCTTGAAATAAAAATGTCCTTGTAATATTCTTGAGCTTGGAGTTAAGGCTTCATGGCTTAAGCTCTCTCATAACAGGCAAGTCAGAGGATATTATAATGCTGAATTTATTTTTTACATTAATACTGTGAGTAACTGGTAGGATTTGGTTGCCAAATTTTTATTAGCAAATAATGTAGATTGCTATTTAGATACTGTATTTGCAGTTGTATTGATTTGGAACATTGTTGACCAAAGAAACCCAAAAGTCAAAAAACTTCGTATTTTCCTTTTTTTTTTCCCCCTCCACTTGTAATTTTTAATGTACCTTTTGAGGTTATTTTGTCCAAATGTGGGGGAATTTAGCGTAGCCTATCAATTCAAGTAGTAAAGCTGAAAAAATTTCAAGATTCAAACTGGGCTTTTAAATTCCTCTTAATTTAGTGCTGGAAAGAATATTTAGAGAGCACAGATCACTTCTTTCTTCTTCTTTCTCCTTTTTTATTTTTTAAAGCCTTCTCAATATTTTAAACATTCCTATCTGCAGGAAAGGAGATGACAGAATGGATTTTTGACAACAGCTGATGAGGAACACCAGGAGAAAGTTGCTTGGTGTTCTTTAAGTCATTACATGGGAAAACGCTTCTCCATCCTGCCTTTGTTTTGTATTTCTTATAACAGGGATCTAAGTGCCTCCTAGCTGTATAATGTGGTAATTAGTTTAGGGGACACTTTCTGAGGTCAGCATCTTTTAAACTAGTATTACTAACCAAAGAGACGACCTGCAGAAACTATGGGACTCATCTCAAGTAAGCTAGTAAGAGGTGGGAAAGCCCATTACTATGAATCACAGAATTCCAGCAGCAAAACAAAACAGAAATCACAGAAAAATGTGATTATTGTAGCACCTTGGGGTTACAGATTACATTGATTGTCGTATGTCTGTTTGAGGCATTCTATTCTACTTTCATGCTGTTTTGCCTTTGTAGGTATTGAAGAAGGAAAGAAGTATGTTGAAAAAACTGTATTAAAGTACAAAGAAATAATGAATTCTGTTGATGGGTTGTGTAGATCACTGAGAGAACTTAAGGAGATAAAGGTATTTTTCTTTAAACTGGAAAATGTATTGGATCTGCATCAATTTATCATGCTTAGTGTCTGAATCAGTGATTTTAACTGAGGATCATCTATGATAGCATGAAATACTTCTTAATTGTTCACTTTTCTGTTACCTTAGGTAATGACTGTAATGAATCAAAGAAGTGCTACTTGTTTAGTAACTAAATATTTCTTCTAAGTTTCTTTTTCTTTACTTCTTTCAGAACTGTTTCTCCTTTCAAGAAAACTTTAGGAGAAAACGTCAAATTTTCTTTGAATATCTAGACAAATCCTTTTTTTTTCTTATTACCTCTTCCTTTGATATTGTAATATAGGTAACTGCTAGATCTACAAAAAACAAAGAACCTTGCTTGGCTGCCTCTTGGAAAAGACATCCTGAAAAACAAGTTGTGTTAAAACCAAAGTTATTTGAGTTAGAAAAGCCCTGCTTTCACAAAAATATTAAAGAGAACAGCATTTTTAGTTTCACATTCTGATAACCTAGGTGTAATTAAATATAACATGTTAACTGAAGAGGAATTGTGGAAGACACCTGGTAGGGGTACATAATGAAGACTGTCTACACCCACCTCCATTCCCAAAGCAATATATGAAAAATCTCCCACATGCAGCAGCAGCTGATGAGTTAATTCTTCCAAGAAGGTGGTAAAATTAAGATGCTTAAATATCCTGGTTTTGTTGATACTGAATGTTGTTTCACTTTTCTTTGATGGAATTAATCTATAAAATAGACAAACACTCAAATTATCTATTAATACACATAAAAGCCATAAGAGATGCCAAAAATATAAATGAGTTCCAAAGGTCATTATGTGAATGGAAAGAAGGCTTTGTCTTGCACTGTGACCATACAGAAACCTCAACATAAATGCCCTTTCTCCTCCCTGTCCATGTATTACGTAAATACTATTGTGTGCAGGACACTCGTCCCAGGTTCTGTCAGAACAGGGCTTGAACCTTTCCTCTTTTCTGCTAGCTCAACATCGTATGATCTTTTCAAGACAAGTGGAATTTCAAACTAATTTTACTACCTTATTTTGACTAATTTCCATAAAATCATTTAATTTCTTATACAACAATTCTGCAACTTTATTAAAAGGAAAATGGTTTGGGGTTTGTTTTTTTTGTTTTGTTTTTTTTTTGGGGTTTTTTTGGTTTTTTTACAATATGCACTATTCTGAGATTTAAAAACTAATATTCTTATTGAACATTTCGAGAAATCTACAATAGTCAATGTCTGTATGTTATGAAGAATAAATAATTCAGCAAACTATCTAAACAGACATCTACCATCTGTATGGAATGCCATGACTATAAATTGAGTTTCATTTCCTGTCATTTTGAAGGCATGAAAAATTAAAGGGAAATGTATTGCATAATCTTTCCTAAGTTTACATGGCTGCTGAATGGCAGAAAAAAATCTATTTTTTTCAAGTGCAAAATTAAAGTCTATTTTTTCTTCCTAAAAAAAAAAAAACAGGTTGAAAAGATCACACAGAATTTTTCACTTGTTTAATGGTAGAATGGAAGATTAATAATGCAGCACTTTCTTATAAGAAACTTGTTTAAGACTGTAACTTTTGGCTAGGCAGCTAAAGATGTGAAAGACACAAAATTGTGACTATAAAGCTTTTGGCTTTCTTTATCTTGTGTCACTATTATGTTCTCTGAAATCTGTGGGATTCTTCCATGACAGATTTGAAGGATTTATCAAGTCTTCATAAAACACATTATGGTTGTCCAGGTTTCTGTTATGCTATGTTTTATGCTTAGATCACTTTCTTCCCTTTCCACCTTTTAGAAAAATTTAATGATAGAGACTCACAGATGTTTCTTTCCTCTCTAGAACTGTTTTCCTGAAATCCTGATATTTTTCTGAATTTGTTGTTTTTTCTCTTTTTTTCTCATAATAGTGTTACTTTCTTAATCCTTTATTCCTCCTTACTGAGCCTGTGTACAAATTGGTTAATATTCCTCGGATTCTTGACTAGCCACTGGAATTCTTCAGTCTTATATACTGAAGAATTGTAGCCTTCTATAGTTCCCCTGCCTCAGAAAAGATCCCATCAGCTTTGAAAAATGTTGTCATTGCTTGTCCAAGAATGAATTAATTGGGTTTTGCTGCATTTTTTTTTTTTTGGCATAAGCAATTAACAGTTGTGCTGATGATAGATTTTAGATAAGATTTCACTTTGGTTTTTACTCTGTTGTACAGAGCATAAGTCAGTGTGTAGCTAAAAATTGCTGCCTTCTATTGTTTATAAGCTTAATTAATTTTCTCTTCACATGGCAGAAAGTTGAGTTTTCTGAAGGGTTGATTACTATTGAAAAGGAAGAAAGAAATGGTCAAGAAGCATGTGAGACTGTTAAAGACAAAGAAGTGGAGCAAAAGCAGCAGAGTAGTTCAGTTGTTTGCGTTTTTGAATAACTAGAACTGTTTCTTAAAAGGCTTTGTGTATTGCTAGAAAGTTCCTTGCTTTTCAGTCTTAAAGCCTCCATTGGGATGGGAGTTATCAGTGTAGTCTTGGTCAATTGGTCTTCAGTTATCTTCAGTTGCCCTTTTTCCTTCTATCCAATCCACATATTCCTCCCTATGAATTTTTAGTTTTTAGCGTTTTTTACATGCCTGTATATCTCCTTTTCTTTTCTAAAATAATATTCCTTTCTTAACCTCTTACCAATTTTCCTTTGGTCCTATTGCCACAGTACCCTCAATGTCGATGTCCTCTTTGTGACCATTCCTCCTTCTTGAAAAAAGAGTACATTCTACTCTCTCCTTTAAAAACAAAACTTAAAGGAATATAGGAAGTAATAGTGGAGACTGTTGTTACTATTCCCAGAGCCCTGGAGTTCCTATGAGGCCTAGATACAAGTTATGAAAGTATTTGATTTATAAGTAATATTCTATGAGAGAAACCTCATAGCTCAGAATTTGAACTAAATAAAGGTGGAAATTGTAATTATTTGTTGAATTATTAAGGCCTTAATGAGGAAAAAACTGGGATTTTAAAACTTTTTTTCTTTCAGCTGGCATCAGGTGAATTGCTTGCGAATTCAGAAAGCATTGCTGAGAAGAGAAGCAATACTCTGTCTCCTACAGGCACTAAACAAGTATGTGTTGTTCATAATAATTTACATTTAATCAGATTGATGGGCATCATTGTGTACTCTCAAGGGAATTCTACTCCTTACTTTGCTGCGTCTCAAAAGTGAGGACTTTTGTTATATTGGTATGCTTTGATTGTATTCTCATTTACAGTATTACCAAAAACCTGACAAAACAAGCACATCGATTCAGTTTAAAAACAGTGTGACTTACAGGAAACAGAGCAACAATGATGAACACAACTACAGCTGTCAGCAGTTCAGTAGGACATCATGTCAAGATAATTTGCTGCAATATTACTATGACACTATAGAAGAAATAACAGAACTCACCATCAAATAATTGTCTTTATCCTCATCTCAAAACACTTAAGTTCCATTTCAGTTGCCAAAATTCTCTGCATCAGAGATCATAAATAATCCAATTAGGGATTGCATTCATGTTGAGGACAATGCACAAAAGGAGATTAGATAAGGGAAGACTGAGTATCCATTTAGAATGATAAAAACCAATCATGTTTTATTCATGGATATACAATAAAAGAATATGAAAGTTTCCAAATCATCAATGAATAAATGAAATCTTAGAAATACAGGCAAAGCAAAGCCAGACGTATATGCTATGAGATTAATTACTTTATCTTAAAGAATATTTTGAAGGCTTGGGATCCTGGATGTAAATGTAAATAATTTGCTACATAAAAAAGTGATAAATTGGAGTGGGTGGCAATATATTTAAGTCTTTAGGAAGGTAGGATCCATTGTTAACAGATTTAGAGATTTAAAATTCCATTTTGCAAGCTAGTAACACAGACAACTACTACAAGACATTACAGTGGTGTTTTGTAGAATTTCAGCTAATAATACCATTCCCTTCAGTTCAATACAAAATGTCCTGTAATCTGCCGATGAGCCAAAATTAAACCTAATTAATTTTCTTACCTCCATCCCAAGTCAGTGGGAGTTTCAGTATTGACTTGCAGCCCAGATTTCACTGAGAATTTTGTGACTGTTCCAAAGAGTGTCCCCCAGGAGAATCACCTCCGCAGATGTCCGTATCTCTGTTTTGCTAAGCCACAGCTTTGCCAGTCCTCATCAGACCGAGTCTCAGCTGCCAAGGAGAGAAGTCCTGGGTATGCGAAACAGCAAATATCATATGAGAATTGTGGCAACTGTGATGCCTCTACCCTTTTCATCACTGCATACTTCACTTAAAGAGGGGGCAGGTTCTTCTGGCTAGAGCTTTGTATAGTGGGCCAGCAATCTCTGATTTTGTCTGTACTTCTGCAAGCTGCTTTTGCAGTATTAATTTGCTTCAAATATAACCCTCTTAAAAGTGTGCTAGACCTTCTCATGGCACATTGATGCTCCTGCATGTTTGGTCCCATGCTGCCAAAGCCTGTCTGGCAGTTTGCTCACTCACAGCTCACCTGTCATTCTTTTCCACAGCATTTTCCCCAGGGTCATTTTCCATCTCTTTAGGGGTCAGAGTTCATCAGGGGATGCCTGTGGGAAACACTTTTATAGTAAAACTTGAACTTCATCTTACAGCTGAATTGAATTGTTTAGTAAAATAGACACAGTAAAGTCCCAGCCTTCTTTCAATCATTTTTTCATAGATCTGACATGAATCACATTGCTTTGAAATAACAAATGTAATAACTTTGAAAAGCATCTATATTAAAACTGACATGCCTAAAGGACCAGGGCATATGTGAGGTTCTATTACTTATATATGTTTATTTTTTTTTAATTTTGTGTACTTATTATTAGATTGTATTTAGAGTAATAAAGCAAAAAGAAAACCAAAACAAATATACCACCACACTCTTGTACTGGATATTGCCAAAGAGACCAGTTTTGGAAAGCAATGGCATTCAGTGTAATTCATAGGTGATAGAAACATTGCTTAGTAGATTACATATCTGTGTACAGAACTCAGCAATGACAAAGTAGCTTAAGAAAATATTATGCACATCTTTATTGAGAGCCTTTGCACAAAAGCAATCAACCTGAATATGTGATTACATTCATATAAAAATCAAGAGGCAGGGAAGTAATTAACAGAGAAGACAATGTCTTTGATGCTTTTTGATTAAAACTAATGCACTTATGCCTCACCCAATTCTCTTTGAAACATGAAGAGAGGGATTTTTTTTTTTCCTGGATCCAAGTTAACATAAAAATAATTTTTTACATTGCTTTTCTTGTAATATTTGGCAGGATCTTGGAACAGCTGGCAATATAAAAAAAAAAAATTAAAGAAATATAAAATGCTTGGAAAATGCTATAGAGGTCTTGGTTTAATTATTTAATTCTTGAGCATGACTGACAACACTTTTTCACAAACAAGCAACTTGGCTGTTAATATATTTTACGGCTATGTAACTGTGTCCCATTTAGATGTAATTAGGCCACCTCCTCCTCCTCCTCAACCTTCTCCTTGCAAATGCTCATATAAACAGAACCTACAGGAAATCCACAGGTTGCCCTTTGTTTATAGAAAGGACTTTTTGTTTCATTGTTACTGTTATAATAAATGCTTACACATAGTTATAATAGTATCTTCTAGAATCTGTTTGAACAGTTTGAAATTCCAGTAAGCTGCTGCAACATTTTCTGACAAATTATCTTTTCTTCCATTTCTTTCTGCTTCTTAGAATATATCAAGCTTAATTAGAAGAAATACTGTTGCTGAAATCTGCATGACAAGGCAATGTATTGAATGATAACTCTTTTCTTTGTTTCTCTTTTTCTTCTTTCCTTTCTCTTCTTTCCCCTCCTAATTTGAGGAGAGGAATATATTGGCTGATATCTCAGTTATCTGTCCAGCTGGTAAGGATCTTGTTTCACAGGATGCAGAGCTGTCATCTTCAGCCAAAGAGGATAGTTTACAGACCGAATTCCTGGCAGAAGAAACACCCTCCGGAGATGAATATGAGTGTATATCACCTGATGATATCTCTTTGCCACCGCTTTCTGAGACACCAGAATCCAACCTCTTACCTTCTGAAACAGAGCTGGAAGAGCAGTGCTGTTGTAGTTCTCATAGTCTGCATGTCAGTTCCTATAGCTTGCAAATGCAGAAAACCACTAGTATGATAAAACTGATGGAAGCATCTGACCTCTTAACAAATTCTGCTTTTGCTGATGCTACAAATAATAGAATGGAAAGCCCATCAGATCACTTTGAAAAGTTTTGTATCTCTTTAACAGATTCTGGTCCAAAAGTCAGAGCAGTATCTCCTTTGACTTGCAGCTCACCAGGAATATCTGGAACTAGCACTGCTTCCTGCCATGTGAAAGCCAAACCAGTGCATAGCGTGATGAGTGAAGTGTGCAAAACACATTTACAACACCTTGAACTTCATAAAAGCATGGCAGAAACACAAGAACAATTGCATGCCTTGAATAACTGTACTAAACCCCAGGACAGGCTGCATGCTTTGCCTGATACATTCTCAGGTTTCGTGTTTCAATCAGACGCCAGCAGAAGCTGTCAGAGGCAGATGGTTACCCGAGAAGAGATTAAAAGTTCTTCAGAAAAGAACAGCATGGCCAGCCTAACTGGACAGGCGCCTAACTTCTCCCAGCTTCTGTCTAACAAAACCGTCATGGAAGGTTCTCCAGTAACTTTGGAAGTAGAAGTAACAGGATTCCCAGAGCCTACACTGACATGGTGGGTAGCTCACAGTGAGAAGTAGTAAATGTACCTAGTCACCAGCCACCACGAACCCCTTACAACCTAATCAATTTATCTGTAGTCTAGAATAAATGGCTTGTACCCTTTTCACTCCACACTCCTGCATGACTTCCACCTTCAGAATTTTTTTCGACAATTAACCAACTTGTAATAATCTCTCTGTACCAAATTTTATGAATGATAGTATCAAAATACTCCAAACATACCCCAATGTTTTTTAAACAAAAGCATCATATAGTTTTCATATTCTGGAATATGGCATTCTACTTGTTCAATACCTTCTTAAAATAATTGCACGCTTCATGTTTACCATATATAAGTTCACCTGCATTTTCCCAGACTCTGGGCACTATGTATGGACAGACACATAGACGTGCATGCACACTGAAATATTTATACAGTCACTACATAGAGATGAGGACATATTTACACATATGTGAAAGTCAGTTATGAAAACCAAGACAGGTTACAGGTTAAAAAAAACCCACCTAAATATTTTCACTAACAGAATCTGTTTTATATCATATATTGGTGTGCATGGTCTATCTCTTTGTAATTGCTATGTGTCTATTTAGTTTACTTTATACTGGATTTAGATTACTTTTATACTGGATTTTTGAGAAATACAGGTGATGTAATATAAACATCTAAACTCTAAAAATGCTCTGCCAGAAGGAATAGGGACTTAAAGAGGGGCAGGATTTCAAGATTTTCGTTCTATATGTTGTTGCATGTATTACTCCAATTTTACCTCATTTGTCTTTTCTCCAGTTATTCCATTACTCTTTCACACTGGAGGTCTTTCTTTTAATGTATTAAAATTAAATATGCCTCTTACTGGAAGAAAAATGATGTTAATATTAATATTATTACACATTTAAAGAATTAAACTGTAAGTTTTTGTTAAACTGAAATTTTTTCAGTGGCACTGAGAAAAATACTGGAGACTGAAACCTTGGTGCTAAACTCTGTTGGTATCAATAAAGTTACCTTGTTTTAAATACCAGTATTCTACAGATTGAGGAGTATTATTGGTGAAACAAGACGTTCATTTTATTGTAAGAAAGCATTAATTTAATTCAAATTTATATATACTGTTGATAGATTGTCTTTCAAAAAGATAGCAGTCAACAGGAATAATTTAGCAAATTAGAAATCCATGAAAACAGAAAAAAATGTGGGGTTTTTAAATTAAAAATTTGCCAGTAATGTGTATTTTGTACTGGTGTAGAAATTTTTTTGGATATACATGTAGAAAAATATTTTCATGTTTGTGTTAGGTTAAATGTAGCCTATGCTGAAACATCATGAGGCAAGGAGAGACAGAATTTTCTCTAATTTCCATTTTTAAATCAGGAGTCAATCCCAACACATGGTGATAGATCCTCAAGTGTTAGAATATGACACCAGTTCCCTGATGTAACTCCTGGTGCATTGTTCTATCCTGTTTGGTGATCTGATCTAAGTAAATGTTAAGTGGGCTGGGGTGGAGGAAGGTTCTTGACTGTCTTTTATATTGAAGATAGAAGTTTAGAAAGCTTTTTTGTCCATCTTTTAGAGCCTATTCATGAGTTGGATGTGGATTGACTCAAGAACTTATTCCCAAACACGTTTCAGTACAAAACTGAGGGTCCAGGCCCTCATGTAACCTTTCTAATACTGCAGTGGGAGAGTTGTGACTTACCTGTTGAAAACCATTTTGAGAACCACATTTTCTACTGTCAAGAATGTATTTTCCAGTAATTTGCATAGTTTAGCTGTTCACACGTATTGACAGATTAAAACTGAGAAATGAGAGCAGAGCAGTGTTCTCTATCCTTTGCTGTTAATGGAGTGTTTCAGAGATTGTCTGATGTGCAAGGTTCTGTGTGGCACGCAGTGATAAAACTGACTTGAAAACTGACTCTCTGCTTCAGGTACAAGAAGGGCCAGAAACTGACTGCAGATGAGCACTTAAAGCTTTTACAAAAGGAGACAAAGCATACTTTGTTCATTCAGAAGGTGTGTGATAAAGATGCTGGCCTCTATGTTGTTCGGGCTAAAAATTTGAACGGCACTATCTCATCAAGTGCCATTCTTCACGTGAAAGGTAACAGGCCACCTATGGCAAGAATTGACTGGATAACGCTGTGTGTCATCTATATTAGTGTATCACTAATGTACTGGCTATTCACAAAATAAGTACGATATTGACTGCACCCGACTTAATTATCACGTGTTAAATTTATTTTCTTACACTGCATTTTCACAGTATGTACCAAGCCACTTCTATGGCAAAATGGATATATTGCTTATTTCTTTATTGCCAATATTATGTACTTATTTTGCTTTCTCATAGTGATGTTGAGATAAAAACTTAAAAAGATTTTTCTAGAAACTGAGGCTGAGTTTTGCTTTCCAAAATGTAGGCATTGCAAATCACTGGAAAAAGTTTTAATGGTTGTAGGTTTTAAATGTCAATATAGAGCTAGGTAGAGTGCTCAGATCACTGTATATTTTAGGACATGTCTTCTCTTGGGATGGGGTATGGAGGATGTTGGAATATTTTTTAAATGTAGGATGTATTTCTTCCAGCCACATGTTTTCTTGTATGCTTACAAAAAAAAATTATTTTTAGGATAAAGCATCTTAGTAAAGGCATCACACCATTCATTATTGAACTAACATAGACCAGATTTAAATCTGTCTCAGCCCATCATATGGGCTCCACAGAGGAAAGCTGCTGTTGTTCCAATAGAGCTGCCTCTGCTACAGAACTGACTCAGAACCATCAAGATTTGTGTCAGTGGCATCTAGCACACAATAGAACAAATGTTTACAAAATGAAACATTCCAACATTCCACTCTGCTTCAGTAGATGCCCTTCATACTTTCTCTGCCTTCTTATAAAGATATAAATATTTCTAATAATCCTCTAAATTGTTAGGATAAGACAAGAAAGTTAATAATTTATGACATCAGCTTTTGCGCACGTTTAAAATTTTTAACACACTGATTTCAAACGCATTCAACCAAATTGGGGAAATATTCAAAGGTGTATTCAAATTTTAAAAAAAAGAAAAATCAGTGAGCCAGAATTAACCTTTAACTTCAAAGCAGTAAATCCAAACCAGTAGTTCATTCACCTACAGTTTGCATTTCCTTCTTGCCAAGGACCACCACAACTTTTTTTTAATAAAGTTCTAATTTGTTTAAATATTTCATAATAATGAAGTAACTGTTGAGTGGAAGACTCAGTTTATAAATCCTCAAATATAACTTCATTATTTAGCCTCAGTATTTGTTGTATTTATACAGTAAAGAGTTGTAAAACAGCTACATGATTTTTCCTGCATCTTTTGATTATCAGCTTTCATGTTACAACTGTATTGCTGTGGAAAATTTTTAGAGAGGAAATATTTACCTTCTCTTGCATAATTTGCTGGAATGAAGTAAACCTTTTATTGTGTAGCATGCTATGAGAAGAATATATATTGTAACTGCTGAGGGTCAAATATTTTGGCCCAGTGATAGCACCTTTTTAAAAATCCTTTTAACTTGGAAAAAGAAGTTCTCAGCATGGTACAACCTCACAGCAATATGAGAGGGAGCAGGAGGAGGAAGTGGTGAGCAGATGGGGAAACAAAGTAAGTTCTAACTAACTCGTTATTACCCTTAATGAACCACTTTCTAAGTTCAGTCATCTCCCAAAAATGTAGGTTCATAGAAATTTTCTCAGGTATCAATTTCACCTGTTTTCCTACAGTGTATTTTCCATTTCACAATAAAGGTAATTTGGATCTTAATAAATCGTTGTAGGAGTATATAATACATTTGTTTGTTTGTTTGTTAAAACTTTCCTTTGAGAATGTGAACATTTCTGTGAATTTTAGGTAAACACAAGTTGATTTTGTGAGTGTGGTATTGCATCTACTTTCAATCAGGAATAGTTTTAAATGCAGTTTTTAATGGTTGTGTGGATATCAGCCACAATTTTAATTGCTGCGAGAAACAAGATTTCAAAAAGAGTGATTAGAGATACTGGATGCACAGCAGGACACTGAAAGTTTCCTGGTTTTAATGTTTTGCTTTGTAAACAAAGACATAATCAGCACTGGTTACTGCTGTGCTGGCAGTCTGGGTTTAAATACCCTTTATTTAAGGACTCAAATGAGTCCTTAAAAAAATTTGCTGGAAAATTCCTGCTGTGTTCTGTTTAGATAATCTAAAAAAAAAAAAAAAAAAAAAAAAAGGAGACCAAGTGTT
>VZRO01008085.1:546387-617173 GCA_013397915.1 Daphoenositta chrysoptera
AATCCTTGTGTTTGTTTAAAAAAAAAAAAAAAAAAAAAAAAAAAAAAAAAAAAAAAGGAGTGACAGTGTTGTAGTCTCATGAAGCACTAATATTTCTTTGAAGGAAAAAACCACTCATTCTGTTGCAGCAATAATTTTAACATAATGCTTCCCACTCCCATGGAGTTTTTTATAGTTTATACTATGCATGCTTTACTTCCTCCTTCTTTTAACCATACTGGAGAGCAGGGAATACATCTAGGTGTTTTGTGTTGTTCTGGTTCTTTCTTGGTTTACAATGTTAATTTCCCCTCATCACAGTCACAGTTTTGAGTCTGTAGTTACTTGAAGATCCCAAAATGTTTGCATCTTCCCGATGGCTCCCTTATAGAGAAGATGTAAGCCTCAGTCCCAGCATCCTTACAAGAAAGAGATTAGGCATATAACTAACCTACACTCCCTTCCTCCTTCCCCATATGCAGACACCAATTAAGAAAATGGTGAAAGATACTGCCTGTCTACAAGATGTGGAGTTGTGTGAAGGGGTGTTCACACAAGGTACTTAAATTTGGAGGGGGAAAGGGATTAACTATTTTCATTTTTCAAGAGAAACAGCCTGAGGTCACAGGTTTGAGTCAGTAGGCAAAGAGAGGATGAGTCTTTACCCAGATTGGATCAGATGTGGCTGGAGCTGCAATGGAGAAGGTGACTTCCTCTCAGACGACTGGTAAGGTATGCTTACTTATGCACCTTTCTCTGCAGACTTTTCTAGGGCAAAGGAATAATTTTTGTGTGTGTATTATCGTTTGTGGTCCAGAGGAACTGTGTCTTGAAAAATTACTGCCAAGACTTTAAAGAGGTTACACATGGAGATATTCAAGGAGACTGGAGGTCTGGATTATGGATATTTCAGATCAATTGGGTCATGAGATCCACTTAGTATTCCTAATAAAGGAATCTTTCTGTTTGTGTTAGGAGCTTGACTGAGACAAAATCTCTAAACAAAGTGCAGTGTTAATTTAGAGTAATGCTAAGCAAATACAAAGTCTCTAAGCAGCATGGTGGGAATCTGCCTAGCCTAAATTTGTGGAGGAGAAGACAGGGGAAGTTCAAAAAATTGCTAATATCACATTTCAAGACACCAGAGGCTGGGAATTACATGCCTAGAGTAAATAGATTAAGAATAACTGTAAAGCAATTTAATTTTAAAAATGGCTCTTAAAACCAATTTGGCTTGACCTGTATTACCTGTGTGTGAGAGAGACCTGAGGCAGAGGTGAAAGCTGTGTGATAAACAGATGAAGGTGATCTTTCCTCCTGCAGTTTTTGAATTGCACCAGATTGATGATTTTTCTGTGCTTATTCACCAGTTTTCAGCATAACTCTACTGGTTCCTACAGATAACTCGTGGAACATTTAATATTTGACAAAACTGTTGTCTGAAGCTGTAAGAGTGGTATTTCAGTACCACTGACTACCTAATTATTTTTTCCCACAATCAAGGAACAGATCTGTTCTTTCTAACCTTTGTGGTTCATGGGATGTCCAGCCAAGAAATAATTTGCAATTAACAAGTTGTCTTCTGAGTATTTGTTATGATTTCATGGGAAAGACATCAGTGAAATATAACCATCCATTCTAGTTTGAAGGTTTTTGTCAGATGATGAAATCTTTAACAGCAGACTTTGTTCCCTATTGAGGTCAAGCCAGTGCCTGAAAGAGTTGTAGGAACTCTCATTTCATGGTTTTATTTGCACATACTTCTCCCTTTGCTCTCTAGAAACTGGTCATTTCAGTTTTTATGTTCTGCTGCCTTACTGATATAAAGTCAAGATGTGGTCTGATCATTATCACTGTCACCACTCCACCCAGATTTTTCTTTTTTTTGAATGATAAAATCCATTCTGGTATGAGATGCAACGTGACTTCACAAGGTAATCCAAACTGCATAAGTAATGGAATCCAGTCAAGATTATCCCAAGGACTGGCTGAAGCCCACTTAAGGTTTTCCACTGGAATATAAGCTAATCATGTTCTGTTTGTGACCTATTGCTAACTGCCTGCAAAGAGCAGCCAGGGCATAAACTTGGTTCTCTTGCTTGGAGTGAAGCTGGAGATCTCAAATTTCTGGGCTTCAGGTGCATGCAGAGCAATGGGGGTGGCAGCTTGCACATGCTAACTTTCAACAGCTAAGAACTGAGTTGTTTGAGCTGCTCTGGCTGGCTAATACAGAGGTCACACCAGGCTACCACAAATATGGGAGAGTAAAACACTTGTTATTCTGCTTTGCAATATCACCTCAGTCCTACAGTACATAGGAAGAATAGAAAAGCAGCAAAGCTTGAGAGTTTATTGCAACTAAGAGCTCACCAAAGGAGTGAATTTATTAATACAGTGGTCAAAATGTCTTTCTTGTGATGCCAGCAGGCCCGCTTTTGGCAAAATTAGCCTTCGGCTCAATATATTTGGGTTTAGAAGTTGTTGTGCACCTGTGTGAGATAAGCTGATTTTTGTTTGTGTTATGTTTTTCAGCATAAAGAAAAAAATTTCGTCCCTAAACAATGGATTAAGGGTGGCATGGCAGTTTCAAACTCTGTCATTTAACACACATTTCAGTAACTTTCTGTTTCTGAGAAGGCCAGTGATAAATTTTGTTCAATATTTTGGAAACAAGGTACAATTTATATCAAAGAGGAAGAAGGGCATATTCTTTATGTGATAGAGATGCAAAAAGTTCATTTTTGTTGTAGTATATGTCTTTGTGTGTCCTTCTTATGTTAACATCTTCTGCTTTAAATTCCCTGTGTCAAGAATACTTAGTCTGAATTCTGAGGTTGTCTTCTTTTTTTACAGTAACCTCGTAGGTGGAATATAAGTGGAACCTCAGGTGGTAGTACAGTGATTCAGTAAATCCAGCTTTACGGCTCATTAAGTTACAAGTCTCAGAAAGCAATGTTTTTATTCAGTGCAAAATTATGCTGATGATTAAAATTTCTTCAATTTTGATGGGTTAATTTGTATTGATCAGTCCTTGTAGTGGCTCAGGTGTCATCTGTCCTTCCACAGCTGGCATGAAGCTAGCACAGAATCAATCTCATGTGCTTTGGGTATTTGTAATAGAAAAGTAATTACTTGCCCATCCTTCATCTGAATCAAATTTGTACTGGATGATGTGGTAGTACATGGTTTCAGTATCAATGATGGCCAAAATAATGATGTGGTCAAAGTGGTAGAGAGGCCTCATTCTGCCCTTCATTTTTGTTGCAAATATATTTTTTTTTTTTAATCTTTTCAATAACTTGGGGTTTTTTTAAACTAAAATAATAGGGGGAGAGAAAGTAAAGAAAGCACGATGTACAACAATGCACTAAATTAAAAAAATTGCTCTCGTGACTTTGTCACTTTAAATTTGTGTGGAATATTTACTTGTCCGCCTTCACTGAAACAGTAATTCACATAGACTTGCCTAACACCTTACCAAACCACATGATTATTTACCATTTCCATGGAACTAATACCACTATGCTGATGCATGAAATTCTTAGGTGCTTAATATCCATGTTTTTTAGCAGACTTTATGTTAGATAAACAATATATGCCTAACTATCTTGCAAACAAGTTATCCTGACTTCCAGGCATCAGTAAAGCCTCTCTTTGTCTTACAATGTGATGAACTTTATGAGAACAGATTTTTTTCTTCCCTTGTTTTAGTTGTGTCTTTTAAAACACAGTGAATATTGGTTTGATTAAATTTTTTTTCAGTACAAGGAAAACAGCCAAACTTCATACAAAAGTTTGGACATAGAACTCTACAAGAAGGAGAAGATTTAATCCTGCATTGCACTATACATGGAAAGCCCAAACCACATGTCTTCTGGACAAAGGATGATATCCAAGTGGTATCTGGAGATATCAGTGTATGTTCTAGTGTTCTTGAAATTTTTCTTGGGAGAAAGGTAATTTATATTGCCTTATGCTACTAATTATCTTCTATGTGCATTCTCTTGTTTTACAGATTGAGAAATTGGGAGATACCTATTACCTTTTAAAGAGAAATGTAGTCCTTGCGGATACTGGGAAGTACATCTGTGTTGCCAGCAATGAAGTTGGAAAGGCACACTGTTCTGCTTTCATTAGGGTGACAGGTGATTCGTCCTGCCAGCTCCATGCTTTTGGGCACCCTCTTGCCTTATTGCATGAGCAACTCCTTCCCACTAATGTACATATTTTGTTTCAGGGAAAAACAAACCCCCCAAAACTTCCAGTGTAACTCGGGCTAAACCAGAATGGGAAGAGGGATATTTTTCAGAAGTGACTTTCACCACAGCCGAGCTAGGACAGGCCCAGGACACACCGTGTGAGAGAGATCAAAGGCCAGGGGCTAAATGTACTCCAGTAAGGTAACTTGCATCTTGCTCCATGCTACAACTTGTACTGCTGCAACAACTGTAAGGACCTTAATTTACAGAGCACACATTAAACACTTCCTGATCTATGAATTTTGGGGTAATGTGCATAAATGCCTTTTTCACTTAATTCTGCATCAAAATATATGTAATTACTAGATGAAAGAGCTTGTAAGACATTAGAAAACTGAGTCTGTGCAAGGTATTATGTTTAGTGAAACATTTTTTTAAAAATCTAGGCATCTTAACCTAGATATTAATATAAGATTGAAGAGCTCAAAGACACAAAGTATGCCAGAATTTCAAATTGATGGAGCTACATGAAGTTTCATTAACAGAATATATAAACAAAGTTTTCTACTAGGAAAGTTTATTCAGAAGAATAAGTAGCAATCCTAATAAGACAGGAACTGTTGTTCATTAATTGATTAAAGATAACAATACTTCCCACTGTGCAATTTGCGATTAAATAAATGAGATAAGTCACTAGTCCCTGTGGTGGCTTTTAGCACATTATGAAATCTTGCCTCATGAATTTAGGCTCAGATAAAAAAGAAAGAGCATTTTTGTTTTATCTTTCAGTTCCTGAAGTCTATCTATCTAGATGTAGAACAACATAAAGGACAGTCATTGCATGGATTCAAAAGCTTTGACCTTTTCCTTGTGAGCTGCCTGCATACTTTGCCTTATGTCCAGTTGATGAAGCATTGATCCCACATATTTTTTCAGGGTTTTTTTCCATATTTCTGTGATATGGCAGGTATTCCTAAGTAAAAAATGACATGCAAGATCATCATGATTTTCCTTAAGGCACATAGAGTACTCAGTATGATTAAAAAATGTAGACAATACAGAAAGGTCAGATTTATCCTAATTTTTTCTCTTATCTTCTGTTGTTTATAGCTAAAATGTCTTCTGGACAGTAAAATGAGATTTAGAATATTTTATGTTCTCTCTGTAATCACTGTTTATTTGATCTCTAATCTTTTTTTTTTTCTCAAGACTACAAAGAACTGTCTGTGCCACCATTAAAAATGTTGGCAATATTAACTGAAATTTTTTTTACAGATTTAAAGAGAAACTCTGGTTTCAAGGAGTGTATCTTGAAATTGAGAGGCCACAAGAGATGAACTTCAATTTGAGACGTGATCCCATTCTTCTGCCTGATGCAGTGGAACAGAAGATGGACTGAACTGCAAGATGCCTGATTCCTGAGCATGTTTGTGTCGTTTGCTGTGTCCATTAGTAGATATGGCCGTGGGTGAGGAGCAGATGAATTTTGGGTGCTATCCAATAGATATCTAGATTAAAATTTGTATTTTGTTTCTTTACAAATAAATCATTATTAAAATTCACCTGTGCACAGCATTTATTAGACAGTGATTTATAATTTTTTGTGGGTTTGCTCTGGTTGTTAGACAAATCTATCAAAAGATTTTTTTGTTAGACAAATCTAACAAAAGGTGATGATGGAGAAAAGAAAAATTCGCCTTCAAAATTACAGATCTTGGTGATTCACCAGTATCCACTATTGTATTCTTCTACAGATTCCATCAGTGGGATTAATTCCATCAATAGGTCTTCCCACTAGCTAATATAGAGAATTAGGATTTAAAACAAAATGAGTTTATAACTATAGAATTCTTTGGTTTATTAAATAGAGTGTTAATTGTCATATTTCTAACAGCTTTAAGACATTTTTCAGAGGCCAGGCACCAAAAGGAGTGGTTACTAATATTAGCAAACCTTGTCTAATGCTTGCTTAGTAGCAGGAATATCTCCAGGGAAGAGGAAGTCTCTCTCTAAGGCAGCATAATGGAGAAGTATTCCCTGCACTGCTTCTGCTTTCAAGACTGGATTATTGTGACAACACAGTCCATTTCCAGTTGGTGCCTGTCATTGCAGTTCAAAGGAGTGGACTATGAAGGGATACTAGTGCTAGCTTCAAAGCAAAATTTTGGTATAGACAAGGATTCTACAATAATAGAATTCCTCAAGAACCACAATGTCTATTCAGGGTATTTAAAAAACCCCTGAACTGAAATCAAATATTTTTGATTGTAGGCCAGTCATTAGCATGATGAATCTTTGTCTCCATCTCTTGAAGTCAGAGTTTAGGTGTCTTTCTCAATTCACTGCAAGGCTTCTTGTGGAGAAAGACAAGGACTTTCATAGTGTCATCCATTTGCAGCATTGAGAAAGGTAGTTCAAAAAAAACTCAATTTTGTGTGTCTGATGCCACAACATTAAACACAGCAGTCTCACAGAACAACAGTTCTTCAGCTTGATCTGATTCAGCCTTTCAAAGCCCTGCCTTGCAAATGAAATGGTTCATGCTACTCAGACTTCTGCTTCAGTCCACTCTCAATGGCTTGGCCAACACCACAGATACACACAGATCCTCAGGTATTGTGCAATTCCCAATTCCCAATGTTGTCCAACATTGTCATTCGTTACATGCACACTGATTAGAACTACTCTGGTTTTGCATACCACAGCAATGCACTCACGCTTCTCACAGAGAGCAGATAGGGATTTAAGCAGTGCAGCATTTTTGTTCTTCATCCAAGTAGATGTCATCTGTGCAAAATTGGCACTGAAATAATGTATTTAAGAATTGCTTAAATCATAATATCAAAACATCAGACATTTTTCTCCATCAAGGTGCAAGTTGGATAGCAGAACCTTAAATTTATCTCCAAGTTAAAGTACAGGCAGAGAGAGGAAATGAGCTGAAAAAAAATATCATGTACATGTCTTCACCTGATCACATAAATCACTTGCTTGACGTGATGGAAAAGTCAGTGGCATCCTGCCCGCAGAAGAGTCACAAGGCTATGTATATGTGCACATAAATATAGTAGCTGCAGACCGAGGTACTTGCTCTGCATATTTACCCTGTATCTCTCACAGATTTTTCCAAAATGGAATGAAGACAAGTGTCAAACATCTTATGGATCCTATGCAACTACCTTTCCCAACTAAGCCTCTCGTTTGCACATGTTATTTAGATTTAAAGTTGTCGCAGAAAAAATTGTGTTTCTAACTGTACTCACATTCAGAGGACTGACAAAGTACATATCAGATGTCCATCCCCTCCTTCCCCCCAAATTATAAGCCCCCTAAAATTAATGCTCTTTTCTCAGCTGGAATCTGTTAGTATGGCATATATAATTTCCTATTTAAAAATTCATTCTTTAAAAATGAAAGTGTAGAATTCAGTGCTTGCTGCTCTTGGATGCTCATCAAATCTAAAGCACTGGGGTTTTTTTGCTTTTCCTCGATTGTGAGACTGTGAGAAAAACTTTAATATTTGAGGCTTTTTTCCTCTTGATTCACAAAACAAAACTCAGGAAAACACTTTCAATGCTTTTTTAAATACATGGGGCAAACCAGAAATCTGTATATCTGTTCTTACTTATGGTTTTCTTAAAAAATATTAGAAAGTGGTTTTTATAAATAAATAAAAATCCATCAACCTTCTTTTGCCAATGAGGAACACAGCTATTGCTCCAAGTGTTCGCCGAAAATGGATCCACTATGAAAAATGGTAAGTGGGTTTATTTCTTTTCATTTTATAAATCATAGATGTCCACATATTTATTAACACATTTCCAAACTTGATAAAATATATGTGTCTATTAAATGCTAAGGACAGTCTCAATGTTAGATAAAACTTGTCCCCAGTACAATGATGTTAATTACTGTTTTGTGGAAGGAAATGGAACACTTAATAAATAACTTCTTTACTCAGGGGGCAGGTTTTGTTAGTAGGGCCTGCTCTCTAAGGTGAAGTGCTGAGAAGGTAAATGTTTTTCTTTCTTCCTTGTTCCACATAGGTAAATGTGTGAGGATGACTCATAAAGAAATATTATACAAGGAAAACTTGTCAAAAGTGACATCCGTAAATGTCCTTTTTAGTTATTTCCAAGGAGATGATGTGACTCCTATCAACATGATTAAATAGGGACCCTGATAATGTGCAGTGCAGTTTCCAGTAAGTTGTTACCACATGAAACAGAAAAAGTAGTTTCAAAACTTGCTTAGTGCCTTAGTTATGTTTTCTACTTTGTAAGCAACTGACAGTGCCTTCTTCAGTAACAATTTTTTGCAAGCAGATTTTAGTTTGTATTGAAAAAGGTTAGTGTATCTTGCATCTTTAATTAGAGTGGCTCAGATAAGAATCATTAGCACCTGAAAATGCAGCAGCCTTTCAGAAGCCAGCTGCAGCAGACAAAAGTGGGTATTCTCGTGCATATAATTCAATTTACAGCCTGTGTTTAAGGTTCTAAAGGTTTCGTTACAAAGTACTGTTTATAGTATTAGCAGGGAAAGGGAAGTTGATAAAAGTGGTTGAAATATGTTTTGATTTCAAGTCAGGATTCAGTGGTTTAACAATTAAGAATTTTTTAGTTATTCCTAAGTTTAAAGAAAGAAAGTGGGTAGGAGAAGGGAAAGTAATTTTTTTTCTAAAGTATCCCTGTAAAACTGGAATTTCAGCAAGAATATAATATATATATATATTCTGGGTTCTGTTTTGTCAGTTCTATAAGGATTTAGGACAACATTTTATCAGTGAGAAGTTTTATGTAAAGTGACCAAATTATTTATTTCATGACTCCCTTGGTTTGCATAGTTGATCGGAAGGCAAAGTAAAATGAAAATAGTAAATAAAAGGAGCTACAATAGCTATTGTATAGGAAAGAACGGGACAAAGAAGTAAGGGAGACAGCGAAAATGGAAGGAGAGAAGGAAATGGGAAAGTTACTTTTTTTTACTCAGTTTGCAAATTATCATTTGTAGATAGCCTAGGGTACCATGAAAAAAGCAGGATTTGTGCTACATTGGCTGTGCAGCTACAGCAGAGTACACCGGTAGTACAACACTACTAGTGTTTGACAATCAATGAAAAAAGTAAAGATTGTGAATTTTAAAAAAAAGTATTAGGAAAGTCTGCTCAAAAAAGCACAGTAAAAACTTGTTTAGGTGGCACTTCGAAATTTTAATTGTTCAAGAAAGAATGAATTCTGTCTTTAAGCTCTGACTAGAGTCTTCAGCATTCAAGGCATCTTCATGTGGGCCTATTAAGGCAGCTCCACTGATCAAGTCTTTAGCATTATTACAATTAATCAAAGTGATTAAAACATACAAAGAGATTGCAGGTGTCCACACCACAACATTTCAATGTGTTAAATACCACCTGATACTCCTTAAATGCCTACAATGTAGTACATATACTAACATTGGCAATATATAGTTTATATTTCAGGCAGTAGCAGACTGAAGCAGATGCCGAAATTTTCACAACTTTCCCCAATTTAAATATCTTCCTGACAAAAAAGTCTTTGTCGTTATCTGGATCTGATTTTTGTTTGATGTTAGAGCAAAGAAATAACATCATTTTTACCAGCAGCATGATGAAGTCATCCTTCTGATTTTTCTTGTGGGTACACTATGTGACACTAAACATGTAGAAATCATATGATATAAATGTGACAGAAGGCATGCAGGATAAATAATTCATATTTCCTTGAGATCGTGGGATAAATATTCCACTGTTGAATTTCATTTCTGTATCCAAAGTAAAAATTTGAGAAGGTACAAACTTTTGTTGGAATGGAAACAGATGATTAAAAGCAAATGTAGAAGTAAAAAAAAAAGGAACTTGTTTTTTAAAATACAATATATTTGGTTTAAGTATTTGAATGCAGGAAGTTTTTTCACTTGTAACTTTATTGTTATCAGTCATTGTTGACCTGATGGAAATAGAAACATACGAACTTCTGACCATCTCATAACTTCAAAAGTGACAGGCTTTGTATTTCTGTCATTGAAAAATTATCATACGTTCATAAATTTTTAATTGTTTATTTGATTTAGACATCATCATTAAGCTGACTGCATTTTTTAAGTTTGCAAATACTAGCTTGTGTTTTCCTTCAAGTTTGATTTTTCACTGACTATTTGTGTTTAACTACAGAGAAAAACAACTATCTGCTAATTTAGCAGGTCTCTATTTAGAAATAGAAATTTTATACCCTTTACACAAGTTTCTTTGGACATTTTATGTCTTTTAGCACAAGCTAGCTTGACCTCCACTTCATTGTGTAGAGTTGCATTCGCTGTTGTACTCAGTCTTTTACGGAGTGATTAGGCTCTCTGAAATCTATTTGCAACAAGAAATTAAAAATGAGCCGTAGTACTCTGATGTTCAGCCACTCTGAGGGTCCAGATAGTACCAGTGTAGAGACTGTTCCTCCAGTTTGTGTTGCTGTTGATACTCCTGCAGGCCAAGAGCAGCCATGAAGTTGCCACCTTATGGGATGGATAAATTAAAGGGCAGATCAAATTTCTGAAGTTATTTTATGAGATCACAGCAATATGTAATTTTTTATTTCTTTCAGATCTGCAAACTATAACATTAAGACTCCCTTGCAGGAATCATAGCAGTGAAACTCCGTATGCATGAGGCATCTTCTGCCTCTCTTGCTGGAGGTTTCCTTCAGGTTGTTTTCAAACACAAGTGCAGCTGATAGAACAAAACTCCAGTCTGTGTTTACTTATCTCAGTGTTCTCAGGGGGGTCCTTTTCGATGTGGAACTTGGTAACCACAGATGAATCCTCTGTTTACCAAACCAGCTAAGCATGTGCTTGATTTAAAGCAAGCAATTTTAAGTAAATAATCTTGTGAGCCAGTTATGTGCTTAAAGAGTTTGCTAGATAGGCAGGAATAGAAACAGGCAGATGAGGTGGTGTGGTGAAACACCTCCCATTCCAGCCATAAACAAGAGTAGTCTTCTAACTCATGTCTGTCTCAGAAGCAACCATTCTAATGGCACAGGTAGCTGTGTGGTGACAGAGCTGGGCTGCTGGAAGTTCACAAATCAATATGCTGTTCCGTGGTCTGAGGTCTGCACAAGGCCTGCACAGGTCCAGGAAAAAGCCGTTAGACTTAAAATCTTCTTTTTAAAAAATGACCATATTTGTCTGTGTCAATTTGCTTTCACAAAATTTGTATTTCTGCACATTGTATGCTACTATTTTTTCAGCTTAACTGCTTGGAACATGCAGCAGAAAAATTGTGAAAGAAACAAAAGCAACGCCTAGAGCACCAAATCTATATATTACCAAACACAGTTTTAGAATTCAAAGTTATGCCAAAAAAAAGTTTAAACGGTGTATTCTAATAGTGTGTAGACACTTGTCTGAGCTCAGCTTACTTATTTAGTCCGGTGATTGACATATGCATTTGGTGTGGCTTCTTGGATGTTTTATAATGAAAGAAAGTAAGACTGAATCTCACCGATATGATGACTTCTGACTTGTCCATATGCCCTGCTAAAATGCTTCTTTATTGCTTTCTTTGTCTTGTGGTTATGACTTAAGAAATTTGCAATGGCTTGTAAACTGCACTTTATAAACTAAATTGAATTATAAACCAAAAGCTTTGGAACGGCTGAGGTTTCCTCAGTGAATCCCTTTTGTGCCTCCAAAATTAGCGTTGTCAGTCAAAACCAACAGGTGGTGTATGGTTACAGAGAGTGAATCCCCTCTCACAAGATACTTTCTTTCAGGAAACCAATCAGAGCTGGCAGTGACATGATGAGGCAGAGCTGTCAGCAGAGCTGGGGTATATAAAGCGAAACAACTATGTTAGCACTTCTGAGCAGTCGTGCATTCCCCGCCTCGCCTCGGGTGTAGGGATTGCAAAAAACAAAACTACACTGTCAAGACCGTGTAGTTTTGTTTTTATGATTAGAGGCTCTACAATTCTCATGCTGGGATTGTCTAAAAAATCTTACTCTGGATAAGGACGTCGTTCAAGAAGATTTCGTTGGGCTTAGCCCACTCTTGCAGGCACTTTGAGAGATCAGGTTAGTAGCATCTTTCTGCTGGTGTAATAAGGGTTTTATCAGTCATTAATAATCCTGATACAATCTATTATTTATAAATTTGCTCAGAGGGGGGTATAGGTTTCAGAGTATAGACATGAAAAACTTAAATTCTCTGTCAAGATTATATCCTTAATTTCTGGAGCAATCTTTGATAACTCTCAGCAAAAAGGTTTCTTCCAGTGTATTTTATTGCTAAAGACTACATAAATTAAGATTTTAAAAGTGCATGGAAACATGTGCTTAACTTAAAAACGCCTTTCTGTTGGGAGTGTTCAAGGTTATGCTACTGAGAGATAAACTGAGAAGCTCCAAGAATAGCTCTGATAAAACGCATATGGTATCAGCTAAGCGCTGATGACTTTTTAAGGGAAACAACTGCTAAGGTATCAGTTACATGGCAGCTCTGGAACACTTGTCTGCTGTCATTCATGGCTGTGAAGGTTATTTCTGGAACATGACATTTTAGATGCATACTTTCAATTCTAATTATACAAGAAGCCTTATAAGATCAGATGTTCATCACCAGAATTTGCTTGGACAATGGAATATATAAAATTTGTGGGAACTCAATGACAGTTCTACTTAATTAACTTATTTCTGATCTATTCTGCAAACTACATAGATATACAAGCTTTCATAATGTTTAATTGTATTGTAAAATCATTTCCATTTGTTTTAGCTGAGCTTCAAAACCTAGTTGCAACTGAACCTGAAAATCCCAATACAATATCCAGTTCTGCTCTTATGCACTTATTGCACGTATGCATGAGGCCCTGATTTCTTAGAAGGAACTCATGTAATGAAGAATTTTCACCCCTGTGAGAGGTAGAATAAACTTGATTTATAGTGAAAGAAACTTCACTTTTGCAATTTCAATCTAAGCTTGGGACTGTCAAAAAATCAGGCATAAAAGCCAAAGTAAACTGGAGTAAATATGTGAGTAAGACTGGCTTGAAAAACTGTGGGGTTTGTTTGTTGAGACCTGATACACTCTCAGAGGAATTTTTAATGAGAAAAAGAGTAACTTTTATGGATGTATGGTAATATTGAGAAGATACTAGTTACATTTTTAAAAGCTGCACGATTCAGTATCAGTAAATACATAAGTCATGCAAATATAAAATATCGATACACAAGCTTTTCTATCGGCAATGTGTTATTTCAAAGTAGGATCTTGTGGCACAGCAAGAGAAAGCAAACTTTCTTTCAGATTTCACATGGCTTTGCAGTTGTTCAAGCCATCAGTGTCAGTGGCTACCTTATATCCTAGCTCACATTTCGAAGGTGGCTGTCTTCCCATACTCAAAATTCCACTGAGATACTCTCTAAGAAAGAGGAGAATTTTATCTGTATCTTTAATGCCAATATGCTTCTTTAGAGTCTCTTGGCATTTAGTTAATCATTAAGATAAATACATAGTAGACTTTCACATTTTTTCAATTGCTACTTAGTGACCTAGCTGTCTTCTCATTGCAGAATGCAAATATTTGCACCAGCAAAATATTTTTTTAAAATTATACAAGGAAATTATTTTTTCGTAGGATAGAAAAGTTAATAGACAAAGAGAAGCAGGGCAAATGACCTGTGGAAGGTCACACACTGAGTCAAGCAGAATTTTATCTCCTGCTGCATGCTTGCAATGCCAAAACACAGCTCCACTAAATGTAATGGTTTCCCATCCAACTCAGCCAAGCATGCTCCAAGAGTAATTTGCTATACAACTTTGTCAAAACCCACAATCTTTACATTTCCCCAGTTCATTCTGATTTAAAACTGAGAAGAGTAAATTGTTCAGAGAATAATTACAAATATTCTTAAAATCTAGCAAGGAGTGTGTACATACAATAACATTTTCACCACTGGTATCTAATTTTGGGGTTTTTTTTTGCTTGCAGAGTGCCTGTGAAGATGACGACGAAAGCACCGACGTTCACGCAGCCTTTACAAAGTGTTGTGGCACTGGAGGGTAGTGCCGCAACCTTTGAGGCTCACATTAGTGGTAAGATCTTGAGTCATTCTTCCAAGATTTGCTGTTGTTTACCAGTCACTTCTTCTCTAATGAAAAATGATGACACTTTTCACAGATCATAATCTGATAAGAATGGGTAAAATGAGTGCTGAAATATGCACACATATCCATATCATACAGTGCTTATCTGTGAGTGCTGTCAAATATGCACAAACATATTGCATAAACTGACACGGCTGCCCAAGCAGCAGCCAGTTGTCCTGCCATGCCACTGGTGTCTGACTCTCATGTGTGTTAGAACCATCAAAACTGGGGGCAAATACCTTTGAATGTATATATGTAAAAATACACACTGTGCTGCTGAGGGAACTTTGCGTGGCTGCAGAAAGGATAATCTCATATGGATGATGACTGGACAGAATTAAAAGTCAGGGTGCAAAAAGCAGGGTTTATGCTAGCTCTTCCAAGACCTTTCGCTAAGCTTTACTTTAGCTAAGATGTATTTCTACTTCCTGTGCCCTTAAGTTTATTTAATTCCAGAGCTCTAGGAGGCGGATTAAAAGCACAAAATATAGGCCCACCTGGCCTCTGAAGAGGGTAGAAAACCTTAGTATGCTAAATAATAGATGTGTCTGATGATCATGATGGTAGCACAAGGCTGGATTAATATAATTTTTGTTGTCTATGCAGTTTAAAGATGCCATGCAATTTAAAGGATGCTTGATTTCTCCAGTCCACATACTACTAAAACACCCTATCTTGTGAAAAACATGCAAACCCCTGAGATAACATTACCAGAGACCCAAAACCCTGTTCTAAGAGTGTCTCTGACCTCGGCAGTGACTAAGGAGAAATGACATGTGTTCCTGCTGGTGGAATTATATTGTCTTACAGGCATTAGCAATATGATGATCCACATACCATAAAGCACTACTCAGATGCTCTGTGACAGGTGCAAACACATGATCTGTGCAACTATAAAGATCTCTGACATCTATGGTCCATGCATTTCATCCCTTGGTTCCTTTGCATAACACTGGCTCGAACAAGGTGTTTGAACATGTCCTGCAGTCTACATCCATGACATTTTTTCATGCCATATTCTACTATTTGTAGAATACTTACTCTTCAGCTAATTGCCCCGATTCTCTCTTCTTCTACACTGTAAATTTTCTGTGAATTTTTTTTCCACTGATGATTACAATACTTGTTATTATTATGAATACCTAAATATATAATCGGAAAAAGTTAGGATGCTAATTTGATTATTCAATGTGTGATTTTGGCTAATTTCATTTGTGTGATATTATGGAGTACTTGGGAGGGGAAATTGATTTCTTACTAAGTCAAGATACAGAAGTTTTTCTAATAGCATATGCCATATTTGTGTGTTAGTCTCAAATATCTTGTGAGTCAACCTCTTGTTACTTTTTTTTTCACATTGTGAGATTCTGGTATGTCTTTCCTGCCCTAAAAGCATCCACCAAGGTTGAAAGATCTGACAGTGGCTTGGCATTCAGTTTTTCTACAGCATAAAAAAAGGACAGGATTTTTACTATAACTAATTGCATAAATAAAGAACTGCACAGCTTTATCCTGCTGTAATGTCTGCCCTTTCTATCTGTCATGAATTATCGTGCATTTGACCTCCAGAATTTTTCTCTAATAACACTGATCTTTTATATACAAGTCAAGTATTAATACAGAGGTACAGCTCAAATGTGAAGAGCTCAGTTAATCTAAGGGTATCAAGAGGAGCTTAGCAACAACCTGAGATGCAATTTTGCTGTGTGTAAACTGGAACAAACGAATTATGCTCTTGTATTAGACTGTGAATTAAGTGTCAAATTACAAAGGGTTGATATGGGATGAGTATACCCAGCATGTAACAGAAAGCACAGAACACACAAACCCTGTTATTAAAAGCAGCAAATGCCAGAGCAGCCAGGACATTGTCACAGGGGGAGTCCTACTGGGTCACCAGTGACTGAGGAGTCATGAGGCAAGAAATTGAGAAGTGTTGCTGGCCTTAAAACTGTGCCAAAGCTCATGTCTCCCCAGTACTGATCAAGTTTGAACTTCTTGACAAAGAACTAACCTGTACCCTGCTTACCTTTTTTGAGATGATATTTTCAGGTATTACCCAGTGTGAGACAGCCTTTACACAGTGCTCATTTTTGAAAGCAGTGCACAGATCACACACAAGTTGGCAGTTCCTCTCACATCATTGTCAGGAGAATCTTATTGGATTCAATTACTTAAGTGATGAATTTGAGGCACTTCAGGTTGTTTTTCTTCTTTTTGGTATTAAAGTTCAAAAAACCTCAAGGACAGTTTTAGAAAGAAAAAAGATTGTCCTAATAATTAATAGACAAATCATAGCACCATCTGGGACATGTAGAAGTAAACCCCTACTCCATATAGACCAGGCACATAAATAATTAATCTGAGTTAGATCTTACCTAGCTCTGTGACATGGGACTAATAGAGTGCTAGTAAATTTGTGGAATTGAGTTTTTGATATAAACTTGGGCTCAGATTTCTAAAATAGCTTCTAGCATGGGATCCCTTGTACATAGCAGTTTGGGACATCAAAATAGACCCCATTTTAAAAATGCAGACCTTTTTCAACCTGATGCAGAAACTCCCATGTTTGCTAATCATCATAAAATACCAACACAAGAAAATAGAACTTTTGACAATGTTTCAAGAAATTCACTATTGAGGACACAGTAAATTCAATACTGAGGACATAGTTTTTTGTCTAAGCAAGGTTGCCTTGCTTAAAACATTTTTAAACTAATTTTCACAAATATTTAAGACACAGAGCTCTGAATGAAAACACTGGGGTCTGCTATATACTCTATGTTTATGATGATAATGCCTAAGTTGCCCTACACCAATAGCACGAAACTGAATTATAACATCCCATCAGGACTGTTTGATAACTTCCATCTGTGAAATTAACAATGCGTAAATGCACATTTACCTTTTTGATTTCTCATCCTCCCTAAAACTGTCCACATTTTCTTTCTGTGCAAGTTCATGTTCTACATTTCTCTAAATATCAGTACTTTACTGTGAGAAAGATTTTAAACTTTCCTAACCAAGTCTGATGGGACTGCAGTCAACCAGCAAAAGCTTCAATCTACATATCTTAGCTTCTCTTTAATTTTAGTCTGGCACAGTCATTTTCCTGGCACATTAAAATCCCTAATAATTTATTCAGTTTATAGGCAGGATACTCTAGAAAGAAAGTAGAATCCTGTGCACCTGGGATTTTCCAAACCACAGAGATTAGAACTGGAAAAATTAATTCATCTGTAAATGCAGTCTCAGATCTCAATCCTGAGCCCCTGTGCAGCACAACTGGTGACTTGGGTTGAGTGGAGATGTACATGAAGTGAATTTGCTGGGATTTTAATTGCGAAGAAATTATGTTCTAGGACTACAAAAAAGACTTTGAGCTGGAACCATCTCCTAAATTACCTGTTCTCCTGATATGGCTCATATAAGAATTTTACTTGTTCATCAAATGGATTTAAGTTGCTCAATAAATTTGGCTGAGTAGAACACTGGGAAAAGAACTTCCACAGGGGATCTAAAATCACCACTTAAAACCAAAAATCAGTTGTAGGTACAATTGAAATTTTTCTGACCAGAAGATTCTTGCTTATGACCCTGACAACAAAAGAATTATATATTTGAACAACAGTTGATTCCAGGTGATTGCTGTTCATCAAACTCAAAAAATTCCAGAAAGAGAAATTAAAATCCCCAAAACTTTGCTAGCATTTGATTTTAATGTCTACAGCAGTCACTTTTTCTGTCACTTCATTTTCTAAAGTACTTCCATTTGGTTGGAAGTACTGATCTTTACATTATCTCCAGACTACTGAACTGGATAAATATGTTAACAATAACAAAGCCTACTTAGATACTAGCAAATAAGTTTTAAAAATACCTCACATGAACTAATTCATCCCCCTCATGATTTTAATGAACATCTATTCCTTAATAGGATTGCCAAGCACTACAGTCCTCTCATTATTCAAGTGATTTCCTAAATACAGCAGCCAGTGCAGCTGCCCTATTGCTCTGTGCATTTTAGAGACCTTTCTAATAATAAATTCCTTTGCAACTGGACATATATCCATGCCTATGGCATTATGCTCCGCCATAACTGTGTATACATGAGTGTGTATTCTGGTAATTTTTTATATCTGGCATTCCATAATGCCTTGATCTCCACTTGTCCCCCTTTCTCTGCAGGTTTCCCAGTTCCTGAGGTGAGCTGGTTTCGGGATGGCCAGGTTCTCTCTGCTGCAGCCCTGCCCGGTGTGCAGATCTCGTTTAGCGATGGCCGCGCTAAGCTGGTGATCCCCACCGTGACGGACGCCCACAGCGGGAGATACACTGTCCAAGCCACCAACGGATCTGGGCAAGCGACTAGTACTGCTGAGCTGCTTGTCACAGGTACACGGCAGCTAAAGAAAGGCACCTCTGCCTGCTAGCACTGTGAGAGAGAGACAGAAGAGCGACACGTAACGAAATAGTTCAGATTCCGAGTATACGATCAGCAAAAAAACAGCAAACCTCATTCCTTTTCCTAAAATAGTCTAGAATTCAGCATGTGTTCTCACCAGTAATGTCTAACAGTGTCCTTTGCATTGTAACTGTATAAAGTTAATCTTGATCTCACAAAGTCTTATTCATAATTGTAAGCTTCTGGCTCAGCCCTTATACCTCCGCTCCTGTGGTCTGTCATACTGGCTACATTGAAATTGCTGTTAAAAGAAAGGATAAAGTTCTGCAGGATGGAGCCATTGATGATATCTGATGGTATCAATTATATTTAACAGAATAAGTCACATAAAGGGCCATACCAAGAGACTATGCTTAATGCCTATGGTTACAAACAGTGTATCTGTAATTCTAGAAACATCTGCAATCATAGGTATAATCAGAAATACCAGAAATTTTAGATTCTTGAATAAAGCTAAGGGTGTTTGCATTTTGGCATATCAATTCCTAATGTTTTGAATGTTTCAGAAGGTACTATCAGTAGCATGTGAAGAAGAAATAGACCTCATTCACTTCTAGTAATGAAAGTATCTAGTTACTTGCAGTTCTTTCTAAAAGACACCATTGTTTTTCTATTTACTTCTTCAATAAAAACGCAGCTGGAACAGCGCCACCAAACTTCTCACAACGACTACAGAGCATGACTGCAAGACAGGGAAGTCAAGTTCGACTTGACGTGAGAGTGACTGGAATCCCTACACCTGTGGTGAAGTTCTATCGGGATGGAGTAGAAATCAAAAGTTCCCCCGATTTTAAAATTTTACAAGAAGGAGACCTTTACAGCTTAATAATTGCAGAAGCATATCCTGAAGACTCCGGCACTTATTCCGTAAATGCGACAAATAATGTGGGACGTGCTACTTCAACCGCTGAATTGCTAATTCAAGGTAACAGAGCTGAAGTTGCAGGCCGTGAAAATCAGAGCATTAATTGTAGTGGTGCAATATGCACCACTTAATTGCAGTTATATCACCAAGTTAATTTATAACTTCTTTCTCAAGAGTTATTAACTTGCTGTGAAAAAAGAGGTGTCATTGATTAAATTTGCCAAAGATTTTTGTCTGAGATTAAAACCAACATTTTCTCCAGAATGGGTCTTCTTTAACTGGAGAATATAGTTGATGGAAAAAAGTGTGGGATGCCATGAGTTGTTCTCATTTTGGTCTGTAAATCTCTCAAAGTTTCATTTGTAAACTGGCTTTGATAGAATATATATCTTAGACTGTATAACAGTACATGGTCTTGCAAATGAGGCTGGTAAGGATGAAGAGACTTCTTAGAAAATTGTAGCAGGGAATCATGCTACCCAGAGCAGTCCTGCTTGGATTTCACCTCAGGCTTAGAGACTCTGTAATCATTTTAAATCCAGGACTGATATGGAGAATCTACTATGAATGTATTTTATTTTAGTTTGTTTGAGTTTTTTTCTAATGACTCGGTAATGCAGTAATGTTGTTACAACTGTTTTCACAGTTATCTGTCTGTAGATATTGAAGGCAAAACAGATGGTTGCTTAATTATTTTTCTGTTGTATATATAATTTTTTATATAACTGAAGCTGACCATTCACTTTTTTCTCCAACTGTTGATATATGATTGTTGCCATATGCAATTCTTCTGACCACATTTTCTGTTTCAAAAGGCGAGGAAGAAGCCGTTCCTGCTAAAAAGACAAAGACAATTGTTTCGACTGCTCAGATTTCACAAACAAGACAAGCCAGAATTGAAAAGGTATAATTTTCAAAAACAAAGGTATGGCTAAAATGTGGAGGATTAGTTGTACAGTACCTCACCCTGGTTTCTTTTTTCCTGCTTTTCATTGTAGAAGACTGAAGCCCACTTTGATGCCAGATCACTTACAAGCGTTGAAATGATTGTAGAAGGTGCAACCACCCAACAGCTCCCACACAAGGCACCTCCACGAATGCCTCCTAGACCTACATCAAAATCACCAACCCCAACAACTGCTGCAAAAGCACAAATGGCACGACAGCAATCACCATCACCCGTTAGACAATCACCATCACCTGTAAGACATGTCAGAGCACCAACACCCTCACCAGTAAGGTAAAATTACTATTCTTCCAGGCAACACTGCTTTTGGAATCACTTTCTCATACAGCAGTAATGCAGTAGAATGAGAGCATAGTATAAAATGAAAGAATGCACTGACGTGTTACTGACTGGGTTTATTTTGATGGCAAGCTGTAATGTGCTATATTTGCCTCTGCTATAGAAGTGTGTGCCTGCTATGTAGACTTTTATCCCCTATTGTAGAAAATCCCATTTGATTGCTCTATATAGAGCCAAAGTAGCACTCGCACCTCCATTTCCTGGTGAAAGAGAAGAAAACAGTAGAGCAGTTGACCCTTGATTATTTTAGATGAACAGAGAAAAGAGCAATGACACTGATGAGTGGCAAACAAAATGAAAGTATATGTAGAATAGTTGAGCTCATGTTCCATGTGTGCGCTGGTAATAACTACAGAAACAATGTTTTGAAGGTAAGCAAGCTAAATGTGGTTATGGAAGAATGAAGTTTAGCTCTGCTGTGTAGAGGGTCTAGAGAGGGAAAGTGAGTGATTTGAAGAGCAAGGCTCGTGGTCTGGGAGACCCCATGAGGTCTGTGCTGAGGGGCAGGCAAAGAGAAGAGCGTTTTGAAAGTCCTGCAGTTCCAGTATCCTGAAGCATCAGCATCATGGAAGGAATGTCTCCAAGCTGAGTGCTCAGAAGAGCCCCATTCACGCTGCCAGAGCTGGGTGTGCTGGTCAATTTTGCCCCTCTGAGAATAACATGAAAGGACAGAAAATAAACAGATCTATAGCAACTAGCAGTAACTAACAAACTACCTACACGAAAAAAGAATTCAATAGTGCCATCTAGAGCACATATGGAACTAGAAGCTTGTCCTCGCTTGCTAGTCAGACCCCTTTTCAGCATACAACACATTATAAAAAAAATAAATCTAAAAAGTAATATGATGATGCTGCCCCCTACTGCTGCTATTTGCTAATGTTCTCTTGGAAATACAGCACACAAAAGTCCACTCAAAGAAATTCTAAGTTAGAAAACCTGTTTAAGAATTTTGGAAAATGCTTTAAAACTGTCTGCTAGGATTAGGATTGAATTTTTGGAATATCAAAATTTAGAAACTAGCACTTTCCAAGTGGATATCTATTATTGTGTCTGAGATTTGTAAATGTAAGTGTGGGGAAAAATATAGGCACTGATAAGAAACTTGCCTGGATTATGAGTACATATATGTATGATATACGAAAATAGGATGTAGTACAGGAGTAAATCCAGTTGTTTTGCTAGCTGGTTGCCACATTACATTTTTATAAAGATTGGTTACAATTGTAATTTTGTCTCTCTACAGAGACTGGACCATGAATGTATTATGTAGTATTTACAGCCTGTGAGCCTTTTATATTATTCCTATTAGGAGAATCAGGATAGAGCCAATGCAAAATTGTGATGTATTTCAAATATATTTCAAATATATTTGGTTGAGTGAAATTTCTTTTACCATATGTTCTTATTTCTTTTTGGAACCTAAGCTACTACAAAGACAGGTTACAGTTATAAGAATAACAAAAACACACATTAGGCATAATGTTAAGAACAAGTGAGTGTAATTTACAAGTAGAACCTCTCAAAAACCTTTCTTAAAATGAAACTACAAGTTACTGAAGATACCCTAAATGGGGAGTGAGTTCAAGTTCAGGAGGAAGTTGTTTACACAGTTATCACTCTGTGGCAGTAATGAATGATATTAATACTCTATTTTTTTAACTAGGTCAGTTTCTCCTGCTGGGAGAATCTCCACCTCACCTATTAGACCAGTGAAATCTCCATCTCCAATCCGTAAACCACATGTAATAACAACAGCTGGGGCTGATGTCCTTCCCCCTTGGAAGCAGGAAGGATACACTGCAACCATGGAAGCACAGATGAAGGAAACAAGAGTATCTACAAGCACTACCCAAGTGACTGAAGAAAGATGGGAGGGGAGATACGGGGTCCAAGAACCAGTTACTGTTACAGGTGCTGCTGCTGGCGAGGTGGCCGCTGGTGCTAGAGAGGTAAAGTCTGTTTCTGGGAAAACCACTGGGTTTGCTTCATGTGGGCTGTCACCACTGCTGGATAGATCTGCTAAATGGAGTCTGAGAGGCTGTGTGTAAAAACATGTGTGCATCTGCTGTTGAGAGAGTTCTGCCGCAGATATGGAAATGCTTCTTTGCAACATTCTGTCTCTGTACTTGTTTGTGCTTCTGAGTGTGTGCAAAATATGAAAAAAAAAATGTCTTTTGATGTGACTAATATAGGTGAGAAAGGACAGTGAGAAAACAGCAGCTGTTGCTACGGTTGTTGCTGCTGTGGATCAAGCCATGGTGAGAGAACCAGCTCCAGGTGTTGTAGAGCAAACTGCTAAAAGGACAGCAATGACTGCAGTCCACGTTCAGCCTGTTCACGAGCAGGTAGAAAGAGAGCACAGACATTCTATGATTTCCCTTTTTCCCTTCATCCAACATGCAAACAAGGCATGATTCACTGTGAGGAATTAACAAGATATTACCCAGTGCACTGCAAAAGCATGCATGCTCATGTAGAACACCCAGACTGTAAAGGAATGCTCAGGTTCACTTACACCATTGCATTCCATCATAACAGGATTGAACTAATTACTCTTTTTAAGTTTAAGGATTCTTTCTCTTAAAGTGATCCTCTATTCTCTCTTCTTATTTATTCTCTAACATTATTCTTACAATGATGAATTTTTTCCTCTAATATCTTATTTATCATTTCCCCACTAGGAAAAAAATAATTCTCCTTTAGTATTTTTCCTCTCTCCTCTCTAATTTTTCCTTCTCCTCTTAGTTCGATGATAAATTTTTAAAAATAAATTTTAAGGCTTTGGTTTTTTTTTTGTTTGTTGCTATAAAAATCAGATGAAAAAGGAGGCAATGGTAGTAGTTACCAGTGACAAAGCCACAAAACAAACTGTGATATCGAGAACTAGAGAAGGAATTTTCACTTCACAAGAACAAAGGCACATCTCTCCTGAAAAGGTGAATACAGATTTTACCTCTGATTGTTATGCCCTACCTTGTTCAAAAATCTGATATATCATACAAAAGACAAGCCTATGAACAAGACAAACGAGATACTTTTATTATTTGTCCCTTTTATGTATGTTCACTCTTCTGGTTTACAGTGCTATCATTTTCCTGTCACTTATCAATGATTACTGTCTTTCCTTTTTTATTTCACTTCCATTATTTATACCTAAGAATGTGATAGATGAAGTTGCAAAACATTAACGTAGACAAACCTCTTTTTTTGTTTTTTAATATATTATAGGTAATTTACTAGACAGTATTCTTGATCATTTAAAGAATCGACATGTAGAAACTAGCTCTTAAATTTTGTTATTGGGGGGAGTGTGTTCGGATTTTGTCTCTAAGCTTGCCATTTGTAGCCTGCTTTGTTTGTTGGCAGCACAGTGGGTCAGAAAAAAGGAGGAAAAACTCATTCTGCATTGAAATCAGTTTTGAAAACACCAATGAGTTATTTGAATTTAGATTATTTTAACATGTGTTTTATCAGAAAAATGTGATTTAATGGAAGACCAGCTTTTAAAGAAAATGTTACATTTGCATTATAGTAGAAACGCATGAAGAAGAAAGTGTAACCCCTCTTTAAAGCACTGAGAAACAGAAATCCACCTGGGCATTAATCGAAACTTGGCACTTGAAGTCTTGTCAAACTGAAAGTTTCCTAAAACTTATTTTTAATATCCTACACTTTCTCAAAGTGATTATAATGCAGGACAGTTTTTCTCTGAGCCAATTTTTTTTAGTACAAGCATTTGTGGAATGTTTTATTATTTTTATGTTAAATGTTCTATACCAAGTCTGTTCGTGTTGTCGTTATTGTTTCCAGACTAGATGATTTCAAAATACAGTTTGACATCTTTGCTCTCTTTAATTTCTATGCTCTTTTCCAAATATATTGAAAATCACATACCTTATATTTTAAAATAAAATATAATTTAAAGTTCCTTATTTGTAAATGTCCAGGTGAGAAAAGAACCAGAGAAAACTCCAGTACCCAAAGTAATAATTGCCACAGACAAAGCCAAAGAAGAAGAAAGAATAACAAGAGCTAGAGAAGAAATATCTACCAGACATGAGCAAGTGCACATTACTCATGAACAGGTAAATAAATGTTACAATGTTTAGTTCATTGTGATACTCTGGTTTATAAAATCTGTTACATAACTTTACTGTCCTTTACAAAGAGAAGATTACTAAACAAAAACTTTATAAAACAAGGTATTCCAGACCAAAATCTCTGCAGGTCCCGTTCTCCTGACCTCGTAGCAGCTCTGTCTGCAAAGGAGTGTAGCTGCCCTTCTTACAGGTCCTTTGATCATTAGGGCTTTTATTGCCACAATACACAGAATTTCATCTGATGCTTAATGACAAATTCATCTCTGGAGGTAGATTTCTGAATATAAATTTTAAAGGTTATTTTTCATAGTATGATATCTAGTGTGGAGTTTTATTTAATGAAATTCATATTTTTGTGAGGGTTGAATTAATCTGTTAGACCATATTGCGGAACCACTCAGCTGATAAGGATAGCTATTAAGTCAATAATACTAATTTCTATGCAAACGGTTTCTACAAAACATAATGATATATCACAAACTAGGAAGTACAAAGATTCTTCTCTCATTCACATAAAAATTAATGCAATATATTAGTGACTTTGCATGAACTTCTCTCAACATATAAGAGGGACTATAACTTGGGTGACAATTCTGAAGACGTTTCTCTCTTCTTGATAAACATTTAGAAACATTATCTTGCTTTCCAAAAAAGTTGTGTTATCTTGACAACAGGCATAATCAATTACTATTATTTTTCTTTACCATAAAAAATAGATAAGAAAGGAAGAAATGAAACCTTCTGTACCTAAGGTAGTAATTACTACTGATAAACCTAAACCACCGGTCATAGTATCGAAAAGTAAAGAAAGAGTTGCCACCAAACAAGAACAAGTGAGCATAACACATGAAAAGGTGAATAGCACTGTTATAACCATATTTGGGTTTTATCCTTTCTTCTTTACAAACCTCATGTTTTCCTCAAAAAATACTAACTCTACATTTCCAGCTCAGTTTTTCTAAGATTATTCCACTTACAAACTTTTAGACCTACTGCTAATGGGATTAAATTATTTCACCCTGATCTTCATCTCTTGCCTTTGTTAGTACGGTGTTCATAATTATCTTCTGACTGATGTTTGGAATGGACTGACTGACTCCTGAAATGCATTTTAACTTTTTTTTTAAATCATTACTTTTATTTAAATAGGCGCGAGGCTATAACAATACTTATCAATATACATATAACAGAGATGTGTGCAGTGCACAAGGACCTAACCCTTCAATTCTCCTCCCCTGTTCCCATTTCAAAATGTTTTCTTGTTGTTCAAGTATCTTTCAAGACTGAATGCAACTGAAACATCCATTTCTACTATAAAAAAATCGATTAAAAAGGAAGCTGAGAAAACTACTCTAGCTCTAAAAATAATTGCCATTGCTAAAACCAAAGCACCAGTCACAGTGTCCAGAACTGGAGAAGGAATTGCAGCCAATGCACAGTTACAATTTGGTTTATCTGCAAACCTCACCTTTTAAGAGCTACTTTGGTACAAAAGAATGCTCTCAAATTAATTCCCGAAAACATACCCATTAAGTGGGTTCATTGTCAAGTAACAGAGTCGGTATGATTAAGTTTCCAGTGCTGAGGACATTTATATCCCATCCTGCTAGGAAGTGTCACGCTTTAGGCTATAGTCTGATTTCTCTGTGACCGTCTCCTCTCTATCAGTGGCTTTTAAGTAATGTTAACTTGTTCAAATTTCTGATTCTGCAGTCTTTTTTCTACCTGCTGATTCCTTGTAACTGTATGGTTGTCAGATGAAACAACTTCTCTTTATTGAGGTTTGAAATGTTCTTTGTACAATACAAACTTTAACATACATTCAAGTCTGTCCAGTTTATTACTTATGACCATCAGACACTGGTTTGCACTGCTTTGTTTCCATAGGACTCCCAAAGAAGGAAAGATCTACCATACAGCCAGGAACTCTTATATGTGGAAGGATAGCAGAGTTGCCAAAAACTGTTGTTTAAAATCTGCAGAGTAGGACATTAATAAAACATTTCTATAAAACATAAATAAATGAGCAAAGCATATAAAACTCACTCAGAAGAGTCAAACTGCTAAGCAATTTCAGTCCCTTGTTAGATGATGTAAATTTAGGGCCAAATTCACGTCAGTATAAACAATTATTTTGAAATTGACAGTGATACTGAATAAGAGGTCCCTGTTACCTAAACAATACTTTAATAAGAAAACAAAATCTCCATAAATGATCACATTTTGGCCTCACCTAAGTAATTTTAGTTTAAGCTGACAGTAGTTTTAAAGACAGTATGCAATTATCTATTAGGGTTTTTTTCCCATTTACAAGGCATACATATCATACACTCTGTTGCTACACTCAGATCAGTTATGACAGTAATAGTAAACACTAGTAATAGTCACCCTATTAACTGCTGTTAGCTGACTAGGCAGAAGTTTGGACCCTCATAACACAAAAGCTGACAATATTTATGAGTTATTAGAAACAAATACAAGTCCTGATACAAAAGCATTATTTCCGAATTATCAGACATCTCAGTCTCCCTTCTTTTGAAAAATTCTTTAAAATAGATCAGCACTGCATTAAGAGATATACCTGCTGTAAAAAATTTTATGGGTCTGTTTCTTAATAAATACATTCACATCAGATGCTAGATGCATTTTTTACTTTTTCCAAGAGTTAAATGGAGCGATGAGCATACTTTAAAACTATGTGCATACCTGCATACTCTTAGACAGGTGGACACAAATGTGGCTGGAAAGTATTAAAATTGGGCTTGCAGACAAATACCGATATGTATAAAACACAGAAGCATAGATATATTCTGAATGTGCAGAGATAGCATTTAGAGAACCTATATGCATTTGAATCTACTGATTCTTAAGTGAATTTACAAGTGCATACTTTTGATATTTTCATTGTTACTTTTGCATAACCATACACCATCTCTTTGGAATACACTGAGCATTATAACTATTTGTCATATATGCAAGTTTTCAATATAATCATGAATATGCGTATAAATTCTGCCGATGTTATTTGTAGACTCAAGCTGGAAAAAAGGCTGAAGCTGTAGCTACAGTCGTTGCAGCAGTTGATCAGGCACGTGTTCGATCACCCTGGCAACCAGAACAAGCAGATGAAGCTTATATAAAGCAGAAAACTGTGGAATATGGTTATAAAGAGCACACTGTGACAGACCATGTTTCTGAGGCCCCAGCAGAACGTCATGTTGTCACTAAAGAAGTTAAAACGGTCTATGTTCCTCCTGAGAAACATATCTCAGCTCCTCAAAAGCAGGAAGTTCATATATCAAAAGAGGTTAGACTCTTTTTTTATATTACATTCTTTCCCAGAATCTACACCCCAGTGAAATCTGCTTCAGTTTAAAGAATAGCATCACTTTCAACAACTTTTTTCATTTCTTCGTTTAGATAAAAAGAACATCAGAAATTGAGAAAACAATTCATGTTGAACCCCCGCGACCTCGCACAGCAAGTCCTCACTTCACGGTCTCCAAAGTTGCTGTTCCTAAACCAGATCATACATATGAGGTAAGCTGAAGGTGTATCTGAGAGGAACATGCTCATTTTCAAGAGCCAGAAGGTGACCCATTCCGTCTGGCTTTTCCTCCCACACTCCAGTGTGGTGCCTCCCCAAGAGGAAGAATTGTATGCTCCTTACAGCTATTTTTGTTGGCTCGTTTGACTAATAAAGAACACTGCTGTAAACAGACAAATGAATTGCTAAAATATAATTTGTTGTTATTATTAGTTATTTAACTAATCCTATAAAGTGTTTGAAGACGCAGCTTCAGTACTTCATGACATATAGTGAAATTGTAGATATTTGTCATGCAAGTTATGTTTTAAAGAGCAGAGGTATCCCTCTCTAATCTTATTATGTACATCAGTTCACTCACACAGTGTTTTTTTCTTCCTTGCTAATTAATACATACTAAGCTAATTTTTTAAATAGAAAAAATCCAGAGTGACTGCATAGTATGACACCATCCATTTTTAATGTTATTCTTTCCATTCTTCTGTTTGATACCTTTACATAATATTAAAATTTCCCAGTTAATTAATTTTCTCATTCAGGCATACTTTCTCTCTTCACCTGGAATTTAAAAATTATTTCCTTCCAGACATAATTAAACACTGTCATAAATATTTTATTAAACATTATGCATTTTTTAAAAAGTTATTTCACCTATAATAAGATTTTGAAATCTCTTCCATTATTTTAATTACTGGAAGTTACATAATTAGTAGTATTATTTGTTTCAGTATTAGACTGATTAAATGGAAATCTAAGGCTTCAAGTGAATAAATGGAGAGAACATTTCTTGTACTGCACTTAAGAGCTTCTTGACCATTTGAAGACCAAATCCTAAAGTAAAAAGAAAATATTTAAATGTTAGATCAAAAATAATACAAGGATATTGTATCTCTGGTATTCTACTCCTGCAATCTAATACTCTTTTTTTGCATGTAGCTTTTGCAGTGTCAAAACCAAGTAACTAAGGGAGCAACTGCTGCATATGCAATCTGCTCAAGAAATGCACTCTCTCCTTTGAAAAAAAGGCAACAACAAAGCTGCAACTCTTTCTCTTCTGTTCCCCAGGTTTCAATAGCTGGATCTGCCATGGCTACTCTGGAGAAAGAGTTATCAGCTACTTCTGCCGTGCAAAAGATCACCAAGCCTGTGAAACCACCTCAGCTAAAGCCACACGAAGTCAGGACAAAAGCAGAGCCAGTTGCCCCTCCACAGTTTCCCTTTGGAGAGGCTGCTGAGACATATAAGAGTCACTATGATGTTGAGACTAAAAAGGAGACAAGCATTAAAAGTGAAGCAGTGCGGACAGAACACTTGATGCTGCATAAAGAAGGTGAAGCAAAGGTATGTTTTTAAGCAAATTTCTGTCACTTTGACTGACTTGCATCTTAAAAATACAGAATAGCCTCACTTTTTTGCTGTTTTCTTATTGCAATTTTCCACTTTTAAAGTGTTCCGCTGCATTTTATCTTTTCGGTGGTTTACACAAATCCTTGTAAGGACCTAATATTTACCTGTGACTTGGGAGAGTACACATTACCTGATTTATTTTCTTATTTAAATTATGCTGTTTATGTACTTGACTTTGTTCATTAATTGTCCTCTAAACAATCTAGGTGACAGAAACTGCCAGAGTTCCTGTGCCTGCAGAGATCCCTGCTACCCCACCCACCTTAGTCTCAGTAAGTAATTTGTATGTAGTTTAGGGGAGTTACACTATATTTTCAACCATTCTGTTTTCGAACTTTTATCACTGAATACCTAACCATTAAAAATTGGCTTTATTTAATCTTTTTAATTTTGTATTAGATTTACTCAGCCATATAATTTATCTCTGATACAAACTCTTCTTGATGTCTTTTATGGTAATGACTCTTCAGAATTATGTCACATAGTAGATTGATCTATCTGCATAAATGTGAACCTATCTTTTCATTTTGCTAATAACAGCAGTGTTCAGAGATCCTAAAATCCACTTTCCAATACTTCCCTTTGGAAAGTGCCCCTCTTTTTTTCCTGCATACATTGCTTCACAGAACATTGTTTTGAACTAGATAGTAAATTTTCCATTCAAATAGTCTTTAAATATCTGTTTATTATTGAAAATTTATACTGATGTTGATACTTATTTTTTGTCATACAGGGCCTCAAAAATAAGACTGTGACTGAAGGTGAGTCTGTCACTCTGGAATGCCAAATATCTGGTCATCCTCAGCCTACGGTGACTTGGTACAGGGAAGACTACAAAATTGAGAGCTCAATGGACTTCCAGATCACTTTCAAAGCAGGACTTGCTCGCCTTGTGATTCGTGAAGCCTTTGCAGAGGACAGTGGAAGATTTACCTGCACTGCTACCAATAAGGCTGGGAGTGTCAGCACTTCTTGCCACTTACATGTGAAAGGTAAGTATATTTATAGAATCATAGAATTGTTTAAGTTGAAAAAGACTTTTAAGAGCATTGATTTCAACCATTAACCCAAAACTGCCAAGTCCACTCCTAAACTGTGTCCCTAAGTGCCACATTTATATGTCTTTTAAATACCTCCAGGGTGGAGATGGTATTTAAAAGTCAGCCTCAGGTGACCCCTGGGCAACCTCTTCTAATGCTTGATAACCCTTGATAGCATTTTTGCTGAAAGGTTTCCTAGTATTCAAACTAAACCTCCCTTGGTGCAAGTCAAGGACAGTCCCTCTTGTCACTGTAAAAGTTAATAATTTTGTTAACTGTATATTGCTTGTAAAGTATCTTAGACATTTAAAACATATGATTTTAGTTGTATTCCGGGGTTATTAGGTGAAAGGGCTGCAAGAATATGAGGAAAAGGCCAATAATGGGCTGATAATGGCAGACTCTTAACTTGATTCCTCAGTGGAATTACCTAGTCCTCTGAGCCAACTAACTACTTACTCTTTTTATGTCAACTAAACTCACTACTTAAGGCCTGTTAAGGTATTTTAAAATCCACTATATGAAATTTGCCTTGTAGTTACTGAAGAAATTGAGACTCGAGAAACCATTTCTGAGAAGGCTGTTACAGAAGAGAAACGGTAAAGTTCCTTTTCTAAACAGGCTGCTCCTACTGCAGTCTTTAGGTTCTTGTGTTCTGTTTTATGAGTGCTTCAGACATCAGCTCACTTACCTGCACTGAAATCTTGTTTCAGCTATGTGGAGACAAAGGACATTGTAATGGAAGATGTCTCTGCTGCAGCAGAGGAAGTATCGGGAGAACCCATACCTCCTTTCTTCATAAGAAAACCCATGGTGCATAAATTAATTGAAGGTGGGAGCATTATTTTTGAATGCCAAGTAGGGGGCAACCCAAAGCCACATGTCTACTGGAAAAAAGGCGGAGTTCCTCTAACAACTGGCTACAGGTACTTTGAATACCATGCACAAAAACTATCTTAACATAATTTTTATGCATATTTAATTGACAATGTCATAATTTTGTTTCCCTTACTGATGTTGAGCCAAATAACATACCCTGATTTCCTCGACATTTTCATTTTTTTAGTGTAAAAGTCATAGGATCATGTCTTAATGTACTACTTTAAAAGGCTGCTACGTTTTAAAACATAAATATTCGAAAGACTATAAAATGAGATATGCTACTTATCCTTATAAACAAATCAGGAAGAAGTTTTGCATTTGTTTTATTCTGTCTATGCAATGTTTGCTTTCTGTCTATTTAGGTGTTGTCTGTAGAAAGCAACACACTTTCTAGCTGAGAAGAAACACCACATTTGTAGCATTCTAGAAATAATCATTCTATGATGATCCATATCAGGACAAACGGTGTGCACGCAGAATATACCATTATACTGTGTCTGATAACTAAACCTCTGATATTTTAGTACTGTTGTTGGGATCCTATTTATTTAGTGATAACAAAAAGAAAGCTGTCCAGTACTCTAGTTTCAGCATGATTATTTCTCATACACTTCTCTGTAGATTCATTCAGTGAGAATTGCCTACAAAAGTTTCTCTTTTTGTGCCTTGTACGAGTTAGGAGTGTGTCTCGCTAACTGTATAACTAAAAGTAAATTCACTAAAAAAACCTGTCCAGAATTATAGAGACTTTTTTACTTTTATGTTTCCTGTAGATACAAAGTGAGTTACAAAAAAGAAACCGGGGAATGCAAACTTGAAATTTCCATGACTTTTGCCGATGATGCCGGAGAATACACTATTGTTGTTCGTAATAAACTTGGAGAAGCTTCTGCAACGGTCTCCTTACTAGAAGAAGGTACATTTTAGGTTAAGGAAATGGGAACAATATTTCTTAGAATTAACTTCAAAGTGGCAAAAAATATTTTAGATTGTGCTGCAAATTCTTTGCAGCTTAGTTTAATCAATTCAAGAAACGTAAAGGGAGATCTGTTGGCTCCATTTCTGCAAGACAGAGTATCTGACATCAGGCCCTTGAAGGACTTTATTCTTTGCTAGAATGTGTAGTTATAGGAACCTTCCTCTGTTGATATGCCATGTTCATGACAAGATAAGACATTCAGAGAGTGATGTGGGAAAAGAAGGTTAATCAATTAATAGGTTGGTATCTTAAAGGGAAAGAAGTTAGTTAAATTTTTTTATTTGTCCTGTAAAAATGTACAAAAATTTTCAGAAGACAGAGTAATGGTGAAGAAATTGTAAAATAATCTCTGCAGATGCTTCCACTTTGAAAACTAGGACACCTAAATAGTACAGGAAGACTTCTACCTAATTAGTACAGGAAGACTTCTACCTGTTTATAAAGCTCATCTTAATACATCAGTCTTCGCATTTTTTTTTTGCTGTTTGTATTTATTGGCTAAACAGATAGAAAATCTGCTTGAATCACCAAAATCAGTGAAATAAGTCTGTATTTGTTTTCTCTATTCAATCCAATGAAAACCAAAAAATTCATCAAAATTAATCTGTTCTCAATTCTTAGCTGATTATGAAGCCTACATAAAATCGCAACAAGAAATGATGTACCAAACCCAAATGACTGCTTACGTACAGGAACCTAAAGTGGCTGAGGTAGCCCCTCCTATTTCCTATGGTGACTTTGAAAAAGAGTATGAAAAAGAGCAAGCTCTAATTAGGAAGAAAATGGCAAAAGATACAGTGATGGTCAGAACTTTTGTTGAAGATGAGGTATGTCCATCCCTCCATATTAATTTTGGGTACCAACATTTTACCATACAAATAATGTATTTGCAAGGTCATTATTTGACACAGACAATGAATGGTTTTGTTTTTCTGTACAGGAATTCCATATTTCTTCTTTCGAAGAAAGACTTATCAAGGAAATTGAACTCAGAATTATTAAGACTACCTTACATGAACTCCTCGAAGAAGATGGAGAGGAGATGATGGTTGATATTTCTGAATCTGAAGCTGTAGAAGCAGGATTTGATTTAAGATTAAAGAATTACAGAACCTTTGAAGGGACAGGAGTTACCTTCCATTGCAAGACATCTGGATATCCATTGCCAAAGGTACCCCAAATCCGTATAACTTTTTTTTTATAAATCTTTGGATGCTCTACTTGAAAAAATCCCTTAACATGTCCTTGTCAGATATTCTACATTCTGCACAGAAAACAGCAACTCTCAAGGGAAATCCAGTCTTCTGGTTTGAGATCAAGCTGAATTTTCCTTTTGTCCCTTAATAGAATAGATTTGGGTTGGTTAGCCAGTTCAGACATAGGTTGAATTTACCAGTTGAGTTGCTCTTGATTCTGAGTATCTCTGAGGTAGCCCAGCCCAATGGGGAACACAGTAGCAGTCCAGTCTAGGCTACTTTGCCCTTCATCAAAACGGGCTTTATATCTGTTTCTAGCTCCAAAACTCATGTTTCAGGTTCTTTTGTAAACATGTTGCTTTAGTCTTACCTATTTCAAGTAAAAATGTTAATGTTTAACACATACACACCGGCTGTGATGTTTTTCAGCCGAAAAATAGCAAGTTATAATGTCTCGTATGTATAAGTCATTACTGGATCTGTCTTTAGGAGAGTTCACATAGCAGTCTACTGCTTCTTTCCATGCAGGTTGCATGGTACAAAGACGGCAAACGTATCAGGCACGGAGAGCGCTACCACATGGAACTGCTGCAGGATGGCAGCGCCACTCTGCGTCTGCCTGTTGTTTTACCTGAGGATGAAGGAATTTATACTGTCTTTGCCAGTAATATGAAAGGAAATGCCATTTGCTCAGCAAAACTCTATGTTGAGCCAGTTGCACCTACAGCAACTCCAGGTTATATGCCAGGACCTGAAGTCATGAGAAGATACAGGTAGGTACATGATAATATAATTTTACAAGACTTCAATGTGCTGTGATAGTCCAAAAGCTCATTACATAGCAGTTAAATTAGCTCAAGCTATTGGAGTTTGCATACCTCTGGAAAAGTTCTCAATGCTGTTTTCATGACTCATATAGATTTATGTACTATGTTTTTACCTGATTTTCCCAGAGTGCAATCATTCACATACATTTCCAGCCACAGTATCAGATTTACAGCCTCAATAATCACATTCATTTGTTAAAGTACTCACATTTTTGAAAAAACATCTTCTGCACTTGGAGTTTTAGTGTGGTGTGCAAGTATTTTTTTCCTGCCCTTGAAATAGCTGTATTTCTATGACCGAAAAAATTAAGCATTGCCATGTCCTGTGTTCAGTCGCCACACAGGTACACATCCACGCACAAACGTACACAGGATTACACCCATATCTGTGCACTATCCAAAACCCAGAAATTTCCTTGGCCTTAGTGTATCCTAACACTATTCAGGTCTATGAACTCCTGTCAAAAACCTAAAGAAAATTGGCTACAAATAAAAATTAATTTTGTCCAAATTTCTCACGTAGATAAATTGGCCAACCTCTTTAAAATAAATTATGAGAAAGGTGGGGGTTGAAATCTGTTTATCATGTCAGTCCACTGCTATAGGACATTGTCATACATATCTCTCTTATCTTTTCCTTCCAGGTCTATCTCTCCACGGTCTCCAAGCCGATCTCCTGCCCGCAGTTCTCCTTCTCGTTCTCCTGCCCGGAGATTAGAAGAAACTGATGAAGGGCAACTAGAGAGACTATATAAGCCAGTTTTTGTGCTGAAACCTACATCATTTAAATGTTCACAGGGGCAGACAGCACGATTTGACTTAAAAGTTGTTGGCAGACCTATGCCAGAGACATACTGGTTCCATAATGGTACATCAACCTCATTTTCATCAAAAAATAATCTTTAAAAACATCTTTTAAATCTCGTTGAAACTGTTTTGATTGCAACTGTTTTCTTTCCATGTGTATCTGCAGGTCAACAAGTGATTAATGACTACACCCATAAAATAGTGATTAAAGAAGATGGCACCCAGTCATTGATCATTGTTCCTGCAATGCCTGATGACTCTGGAGAATGGGCTGTCATTGCTCAGAATAGGGCAGGCAAAGCTTCAGTCTCAATGACACTGACTGTGGAAGGTATCTTCTGTACACGTTATCTTTAGCAGTCTGATGAGCCTTTCTTATTTAAAACCATGGCTGTGTCATTTCCTCTTGTGATAACTTACCCTTGCTCTTTCAGCTAAGGAAGACCTAGTCAGACCACACTTTGTGGAAAGGTTGAGAAATGTCAGTGTGAAGGAGGGCTCTAGACTGGAGATGGCAGTGAAAGCTACTGGTAACCCTAATCCAGACATTGTATGGCTCAAGAACAGTGACATCATTGTGCCTCATAAATACCCAAAAATAAAGTAAGAACTTTTATTATATTTAAATATATTGAAATTTAAAATTCATTTTATTTTATTTTATTTTATTTAAAATACTTTGTGTAAGTTAAGTAGTTGATATCACCATCCTGCAAAATGCCTCCTACAGCTTCATAGAAGGGATTCACTAAGGGCTTTTGCATTCCAGCAAGGATTACACATATGAAATATCTAGTAGGATTCACTCAATTTTTTTCCAGCTTGTGTTTTCATATAGTTTCTATTCTGCAAAGCCATCACAGAGATTTAGTGAACTTTTCTCTGTCCCTGATTTTGAAGACCTCTGCAGGCAAAACTGCCACTGAATTTAAGACTGGTGTGATTCTTAGGCACTGCGCTCCCAAACATGAATAAACAAAAACAACATGTCTATTACCTCCAGAGATTTGCCTTTGGAGGCTTTGACCTGATTTGGAAGAAGGGCAAAAATGAATGACAAAGAAGGGAAAAATATTAAATTTTTTTTTTTTCCATATTTCAGGATTGAGGGAACCAAAGGGGCAGCTGCCCTTAAAATTGAATCAACTGCCAGGCAAGATGCTGCATGGTATACTGCTACTGCTATCAATAAAGCTGGGCGAGACACTACCCGCTGCAAAGTAAATGTTGAAGTTGAACATACAGAACCTGAACCAGAAAGGAAATTAATAATTCCAAAAGGAACTTACAAAGCCAAGGAGATTGCAGCACCAGAGTTAGAACCTCTCCATCTGCGATATGGTCAAGAGCAATGGGAGGAAGGAGATCTCTACGACAAAGAAAAGCAACAGAAACCATTTTTTAAGAAGAAGCTGACATCTTTAAGGCTCAAACAATTTGGACCAGCACATTTTGAATGCAGGCTTACACCAATCGGCGACCCAACCATGGTGGTGGAGTGGTTGCACGATGGCAAACCCTTGGAAGCAGCTAACAGACTCCGCATGATCAATGAATTTGGGTACTGTAGCCTTGACTATGGGGTAGCCTATTCCAGAGACAGTGGAGTGATTACTTGCAGAGCAACTAACAAATACGGTACAGACCATACATCTGCTACTCTGATCGTGAAGGATGAGAAAAGTCTTGTGGAAGAATCCCAGTTGCCAGAAGGCAAAAGGGGACTCCAGCGAATTGAAGAGTTAGAAAGAATGGCCCATGAGGGTGCTCTACCTGCAGTTGCACTGGACCAAAAGGAAAAACAAAAACCAGAAATAGTTTTGGTTCCTGAACCTGCTAGAGTCCTTGAAGGCGAAACAGCACGATTCCGCTGCCGTGTGACTGGCTATCCTATGCCCAAGGTCAACTGGTACCTCAATGGACAGCTCATCCGTAAAAGCAAAAGGTTTAGACTCCGTTATGATGGAATCTACTACCTGGATATTGTGGACTGCAAATCATATGACACAGGTGAAGTGAGAGTCACTGCAGAGAATCCAGAAGGCTTTATTGAACATAAGGTGAAACTTGAGATCCAGCAGAGGGAAGACTTCAGATCTGTTCTTCGTCGTGCTCCTGAACCCAAACATGAGCCTGTAGTTACAGAACCTGGAAAACTTCTCTTTGAGGTACAGAAGGTAGACAAACCTGCAGAGGCGACAACCAAAGAAGTGGTGAAGTTGAAAAGGGCTGAAAGAATCACTCACGAAAAGCTTTCAGAGGAATCTGAAGAGCTGCGTAGTAAATTCAAGCGTAGGACAGAAGAGGGCTACTATGAAGCCATTACAGCTGTGGAACTTAAATCTCGCAAAAAAGATGAATCATATGAAGAAATGTTAAAAAAGACAAAAGAAGAACTTCTTCACTGGACCAAAGAGATCCCAGAGGAAGAGAAGAAAGCACTTCCTCCTGAAGGCAAAATCACCATTCCAACATTCAAACCAGAGAAGGTGGAGCTTAGTCCAAGCATGGAGGCTCCCAAGATACTTGAAAGAATTCAAAGCCAGACTGTAGCCCAAGGAACAGACGTGCACTTTCGTGTGAGAGTGGTGGGAAAACCAGATCCTGAATGCCAGTGGTTCAAAAATGGTGTTCAGATTGAAAGGACTGATCGTGTGTACTGGTACTGGCCGGAAGATAATGTTTGCGAATTAGTTATCAGAGATGTGACTTCTGATGATTCTGCCAGCATCATGGTGAAAGCAGTCAATATAGCTGGTGAAACTTCTAGCCATGCTTTCCTGTTAGTACAAGGTAATTTCAATTCTCTTACTTATCCTACTGCTCATGGTGTGTTATGTCTGTTTGGTCAGTGCTGTGTTGATCATTATATATTGTTTTGCAGCCAAGCAGTTAATCAACTTCACCCAGAAGTTACAAGATGTTGTTGCTAAAGCAAGAGACTCCATGGCAACATTTGAATGTGAAACATCAGAACCTTTTGTCAAAGTCAAATGGTTTAAGGATGGAATTGAGATTCATTCTGGAGACAAGTACAGGATGCACTCAGACAGAAAGGCTCACTTTCTTTCTGTATTAACAATTGAGATGTCTGATGCTGATGACTACAGCTGTGCACTGGTAGAAGATGAATCCATAAAAACCACGGCAAAGCTTACTGTTGAAGGTAAGAAGCATACAGCTCAGTACCATGCCATACTGTTAAAGTGAAATCAGCTTCAGAAAGAAATAAAACTATTTAAACAGAAGTCTAACACCCTAACAACTATTGAGCTGCTTTCATACTTTTGGAATCCAGTATGAAAGTTTGGAGATTTATTTATGTAAAATGGTTACACTATAGATATACATATATAGATATGTAGATATATAGATATATATGGATATATATATCTATATATATATATTCCCTTAGGATCATTTAATAACAATTTTTTTTCTTCAGGAGTATCTAATCAAGCTTATTCACAAATGTAATTATGTTCCTTTAGGTGCCGCAGTTGAGTTTATTAAAGAACTTGAGGATGTTGAAGTGCCAGAATCCTTCTCAGGTGAACTTGAATGTGAGGTTTTTCCAGAAGACGTGGAGGGGAAATGGTATCACGGTGATGTTGAACTCACTTCTAATCTTAAATATGTGATTGCATCCCGTCGTGGTCGTCAGATCCTCACTATTAAAGATGTTAATAAGGATGATCAAGGAGAGTATAGTTTTGTTGTTGATGGAAAAAGGACTCACTGCAAACTGAAGATGAAGCGTAAGCATTTCTTATATTGTCTACATATTATAGATTTTCTATAGGATAGCATGTATTATAGCTATAACATTGTATCCCATAATGATTTAATGTCCAGTATTTCTGCCTCTTATAAGTACTAATTAACTTCATTTAATTCCACAGCTCGTCCCATGGCAATTCTTCAAGGACTTACTGATCAAAAAGTCTGCGAGGGAGATATTGTGCAACTTGAAGTTAAAGTCTCCCTAGAAAATGCAGAAGGTGTCTGGATGAAAGATGGCCAAGAAATTCAATCAAGTGACCGTATTCACATCGTGTTGGATAAACAATCACATATGTTGCTCATAGAAGATGCCACAAAGGAAGATAGTGGAACTTACTCTTTTAGTGTTCCTGATCTTGAGCTGTCAACCACTGGACAGATCACAGTGTACAGTAAGTCACTATGATGATTTTGAAGGTGTGTTTGATTTTTGGCTCCTTTAGGATTACTTTTTAAAGGCATCGTTTTTCTCATGATGAATATTTTTGAAACTTGGCAGGTGTGGAAATAGTGGTGCCTCTAAAAGATATTCATGTAGTTGAAGGAACAAAAGCCATCCTCGAATGCAAAGTTTCAGCACCTGATGTGTCTTCCTCCAAATGGTACCTAAATGATAATCAAATAAAGCCTGATGAACGTGTACAAGCTGTATGTAAAGGCACTAAACAGAGGCTAGTGCTCACCAGAACCCATGCGTCAGATGAAGGACGTTACAAACTGATAGTTGGCAAAGTTGAAACAAGCTGCAATGTCACAGTTGAAGGTAGGTGTCTTTTAAGATGTAAAGTTCTTTGTGAAGTAATTTATATCTAAATAAAACTGTGGAAACAACAAATAAATTTCTAATTTATTCTTTTTATAGAAATTGAGATTATTAGAGGTCTTCATGATATCACCTGCACTGAAACACAGAATGTGTCCTTTGAGGTCGAGCTCTCCCATTCAGGGATTGATGTAATTTGGCATTTCAAAGGCCAACACATAAAGGCTGGTCCTAAATATAAAATTGAAGCACATGGCAAAATATATAAACTGACAGTGGTGAAGATGATGAAAGATGATGAAGGAGAATATGTATTTTATGCTGGAGAGAAGAAAACATCTGGGAAGCTTATAGTAGCAGGTTAGCAATGTTAAAGTCCAATGTTTTCATTTCACTGTGATTTAAAAACCGCCCAATATACTGTATTTCATACTTGTGGCAATAGTGCTGTTTTAGTAGGGGGGGGGAGGGGTTTGTCTTCAATTTATCTTTTATTTTTTATGTTCTCCTTGCCCTTCCTCTTATTTTTTGTGATCAGTATAATTTGACTTCTCAAAGCTTTTAAGTAAGTGTTAATGTATCTTATTAGACCAGAACCATAGTATGAAATGCTGTATTATGCTTTTGATGTAATTAATGTAAAAAAGAGGGGTTTTTTTCTTGAGTGTTCTCAGTATATCTGTGCTGATGATAAAATAAAAGAGAGTAACTAGGATAGAATTCAGAAACATCTTTTTGTATTGTTCAGGTCATATTCTATTCCTGGTTTTTCACAGAGCTCAGAATGACTCTGGGCAGGCTGCAAATTAGGGCAAAGAATTCCAGCATCTACTTTTCATTTCTGTATGGGGGAAAAGCTGAACAGCAACACGACAAAACAACATGCTTTTTCTTCAACAGGCGGTGCCATTTCAAAGCCTCTCAGTGACCTGACCGTGGCCGAGTCGCAAACAGCTGTTTTTGAATGTGAAGTGGCAAATCCTGAATCAGAGGGCCAGTGGCTACAAAATGGTAGACCATTAGCTACGACAGATCAGTACCATGCTGAATCTGAGGGTGTAAAGAGAAGGCTTATTATCCCTGCCACAAGGCTGGAGGATATGGGTGAATACAGCTATGAAATAGCAAGCTCAAAGACATCTGCCAAACTGAAGGTTGAAGGTCAGTATTTTTCATAACTAACTGATGTCTTTGAGACTTATTCCAGCATCACTCACTGTGTCTTGGACCAGGCCTTAAGACACAAGCAAAATAAAATAAATAAAAAACCCCAAGCAAACAAAACCCCAAGCCTATCCAACAACAACAAAAACAAAACAAAAAAATCCCAAACCAACCAACAAAACAGACAAGCAAAACCCCAGAAACCAAACATTTCTCATGGATGCTACGAGTAAAGCTTCCTTGTTTTATTCCTAGCACACCACTTTGCTGGAAACTGTATAAATTACTATATGCAATAAATGAAGCACCTATATTCAGGTTGATTAAAATTATTATATTTACTATAGGCTTTAATTTTTTATCTGTTTTGTCAAGTTTTTGTTTTCTATTTTTTTCCCTTTTTTTTCCTTAGCTGTTAAGATAAAGAAAACACTGAAGAACTTGACAGTGACAGAATCACAGGAGGCAGTTTTCAGTGTCGAACTGACCCACCCTGATGTGAAAGGAGCTCTATGGATTAAAAATGGTGTTGAACTTCAATCAAGTGACAAATATGAAATTACAGTGAAAGGAACTGTTCACACACTGAGAATCAAACACTGTGTTGTCACCGATGAGTCTGTTTACAGCTTTAAACTTGGAAAAATAGGAGCAAATGCCAGACTTCATGTGGAAAGTAAGTCAGTCTGGTTTGAATATTTGCTGTAATGTGTGTTTTGAAACCCAAATCATACGTAGTGCTGAATATTGCTAACTTTTCCCCTCTAGCTGTCAAGATCATCAAAAAGCCTAAGGATGTGACTGCCTTGGAAAATGCTGTTGTCTCATTTGAACTGAGTGTTTCCCATGATACTGTACCAGTCCGGTGGTTCCATAAAAATATTGAGCTTAAACAAAGTGATAAATACAAGATGATCTCTCAAAGGAAAGTTCACAAGCTTATGCTGCATAACATATCTCCTGATGATGCTGGGGAATACACAGCTCTTGTTGGGCAAATTGAGTGTAAAGCGAAACTGTTTGTGGAAAGTAAGTATTGTAATTTGTAAGAAAGTAGTTGTATGAGTTGTTACACCATTACTGAGCAACTTGACCTGACGCTTCATAGCCTGTTACCTTTGGTTTTTTGCAGTCTTCAGAACATAGCAACTTTTAGAAAATTCTCTCTTGTCTTTTTTGCCCTCCTTTTAGGTATACACATCACAAAGACCATGAAAAATATTGAGATCCCTGAGACCAAAACCGCCTCTTTTGAATGTGAAGTTTCTCATTTCAATGTGCCTGCTGTCTGGTTGAAAAATGGTGTGGAGATTGAAATGAGTGAAAAGTTCAAAATAGTTGTCCAGGGGAAACTTCATCAACTCAATATCATGAACACAAGCAGTGAAGATTCTGCAGAATACACATTTGTCTGTGGAAATGATAGAGTCAGCGCAACCCTGACTGTAAAACGTATGTCAAAATTCAATTAACTGGAATATTTTACAGTTGTCAGTAATGCGTTTGTGTTAACACATGGACTTAATGAAATTCTGACAAAACCAGCACAGTTGTAGAGGTGTTTTTTAATAACACTAAGTAGCCACAATTACAGTTTTTTAAAGAGATTTAGAAGCAGTGAACTTGAAAGTCACATCCTGCATTGTTCTCTTTAGGCCAACATGCCTAATAGCCATGTCACCATAGAAAACAGAATTTGGATTCCTATGTCATTCAGTAGTTGTGGGAGATTTAATTGTACTACTTATTCTGAACACAAAACCTACCTTTTAGTATTCCCAAAGAAATTGTTTTAATTGTTTTAAAGAAGTTGAAGCACCCTTTATCTGGTTAGCATGCATTTAAAATAAAGTAAAACAGAATGGAAAAAAAGCAAACCATGTCCATTTCTTTCCTTTTAGCCATCCTAATTACCTCCATGCTAAAAGACATCAATGCTGAAGAGAAAGATACAATAACATTTGAAGTTACTGTCAATTATGAAGGGATCTCATATAAATGGTTAAAGAATGGTGTAGAAATAAAATCGACTGATAAATGCCAGATACGAACAAAGAAGCTTACACACTCCCTCTCCATAAGGAACGTGCATTTTGGTGATGCAGCAGAATATACTTTTGTTGCTGGAAAAGCAGCTTCATCAGCCACTTTATATGTGGAAGGTATTTGCTCTCTTGATTTGTGTGTTTAGTGACTTCTAGTGGCTTAAATAACATCATGGAACTCATTCTATTTTTTTCTGCCCTAGCTCGTCACATTGAGTTTAGGAAGCATATTAAAGACATCAAAGTGGTGGAGAAGAAGAGGGCTATTTTTGAATGTGAGATTTCAGAACCTGACATTCAGGTCCAGTGGATGAAGGACGGGCAAGAACTCCAGATTGGCGATAGGTAAATTATTGCTTCTACACCATATTTCCTTTCGGTGTGTGTTTTCCCCCAGGAAATATCTAGCTCATATTCTTTTCTGATGTGCTCAGGATGAAAATTCAGAGAGAGAAATATGTCCATCGTCTCATCATTCCTTCCACAAGGATGTCTGATGCTGGTCAGTACACTGTAGTAGCAGGTGGAAACACATCCAGTGCCAATTTGATAGTGGAAGGTCGTGACATTCGTATCAGAAGTGCCCAGAAAGATATTCAGGTAAGGCCTGTACAGATGAATAAATATTTCATGGCTTTGTCACTCAAAGAATAATGCAGGAAAAGAGCAAAAATATCTAACCAGCAAGAGCCATAGCACAAAAATCTGTAATCATAAGGTCAGAACATTCACCTAGGAAATGGAAAGTGAAACCATAAGAAAAAACAATATTATTTCTCTTATTTATTCTACTTTTTCAAAGGTCATTGAGAGACAAAGAGCTGAAATTGAATTTGAAGTCAATGAAGATGACATTGAACCACAGTGGTACAAGGATGGTATTGAGATCAACTTCCAATATGAGGAAAGATACAAGTATGTGGTGGAAAGGAGAGTTCATCGAATGAGCATCTTTGAAACCGCTTACTCTGACGCTGGAGAATATACTTTTGTTGCAGGACGGAATAGGAGTTCTGTTGTTCTTTATGTGAATGGTATGTGGCCCCAAAACCAATGTTTTGACTGTTTTTATTACTCAGTGGTTTTCTGATTTTTATATCGCTTCTCTGGGATTCTAACTCTTGAAAGAAAAAAAATTTCAAAGAGATCATCTGGAACACTACCAAATTCTTCATGTACATGGATGTTTCTTGCCCTACTGAAGTAGCCAGCTAGTGGATGAAAATACCATAGCAGTTCTTTTCCCACTGTATTTACTTAGACCAGAAAATTCTCCAGTCTAAATAAAACTAATTTGTTCATATGGACAGATATGCCTTTCCAGAGTGATCAACCTAACAATTCTTGGACACATTTTGCCAGAAAACACTTACACCAAAACAGCTAATTATGTTAAGGCACTTGCTGCTAGATCATTCCCCCCGCATCAAGGAAAAGGGCAGATTTTCACAGACACAAAATAATAGGAATAGGAATAATAAGGGGGTTTGTTTTGTTTATTTCTTTGCAAATAGTTTTGAATCGCTAATAATATCAATAATGAGATTTCTCTCTCTCCTTCTTCCTCTCTCTCTTTGCCACCTCGCTTCCCCACAATTTTCAGCTCCAGAACCACCCCAGATTATTCGGGAGCTAGAGCCAACTACTGTGGAGTCTGGCAAACCTGCCCGCTTTTGTGCTATTGTATCAGGCAAACCCCAGCCCAAAATTTCCTGGTACAAAGATGATCAACAGCTTTCTCCAGGTTTCAAGTGCAAATTTCTCCATGATGCACAAGAATATACTCTATTGCTGATTGAAACTTTCCCTGAAGATGAAGCAGTGTACACCTGTGAAGCAAAAAATGACTATGGAGTAGCTACAACTTCAGCTTCACTTTCAGTCGAAAGTGAGTTTCCCATGCTCATAACAATGTTTTTGAAATGAAACTTTTATTCTTCATCTTTAAAAATCACTTCTTTGTTTTATTCTTTAGTCCCAGAAGTTGTTTCTCCCGAGCTAGAAATGCCAGTGTATCCACCTGCTGTCATAATACCACTACGTGATACTGTTACATCTGAGGGACATTCTGCTTGTTTTCAATGCAGAGTTACTGGGACAGGTGGGTTTAATGAAATCTTGTATATCTTTCCATCTCTCAGAACTTTTAATCTTGAATTCAGAAAAAAATTCAGCAGTATATGAGCTCGGATCAGTCTAACCCTAGAAGTATGGTTATTTGATATACACAGAGAGTTAAGTGTTATTGATTACTTTAAATTAAGCAAGTCAAAGGTGGCATCAATCATGGAAGTTTTAAACTATCATAAATATATTAAGTGTTTCTAAAAATAAGATCTGGTTCACAAAATTTGTCTTTGGAAACTTCTCAGCATTTCAAATGCTAACTGATGTTGGAAAACGGTCAGTGAGCAAAATGTAGAGTTTCATGGGGGAAAGCATTACCGAGTCAAGTGAACTTGATGAAGTTTCTGAAGACAGTCACTGCCATGTCCATTAACTACACTAACTGACAGAAACTGTGACTCAACCTTTCTCGTAATATTTCTAAGTATCACTCTGCAAAGACTAAACTGTGGTTACTTTCTTTTTCCTAGCATAAAAAGTGTTTCCTCATTGTCTTTTTAAGTGTAGGTTTTACTTAAATAAGGTTTCTTGAGTTAGTGGCATCGACCGAATGTCACTCTGCAATTAAAATATCTTTTTCCTTAACACACAGTCAAATAAAGCTACCTTTCTGTTATGAATGGATGATGTAGGTTTAAATCAGTCCCTGCCTTTTGCCCAGGCCTCTGGCAGAAGGCAGTCATGTTATTGATGTGTCCAGCACCCCAAAAACCCACTCTCATTCGCAAGTTCTTTAATAATGGCTGATTCAGTCTATTATAAAATGAATTATTTATTAATAGACACAAAACCAACAGACATAAGACTTAAAACAGACTATTACTACACAGGGACTTAAAATAGTAATAGTAATAGTTCCCTACAAAAAGGGAACACTAGTATTACACGCAGGATTAAAGGTACCATTAAATTTACAGCTAGCTAAGAAATAGTGTAACTTAGGATCCAGTGTTTCTTATCGCTGATTCTTGAAGAGGTAGACATCGAATCCCTTTCCCTCAATTTCTGGAAAAGTAACCCCAAAAGTCTGCATCCAGACTTAAGGGGAGAAATCTCACATGTTCCCAAAGAGTGTGTAAGAGACTTCTGCCTTTGTGTTAATTCATGTGGACTTTTATAGACATAGGAACCATGTCTTTCGGCCACCGAAGTGTATTTTCTTTTATCTCTTTCCACATCTGCTCTCCTACCAAGATGTGTACTGGGGCTGGAGTTCCAGACTCTCAGGTGCCTGGGGAGTCACTCCCTGCTGGGCTCTCTGACCCCTCACTGGGCTATTAATTTTGCCTGAGTTATCTCTTCCAAATGCCCCAGCCATGAGAGAGAGAGGGGATGTCATGCCACACTTTCTTCACTTAGCAAATGGCCTTGAGTATGACTACTAATAAAATATTCGCATAGTAAACTGCAGGGTAACATCCAGTTCACAAGCCAAAGAATTTACAAGTATTTAAGATAAAAAACCTCCAAATTTAAAAATAATCCTTTCTGACAGCTCTATAAAAATTCATATAAATTACTTATATGCATATATATGCAAACATATATCATTTTCATTTCCATCACTTGAAATAAAACTCCAGGATTTTTTTACAAAAAAAGCTTTACTACAAATCTGATTCTGCTTTAGAAGTGCTGCTAAAAATCAGAAAATATATGTTGGAAAGACTGGCCCACCCTTTGTGCAATGCATTGAAGTGTAACTTTTTTTTTAATAGAACTGTATTCATTTGAATGTGGAAGCTGCATTTACAGCACAGAATACAAGGATCCTTTCATCTAGGTGACCCATCATAGAATCATTTAGGTGGGAAAAAACCTTAAAGATGATCAGGTCCAACTGTTAACCCAGAACTGCCAAGTCCAGAAATAAACCATGTCCCTAAGTGCCACATCTACATGGCTTTTAAATCCCTCCAGGGACTGTCACTCTACCACCTCACTGGGCAGCCTGTTCCAATGCTTGGCAACCTTTGCAATGAAGAAATTTTTCCTATTGAAAATTTCCTTTATCGAATATTCTATCCAAATGTCTTTGCATGCCTCTCACTTGTGTTGTAAAAACCTTTCATATTAGTTTAGGTAACACAAAGTACAGTTGTTTAATGGTAAACATTGTGCAACTGGCTATTGAAAACACTCTGCTGATAACAGTAATAGCACACTATTTGAGTAACAACATATGAGTCATAGTGACAGGTGGAGAGAAAAGGCTAAAATCTGCTCCAATTCTCTCCAAAGTCTACAAGAATCTATACAAGCAATATACCATCTCATATAGGAATATATAAATCTTTCTTGAGAAATATGACATGCAATATTTGCAACAAAAAGAGGGAAAGTGCTGTGCTTAGCAAAAGAACATTCTGTTTTAATTTCTTAACATGACTAGTTCAAGCTAGATATTTTATAACCTGTTTAATCATGCAATTGTAACAAAATCACATTTTAAAAAAGATACTTTTTCTGATTTAAGTCATACCAAAATATTTTTAAATTTTGACACTAACAGAGTTAAGGAAGGATTATTTCTACTCGGTAATATGTCTGCACCAGCATCAGTTTTGCCATATAATATTTCCAATGCACAAATCAAAATCTAAAGCAACAAGTAGGTTACTTTCCACTCATCATACTTTACCAGAATAATACAAGGCACATTTAAAGTTAGATACTTGTGTTTAAGATTTTTGAAAGATATAAATACGAAAATAGTGTTTACTTGCTAGTAGAATATCATAATTTAGACTTTTTTTTTCCATTCTTTTGCCTGAGCAGATCTGAAAGTTTCTTGGTACAGCAAAGAGAAGGAGATCAAGCCATCACGGTTTTTCAGAATGACTCAGTTTGAAGACACATACCAGCTGGAGATTGCTGAAGCTTATCCAGAGGATGAAGGAATCTATACCTTTGTGGCGAGTAATTCTGTAGGCCAAGTGACCAGCACTGCTACCTTGAAGTTAGAAGGTACACTGTGCAATTAAAGGAGTTGTCTTGTTCAGGTCATGTTCCAATAATCATCTTAATATACTCTGATGCTTATATGTGAGTTGTTGTCTGTCATGTTGTCTTTTAACTCAATTAATCGCTACAATTTTGCATACAATGTCCACAGCATACATATATGTCTCCAAAATATATCTCATGAACACAAAAATGTATTTCACAATTTTTTAATGTTCCATGCCCCCCCCTTTTCATTTACTCCAGTCTTAGAATTTGTCATGCAAAAAAGATGGTAAAAACCTTCTTTCTAATGGAAGTTTTTTGCTTACACTTCTTTGATTTGCCTGTGAAGACAATCTAGTAGGAGTTTTTGTATAAAATAAATTTCTTTGAAAGTGTTAAAAAACATCTTAAATAGAGATATGTAGCAGGTACTTGGGCAACTGAAAAGAAATAGTTTACATTCATATGAATTGATGGAACATTGATCAAAGCTTGAGAGCAGAATTATTGTTTGGAGAATTTGCTGTTCTATATTGTCCTTGATATTATTTAACCGTAAGTATTTTGTTTTCTTTTTGCTATAGATTTTATAAATGATGAATGAAAATAATTCATGCTGTTAAGTTGAAAGTTAGAAAAAAACGATCTTGAATGAGAGAGAAAATTTACTGTAGTGTAGGGTAAGAAATTAAAAGTTGGCATGCTTCTTTTCAGGATTTAAAAAGGTTGAAGAAGTTACATCAGAGTCCCCTTGGCATGTTTCTTCATCTGTTTCACTTAAGGAGGAATCTATTGGCCAAAGGCCCACCTTTATCCAGCCTATTTCAAGCTGCAGGGTATGCAGCGGGGAATCAGTCAGATTTCAAGCTAGAGTCTCTGGCAGGCCCAAACCAAAAATCCAGTGGTTTCATAATCAACAACTCATGTTGCCAAAAAAAGACTTAGTTTTCCACTTTGATGAGTCTACAGGCACAGCTATACTGATAATAGTAGATGCTTTCTTAGAGCATGCTGGCCAATACTCTTGCAAGGCAAGAAATAGTGCTGGAGAAACAACTTGTACAGCTACACTTACAGTGACTGCAGAAGGTAAAGCCCCATTTTTACTTCAAAGGGATTCAAGTTGTTGTATACCACACTTTTATGCTGTTACTAATTTTTCCTTGTTTCATACCTTTTCTTTCCCACCTAACGTTAATAGTACCCTCAGTAACCCAGCCACTCTCATTCCCTGTCTTTCAGCTGTAACATTTGGAAATTTTCAAGTTTGTATCCCAATATAGAAATGCTTGAATGAAGGCATTTAGATTTTTTTTAAAAAAGTGATTTAGTGATCGTTATAGCAGTGACTGAGGCATTTTGCACTATTCTGTAGAAAAAAAAAAAAAGAAAATATCTCCTTTAAAAGGGCCATAAGTTTCCAATACTAAAATGAACCATTTTAGTGAAAGAAGAGACAAGCACCGAGTATCAACTGCATGACTAGCTTAGGCATCACTTGTCATTCATTCATGTGAATGGATAACTTCTGTGTCAACAGAGTAGTGCATCTGGCATGCTGTGTTTTCAAATGAAGATCATTCATTTTCATCCTCCATGCTGTTTGATTTTGTCCAGAGCATGGCCCAGTAAATTCTCTAGATACTAATGTTGTTGTTTTTGTTACTTGATTACACAGTGCAAGCCCTAGATAGGCAAAGTTCTGGGACAGATGTAAAAGAGTCTATCCGGTCACAGGCTATATCAGAGCTACATGTTACTCCTCTCACAAAGAAGAACATTGAATCTTATCAAAAAGAATTTAAATCAGTGGAACAACCATCACAGGAATTGCGTGTACAGGTTTTTGAAAGTGTATCAGAAAGTTTGACCATGAAGGCTACATCAATTGAAGAAATGAAAGCCATGCACACAACAGTCCTTTCTCAAACATCTCAGAGCACCAAAATCTCTATGATGACCTCTCAGGAAAAGAGAGACGTGCCTCCAAAGATTCTCTTGCAACTCAGAGACCAAACTGTGAAATGTGGTGACACTGCTCAGTTCATATGTGCCTTAGAAAATGAATTCTGTGAGTTTCTTTGGGCCCATGAAGGTGAAAAGATAGAATTGTCTGAAAAATTGAAGATATCACAAAATGGGAATGTTCTCCTGCTCACAATCCTAAATGCCCAGCTGACAGATCAAGGACTGTACAGTTGTACTGTGTATAATGACTGTGGAGGGACAACAACTTCTGCAATACTAACAGTCAAAGGTGGTTATCTGACTTTTAACATTATCACTTACCTTTTGCAGCTTCATTACAACTGCCTAGAGCTCGTTCGTATTTCCTTTATTATCAGCATTTAATTGAGAAAGCACTAGTAATAATGCTCCAGGGTTTTTCCTCCATATTCACAGCTCTATTCACAAGTGACATGCAGTACTGGGAAGCTGGTATTGTAGCTCTGTGCCTCTTCCCAGAAAGTCACAGATGCCTCAGGCTTTTTATTCTGCACATCCTTTGTGATATGCAGTGAGATGTAAAGCAAAACAGCCTTGTAGGAATTTTTATATTTTGTTAATTCCCTGAGCTGGAGTTTAAGGAAGAAAAGAATGTCAGATGCAATGTTGAATTAGATACCAGGTAATTTCAAACTCCAGCATGTTTCCAACAAATCCAAGATTCCAATTCCAAAGTTGGCTATATAAGTTAACGTACTTGAAAGGATTAATGGGTGCAAGTATTGTATTAATGCAATAATAAACTGTCTTCTACCTTTCACTCTTCCTAATATATAACTATTTATTTTTTGCTAAAACTCCTTCCACCACAACGTATTAAAATGTTAGTAGTGTTACCACTAATGGAGACCTAAAAACTACATTATCACCACAGGTGATAGTATTTCTGATGAGTTCAAACGAATCGAGACCAGAAAAATAAGACCAAAAATGAGAAACCTGATGATTTGGCTCTTAGTTATTGAAATTTTCTTTCTTCACTATAGAGCTGTGAAAAGCACTTTACATAATCTTCTGCTGCTACTTTCCAAATTAAGGCTGTAAATTAGAAGCAAAGATGTGCTTTTTTAGTCATTGTGGATCAAGATGAAAGTTCCACAGGCTTAACTGCTACCTAGAATTAGTCTAACAGGAACAGAGCTCTTAAATGTGCAATCACTCAGGTTTAATGGCATTGTTTTAGTACTAATATATGGCATATTCTATCACTACTAATTACTGGGGTTTTCCCCCCTAAGTATAAGGATATTTTTTATTCCTGCAAAACATCTGACCTAATCCTTTTCCTAACTTTATTCTCACCTAGCTAAAGAAGCACAAGCCAAAGCAGTAACAAAAATTACTCTTGAATCAGATATTAAAAGCTTTAAAGCAGCCAAAGATTGTCAGTTTAAAGCATCTGAAGTTAAGCAAGAATCTTCGAAGAAAACCTCGAGCTTGTTTATATCTACATCCCAAAGACCATACGAAACTGAGAAGCAAAGAAACAGATTATACTATCCTGATATTGTGCCATGTGAAGACATCACAGAAACTGATGCCAAAGCACCAGAGTTTCTTGAAACTCTGCCTTCAGAAACCACTGTAAAAGAAGGAGATGATGTGTTTCTCTTTTGCATAATGAAAGGTGTGCCTACACCTTGTGTAGTCTGGCTGTGCAATCAGCTAATAGTTGAGGAGTCTGCACTGTGTTCCATTAAACACGATGGGCCACTGTGCAGTTTAAGATTACTGAAAGTTGGTCAGAACCACAAGGGTATATACAAGTGCAGAATAGTTAACCCTGCAGGACAAGCCGAGTGCAGCACCCATCTGAAAGTGACAGGTTGGCAACTGCATGTTCCTTCCAAGTATCAATTCCTCATGCATAGCATCATCATTGCATTCCAGTATATTCATTCCCTAGGAGATGACAAAGAACGAGAAATATCTCATTAGTCTGTGGATTGTTGAATGTTTCCTTCAGGGATTTACGGCATGATAAAGGCATGTTGTTTTAGAAACTTTCCCCCACCCTGCAAAAAGGAAGCAAATCTTATAGAAAAATGTACATTGCAAACAAGTTTGAAAATATTTGATTACTCTGTTCTCAAAATTTATCAGGTGTTTGACTTGTTTGGCATGCATTTATGTGTGTATGTACATGTGAATTTATGTGTTTTTGCAAAATAGATTGGGTGGTTTTACTAGATAAAGTGTTGATTGGCACATTTAGCAACTATAGCTCAAAAATCTTTGTCTTTTTTATTCCAGCTCCTGAAAAAATTGTTCATGAGAAGCTGGAGGAAGAGGTTGAAATGGAAGTGAAAGGTACAATCACCAATGAGAATAATTAGTACCAGTGATTAGTAATGTTGTGAAAAACTTTTATGAGCTTCCATGAAGTGTCTGATGGGGAAAGACACACTTTAAAGCATATTGGAACATGTTGCATGTTTGTTTTGATATGCAAAGGGTTACCTGCATTATAAGGTTATTCAAGTTTTAAAATATGTTTAAAACTTCAAATTTATAATTGTGCAGACATATTTTTAACTTTTACTTCATGCTTTGCAGCTGTTCACAGAGCTCTTATTTGTTCAATTTCCTTTTGAATGCATGGAATAGTTTACTTCAGAAGGAAGTTATACAAATCTTAATTGTATTACTTTTAAACAAGTTAGCAGCCTAACATTAATCAGTTCGATGGACACTGTTGAATGGATAGATGAAGTATACTAGAGAGCATTTGTTGTTTAGGTTATGTGAAAGCTACACATTCCCATTGATTCCTTGCACTTTTTTTTACATACATTAATTCATCATTATACATCTCTTACCCTGGCTTGCAGATAGCATATGTGGTTCATGTCGCTTGCTTTTTTCCCCCCTGCATAACACTGTGAAGTTAGTGGCTGTATTAGTTCGAATAAACGCCTTCTCATTTCATGTTACTTACTTTTTAAAAAAATATATTTCAAAATACTTTTTTTCAATTGTTTGAACATATCTACAAACAGAGGGGTCAGAAAGGGCGTTTATTCTACTGTCTGCAAGTCAGGTAAGATTTTCTTCTTTGCCACCCAAAGACACACAGCTTTTCCAGGCAACAAAAACATACACACAGAAGAACATGTTATTTTGAAATTCTTTTTTTGCTTGTTCAAGAAGAAATTTCCACAGTCTGAAGAAAGAACAGACAACGAACGATTTTCGTGTCAATCTTTAAAACAGAGCAAGGCGTTGCGTTTATTCGAACAAATATGGTGAGTGAATTACTTTTTTTTCCTGGGTGTGTGATGAAATCTGTTGCATGCCCATTTTTTTTATTTCAATATATTGCTACTTTTTTACAACCAGACGGTAGGCAAAGCGTGACACGCAGTAACCCAGTCTCCTTCTCTTGCAGAGCAGCACAGCGTGGTGGACTTCAAAGGACGTGGCACAGTGGCGCTGCTGGCTCGCCCCCAGGACCGCAAACCCATCTTCACACAGGGCCTGAAGTGTAGGTCTGTCGTGGAGGGGGACCCTGCATTCTTCCAGTGCCAGCTGGTGGCATGCCCAGCGCCACACATGGCCTGGTTCCACAACAACCGGCCCGTCGTCCAGGACTGCCGCAAGGTGATCCGCACCGAGAGCACGGAGCGCACGCACTGCGCCAGCCTGGAGCTGCGGGACGTGCGGGAGCACGACGCCGGCAGCTACAGGGTATTTGCCATTAACAGTGAGGGCTCAGCCGAGTCCACGGCCTCGCTGCTGGTGGCGCGCAGAGGGGAGCAGCAGGGCCTGGGTCTCGCCGGGAAAGCAGGGTGGATGCGGCACAGCTGGGAGTGCCTGCTGCAGCAGCGGCGGGAGGACCGGCTGCGGGTGGTGCTGCGCTGCACTGGCTCGCCCTTCGACAAGGGGCAGGAGGCTGAGCTCGGGGACCTCTCGCCAGCCCGGGGCATGGTACGAACCATCCGCTTCCAGAGCCTGCCACTGGCGGGGTCTCACCGCCCAGGGCTGGCACACAGCAGGGAGCACAGGCGCACATTGCCTGATGCTGAGGAGCTCCTGGATGAGGAGATCCGTTGGAAGCTGCAGAAGCTGCGGGAAGCAAAGAGGGCAGCACTGAAAAAGAAGCAGGAATCCCTCATGTCCATGCCCCAGGAGGGCCCTCCTGGGAAGCCCGGCCCACCTAAGGTGGCTGCCACAATGGTTGGCTCGAAGCCCCTCAGAGTGCAGGTAGTGAAGCAATACTCCAGACCCAAAGCCGTGGGGGAGAGATGGCAGGTGCAAGGTGGGTTCCTGGAGCCCTGCCCACCCCTCTTTGTACAGGAGGTCAAGCCCCAGCAAACTGTTGAGGGACAAAGATGCACTTTCTCCTGCCTCTTCCATGGCCGCCCACAGCCCACCGTCACCTGGTACAACAACGACAAGCCCGTGGGGCGCATCCAGGGCACTGCTGTTCACACCACGGAGTGCTGCTCTACACTAACCTTCCCATCTGTGCTCCCGCAGCATGGTGGCACTGTCACCTGTGTGATCTTCAACCCACTGGGCACAGTCAGCACCTCAGCTGCACTCCATGTGAGGCAGCGAATGCCAGCCTATAAGTATGTAAAGAAGGAAAAGGAGGAGATGAAAGTGGAGGAGAAAAAAGAGGAGGAGAATGTGAAGGAAGAAGAAAGGGAGAAAGAGAAGAAGGAAGAGGAGAAAGTGAGGGAGGAGGAGGAGGAAGAAGAAGTTGGTCTGGCCTTTGCAGCAGAGAAGGGACTGCCAAGCGCAGTTCCAGACTCAGGTTTGCTGTCATTGCCTGTGGAAATCAAAATCACTGCCCCCACTCCAACGCCAGAGCAAGACACAGAGATGAGGGAGACCCCACGACTCTCTCCAGAGCAGGCTGCTTCCACCATAAAGCACAAATTCAAGTTTTCATTTGATATGGGAAATGAACCACCCCAAATTGTGACAGAAGCCCCAGCACATATTAATTGCTGTGAAGGAGAGGAAGTGGTGTTGGAGTGTGCTGTGTCTGGGCAGCCCCCACCAGCTGTGACCTGGTCCTTGAACGGCCAGAGCCTCTCTGCCAGTGAGAGGCTGAGGTTTGAAGAAGGCAAGAATGGCATATACCGCTTACACCTTCAAGAAGTCTCCGTCACAGATGCCGGGCGATATTGTTGTGTGGCCACAAACGTGGCTGGAGCAGCACAGACTGCCTCTGAGCTGACAGTGCAGCCCCGTGCACCCAAGCTGCATAGCAAGGATGGAGGCACTGCGGAACTGCCTGCCATGGACCACGTGCTGCACCTCCAAGGCCTCAGCACACTTGGGAAGGATGAAAAGGAACAAACCGCATGCCCCAAGGAGGAGGAAGCCCACCTACCATGGTCCCTGAGGTTGTCTCCACCTCCTGGCGAGCAGCTGGAAGAGTGTGAGGAAACTCCTCACTTCAGAGAAAGTGAGATGGAGGAAACAATGGTGCTGGATACCACAGAAGTTTATGCAAGGCAAGAAGTAGGCAATACAGAAGAAAGGGTGAGTTATACAGATGGTATTTCTGAGATGAGGCAGCATAGGGGGAAAGCTGTCTCTGAGGAACATATCTTTGGAATTGATACCACTGAATTGCACCCTACCATATCCAGGGAAGGATGTGAACTGGTGGCCAAAGACTCAGGTCACTTTTCTGAGGAGCTGGAGCCCGAAGGAGGCAAGGTGTTACCACATGCAGATACTCTGTCCTGGGACATCTTGAAGTCACCATTTATAGAAGTGCAAGATCAAATACACGCCTCTGAGCAGTCTGCTCTGGAAAGGGAGTGTAAGGATTTGTCATTTATGGAAGTGCAAGAGCAAACACATGCCTTTGAGCAGTCTGCTCTGATAAGAGAGGGTAAAGATTTATCATTTATGGAAATGCAAGAGCAAAGACATGTCTTTGAGCAGTCTGTTGTGGCAAGAGAGGGTAAGGATTTGTCATTTATGGAAGTGCAAGAGCAAACACATGCCCCTGAGCAGTCTGCTCTGGCAGGGGAGTGTAAGGATTCACAATTTTTCATTCCTATATCACCTGTGGTGAAAGAGGGAAGTGATGTCTGCACAGAGTGTGATGCCCCTGCCAGGGAGGCAATGACTCCTGATGTACCTCTTGTGGAAGAACCAAGTGTGCCCCACCTGCAGGACCAGATTGCAAGCACCCCCACAAAGGAGGAGTTTGGCTTTTATGAATTCTATACAGGAGAGCAGCAGGAAGAACAGGACAAGGAGCAAGAGAGATTGGTTGATATTGAACAGGACATTAAAGCTGATGATAATCTTTGTAAAGAAGAACTGATGGATGATGGTGATGCCACACACTGGGAAATGCAGAGTGACAAGCAAATGCTGCAAGAAATGGAGTCTGATGCATGCAGCCCTTCTTTAGATCTAATCCCCACTTCTCCTGGCATAGAAAACTCGGGTCAGGTTTTTACTGAGGAAGCTGAAGTTCATCTGGAGGAAGTGTGTTTCAGAGAGCAGCTGTTGCTGTCTGAGGCTGAGACTGAGATCACATTTGATGTGAAGAAGTTTGTGGAGCCTTTCCCAGCTGCAGAGACTGTGTACACAGAACAGGCACAAACCCCCACAGCACTGGAGAGTGTGGAGGCAAGAGTCACTGGGCTCTTCTCCCCTGTGCACCAACACGATGTGCCTGAGGAAGAGATGTCTCTGAGTGAGGAGCTGCGTCAGAGCTACAGGATGCAGCAGGAGGAGGTTGATGCCCAGGAAGAGGAACAGCCAAGAGAAATCACAATGGCTGATTTGCAAACTCCTAATGGAGATCTCGGCAGCATCATGATATCTGCTGAAGAGAGACATTTAGCTGAAGAAATGCAGGAGTCAGAGGTCAGTGTCTGTGGAGAGGACTTACTTCAGGAAAAAATTAATGAATTTCTGGTGGAGCCCACAGCAGGTTTCCAAAGAGGAGTTCAGGAAACACGTGTGTGGGAGAGTGGGGAACGACTGGAGACCACAGACTCCCACAGTGACAGCTTCATTATGGACTTGAAAAAAGCTGCAGATGAAAAGAAACCCCAGGCTGGGCATCAGGCAGAGGAAGACAGTGGTTCTGGGACAGAAAAGGTCATTGAGCCAGGAATGAGCAGCTTCCCCTGTGAGACAGAAAGCACAGATTCTCCTGAGGAGATGCTCAGAGACATCCAACAGGAACCAAACACAACCAAGGGCTTCTCTTTTGGGAAACTCATACTTGGGTTAGTAATGGATGAACCTGTGGCACAGGAGGAGCAAAGGAAGGAGTCTTGGGACAAGAAGAGGACTCCCACTGAGGAAGCCTCTGAGAACAGCCTGGATGGAGAAGAAATGTGGGAGGATACTTCTGCAGGTCCAGGGCCCAGTGCTGTTCGAATCTCAGAGCTGGAGCCTGATTTGTCCCTGGCCAATTATTTAAGATCCACTGGGATATATGAAACTCCAAATCTCAAAGGCACAGTTCAGAAGGAGCAGCAAGAAACTATCACTTCACTGGAAGTGGAGGAGGTTACCTTCAGCATGGTTTATGATTATTACAACAACCATCAGGAACTTGCCCGGCCCTTCTCTCCTGAGTCGGAAATGTCTATAGAGCTGGAGAGTGGGAGCAGAGAGGAGTCACCTGATTCAGACCGCTTCTACACACCTCCCTCCTCCGTGGAAATCTTTGAAACTGCTTCGTCAGCATCCTACCACACGCCGCTCAGCACCCCCGAGCGCTACTCCACACCCTCCGAGGGCTCAGGGTACAGCACGCCACCCGAGCGCTACTCCACGCCCTCCGAGGGCTCAGGGTACAGCACGCCACCCGAGCGCTACTCCACGCCCTCCGAGGGCTCAGGGTACAGCACGCCACCCGAGCGCTACTCCACACCCTCCAAGGGCTCGGTGTACAGCATGGCCCCTGAGACCTACTCCACACCCTCCAAGGGCTCGGTGTACAGCATGGCCCCTGAGACCCACTCCACACCCTCCGAGGGCTCGGTGTACAGCATGGCCCCTGAGCACTGCTCCACACCCTCAGAGGGCTCAGTGTACAGCATGGCCCCTGAGACCTACTCCATGCCCTCCGAGGGCTGGGTGTACAGCATGGCCCCTGAGCGCTACTCCACACCCTCCGAGAGTTCAAAATGCAACACGTGCTCAGAGCAATATTTCACACCCTTTGAGGGACCCTACTCTGCATCAGGGGACAGCACACCACCAGAACGCTATCGGACACCCACTGGGGAGTACATGGATGCCCTGACCATGCTCCCGCTGTGTGAGAGGAGGCATCAGCCTCCAGAGCAGTCCCAGGCAAACGGGTTTATGACCCCCTGTGAAGCCCTGGAGCCATCGAGCAGGGACATGCCACCTGCATTCCTCAAGGCGTTGAGCAGGAGGAGGTTGTATGAGGGCAGCACACTGACTTTTGTGGCTGAGGTGGTGGGTGTGCCCAAGCCAGGAGTGAAGTGGTATCATAATAAGTCTCTGCTGGAGCTGGATGAGAGAGTGCGAATAGAGAAAGATGGGGACATACATGTTCTGGAAATCACTAATGTCCAGAAAGCCGATGAAGGACAGTATCTGTGCCATGCAGTGAACATTGTCGGGGAAGCTAAAAGTATTGCAGAGGTGGAGGTTTTGCCTGAAGATGGACGGTCACTGGCTCTGCCACCCCCTGTCACCCACCAGCATGTTATACACTTTGACATGGAGCAAAACACATCTTCAAGGTCCCCTTCACCACAGGAAATCCTCCTGGAAGTGGAGCTGGATGAAAATGAAGTGAAAGAGTTTGAGAAGCAGGTCAAAATCATAACCAGTCCTGAGTTTAGCCCAGACAAGAAGAGCATGGTGGTTTCCCTAGATGTACTTCCACTTGCCTTGTTAGAACAAGCTGCAGGCTTGGCAGCAGGGGAAAATGAGGATGTAAAAATTGATTTCCAAGTAACTGAAATGCCTCCACGCTTCGCCGTGCCCATTACAGATATCAAGGTGACAGAAGGCTTGGATGCAGTTTTTGAGTGTGTTGTAACAGGTACTCCTGTCCCAGCAGTTCAGTGGTTCAAAGGTGACACCCGTGTGACACCTGGCACAGGGAAGTATGTTGTGAGTCAGGAGGAGGGACTTCACAGTCTGAAGGTCCAAACTGTAGGACCTTCTGACAGTGGCTGGTATCACTGTCAGGCAAGGAATAGGCTGGGAGAAGCAAGGTGCAAAGGCTCCCTTGTGGTCATGGCTCAGCAGGAAGCAAATGCAGTGAGCAGTGAGACAGTCACAGGCTGTGAACCACACAGGTCCCAGAAGTGTGACTTGCTTTTGAGTAAGACTGTAAGCCCAGGTGACCAGTCAGAAATAGAGCTGGAATTTGAGTTTGAGCCGCACAGAGATGACTCAGAAAAAGCGATCCGACTGCTTGCAGTGACTCAACAAGAGCAGGAAGTGGAAGGGGAGAAGCGTGTCAACATTAGTTTTGATGTGTTTGCAGAGCCATCCAAAGAGGAACGGGTTGAGTTTAGGGCAGAGGACTCAGAGAGCTGCAGCTTTGAGTTCCAGGTCACAGAAGCTCCTCCCAGATTTGTGAGGCTCATTTCTGACTACAGTACATTTGTAGGTGCCTCAGTGTGCTTCCAGTGTCTTGTGACTGGTTCCCCCCGTCCCAGCATCTGCTGGTACAAGGATGGGGTGTTGTTGGAAGGGGACAGGTACTATGCACAGGAAGAGCAGAACGGCTTGCACAGTCTAACCATTGAAAACCTGATGCAAAGTGACAGTGGGCAGTACAAATGTATAGCTACTAACAGGGCAGGAACTGCTGAGACTTGCGCTGTGTTAACATTATACTAGATTTCCATAATTGATTTCAGAGTCCGCCTTGAAATACCAAGTGTTTTTATGATGTTGTTCACTGCAGGTAAAAATGCAGCACTCATTTTAGGGGCATTGTTTTCATCTCTTTAAGGATGAAAACCACTCCGAGGGCATATTTGTGTTTCACTTAGATTTGCCTTCTTTGGGGAATTTAAGTGAGATTTAATCCATGCATAGATTTTGTGCACACCTTCTGCACTGAGAGATATTTCAGGCTTCTTCTACGCTCCTTGCTCATTCTTGTAAAGATATTTTAATCTACACTCATTTGCGTAGGACTAATTTTTTCTTGTATAATGTACATATACCTGTGTGTCTGTAACAGTGCAATCACTATTGTTTTATGTAGGTTAGAAATCACCTGAAAATGTAGACACCACCTTTTTCTTGTAACCTAGAGGTATGGAACACTAACTTATGCTTGCTGTTTAGTTTGGGTATAGTTCTGTTAAAGAACTCCTTAAATTGGTATTCCCCCTTCTCACAATGTTGTGTCAGAACATGATTCAAATCCTGTTTACGGTTTCTATCACTGCAAAATTCCTACATCTATGGGTCTCATTCTACTGACTCATGGAATTAGAGGCATTTTTTAAGTCCATGAAATTATGCTGTTGTAAAGAAAAGCAGAGAAATGGGAAGAGAAATGAAAATTTTGCATTAGTAGAAACTGGACAGGATTTTCTTCTCTATTACCAAGTAATAAACATGAAAGAATATTTTGTACTGTATTTTTAGGAGTTAAAGGGAAAGGAGAGAGGGAGCATAATAATTATAAATCAATTATGTTACTGTAAATTCATTAAAATAATTTTGGTTGTCCCTGTATTCCAGTGTCATTTGTAAAAAATGCGTAGTAGTAAAAAAGTAAGATATTTTTGTGCAGTATTCTTGTTTCACATTAGAACTACATCTCTACATATTCCTTTTTTCTTTCTTTTTTTTCTTTTTTAAATTAAGAACAGTTAAGTGTAGTACGTGTCGAGATGACCAGAAATAAGTGGAATATATTCAGTTGCTATCTGTGGCATTTTCTCGGCACAGGAGATTTTTACATTAATGTTCTCAATGTGAATGTATATTTTTATATTTAAAGTAATGCTGATATTTAGAAGGAACCAGCAGTAGCTGATATAATTAAATCAGAATTAAATCTATATTACATAAACAAGGATAAATTGATTAAGAAAATCTGTTAAATGGAGGAAAGTTATTAATTAAAGTTTCTCAGAAGCTAAATAACTCTCTAATGCACATACCAGCTTTCCAGTCACCTACATGTCAAGGTAAGCTCTTGAGTTCAAGATCCCCAAGCAAAAATTAGTTTTCCTTTGTTTACCTGTTAATGAGGTTCTTCCAGTTATTTACAAATTGCCGTCAGTTGCCTTGCGAGCAGCTTTAAGCAGAGTGGTGATTTTAAGAACAAAAACTATTCCTAGACTATGTTCAGTTATGTTCATATAATTTCTTATTTCTGAGTTTGATGTGTCCTCACAGTGAGACCAGCATGCCTCAAAAAATTGATTATTTTCTAAGACTATCCCATCACTCACCTGCGACAGTAATTTTTGATCAAAAGATTCACCTTGCCCAATTGTGTTGCCTGATACAAATTTAAAGTCAGGAGTGGTAAGTTCTAATGACTCAGTACCCAGGAAAAATGACTGAAGTGTTTAGGCTAATGCAAATGTGTCACTTCAGTTTCTTCTCAGCCATAACCCCTTGATAAATATTTAAGATTTGTATGTTAAAAGGCAGAGCTAATTGTGCTTTCTCATAGGTAATGGTGGTAGGAAAGAGAAATATGACTGTCTGACCCAATGTTGGGCTGGGAAAGAATTGCTCCAGGATGTGTCCTTAATCCATTCCTTGTGTAGATGTGTAGCACTAACTGATTCCTTAGACAGCAGAGGTCCTTAGGGAAGTTGCCATGAATTGTCTGATGTTCTATGTCAGCTGTGACATGAGAGGTCTTTTAGTTCCAAAGTCAAAGAGGTCAGAGGCCCTTTGATTAGGTCCTGCACAACTGTGACGTGTGTTTATTTTGCATGTACATCTGAATATTTTTAGTAGAAAGAGGCCCATAACTTGGTTTTGGATATGGAATGTTAACCCATCATACACAGCAAACTGGTTGACACTGTGGTGGAGGAAGAGGAGAGTGTCGGGCTGGTGTCTGTCATAACAAATGTCAGAGAGGTGAACTGGTACTTTGAGGCTAAACTGGTCTCTTCAGGCAACAAATGTAAGTGTTTGCAAGATCAGTATGCACTAGTAATAAGCAAAGTGTGTGGGGAGATTCACCAAGGAGAGTACACCTGTGAGGCGCTGAATCAAGGTGGGAAAAGATCAACAGCAGCAAAAGCCAAACAGGTCCAAGTTGATGTTCACATCTGAAATATATGGCCAAGCATCTTTATCTCTACCCATGTAGTGGTGTTTGAGGTTTATGTAAATTTAAAAGTCTTTGTTTAAATTTCATACATTAACCAGGAGCACCTGGTTCACCTAAGCTACAATTATTAAATCTGGAGTAATCCTAGGTTTGAATGCATTTAGTCTGGGACAACTGGTATAGCTTGACTATCTCTTTTCAAAATTTTGTGTTTTCATAGGAATCAAAAAGCTCACAATTTTATTTTCAGATTTGATGTTGTCTTCATTTCTACAAAACAAGTATCTTAAAAAAAGAATTAATTATGTCTGTCATAAATGTATATTGAATGTTAACATGTATGGTTAATTTGTGAAATAAATATGAAATTATTTAAGTCCATTGCTTCTTGTACTTTATTCATTTTACAAACATATCTAAAATATGAAGAAGTATCTATATAGTTATTCTCTCATAAATATCCAGGAACACATAAAAGCGCATTAATTTTTGCCACACTCCTGTGTATAAAGCATTCTCCTGTGTTAACATGGGTTTCACTCTGCAATTTTTATATTTTTTATTTTTATATTTTATTGGGCCAATTCTGCCACCCATTCTCAAATTTAATTGCACAATTTATTACTGTTCTAACAAGGTTGGTAAGTAATGCTGAAGGACTGCTATAATCTTTTTTTTTTTTACTTAAGCATCTCTTCTCTGCAGTTAATCATTGCATGCACTGTGCTACATCATTTATATTATGGCATTTGTGGCAAGACTAATAATTACTAAAACCAATGAGAAAGAATTGGGTGACAGAGTCTGTTCTTTTTTATATTTGTTGTTGGAGTGCAGCAAAAATTCTTATCTCTCAATAAGTTTTAAACTTGAAGGCACTGTGATTAAGAAGCTTATCAAGGTTCACCATTACAGTGCCTGGAGACATTCATCCACTCACACTTTTATTCTTTTTTTTTAAGCTCTTACATCTTTCCAGCACCAAATACTGTGGGTCTTGACTGAGCAAACATGACTCAGTGAGGACAACAGTATTTGATTTCTAAAGGTTTTCCTTGCATCATACTTTTCCGTGAATTGGCCCATTCCCGGAAGTTCCAGATTTCATTGATGTTTTTATTGTCAAACATCTGGAGAGAATGGCAAGTTCTTGACTTCAGCTTCCTCTCATTTTTCAACTACTATTGGTCCAACACATATATCTATAATTTCACAAAGGCAAGAAAAAGGAACATTTTAAAAGTGTTCTGTTCTCTTTTTCTCTGATGTTGTGGGAGTTTTAATATGCCACATCTTGGGAGGGAGGAGTTCAAAAGCAGAGATCTAAATCAATTAAATTAAATCAAGGGTTTAGACTTGAGATGTTCATAAAAATTATGCTGTAAACTTAAGGGTCTAATGACAAAACCAGGACAGAGTTGGTAAGGTAGGGGTAATCTTCTGATGTGCTAGACATAAGATAGAATTTAAAGACATGAACTATGCATCAGAAGAAAAGTTACTGTGCTGAAAAGGTTGTGGGTTTTTGGTTGTTTTTTTGTGGTTTTTTTTTTTTTTCACTCCTAATTGTGGCATTCTGCTTTTTGTATTGGTGTTTTGAATTAAATCAGGGTCTTAGCACTATTCTGCTGTATTTCTATGCATAGGTGTACATACAAATATATATGACACATAACACTTTAATTATATCTGTGAAATGCATCAATGTTGCTTGATTGTTACTTGCACAATGCACCCTGGAGGGATATTTCTAACCCATACTGTGATGTCAGGTTTAAAGACACAACAATCCTGATCAAGATAGGAAATTCTTAAGTAACCTGACAACACAGCATGTCTTATTCATTTTGGCAGGTGTGACAGCAAGGGGACAACACACACCTGTTCATTGCTAGCTGCTGTATAGTATTGAGAAAGCCTCCAGCTATAGAAAAATAGTTGCCCTAACACTGTGTATTGCTATCTATGAGTATTCCCATAAATATTCTAGTAAAACTAAACAATTTTTCTCCATACAGACATCGCTAGGTCTCTTATTCCCTCTTCTGAGGAAGGAAGAAATGAAGGCTACAGCAGCGGCCTTCAGTTGCCTGATAGAGAGAAAACACTTGAATTTGAGCCTGGAAAGCCAGTTTATTTCAGCAAAGCAAAGATGAAAATGGAGGAAGAGGGCAAAGCCCCTGTTTTCCTCAAAGAGCTCTCAAATGTTGAAGTCTGGCAGGGAGATGTAGCTAGGCTCTCTGTTACTGTTACTGGAAGCCCCACACCCAAAATCCAGTGGTTTTTCAACAGTGTGAAGGTAACCCCACGCACGGACTGTAAGTTAGTGTTTGCTGGCAGCGACCACAGCCCCAGCCTCCCCCAGGCGGGTGTGCAGGATGAGGGCGAGTACAGGTGCGTGGCCAGCAATGCGCACGGTGAGAGCGCCTGCAGCGCCCAGCTCCGCGTCTCCCAGAGGGAGCCAGGATTCCCTGGCTTTGCCAGGGAGCCGGAGAGCGTGCAGGGTGCCCCCGGCTTCGAGGCAGTCTTCGAGTGCACAGTGGTGGGGGAGCCGTGCCCTGACGTGCTGTGGTTCAAGGGGAGCGAGCAGCTCTTCTCGGACGCGCGGCGTTCCAGTGCTCTCCACCCCGGCGGCTCGGGCTCGCTGACGGTGTGGGACTGCGCCGAGGAAGACACCGGGCTCTACACGTGCAGGGCTGTGAGCGCCCTGGGCGAGGCCGTGAGCTCTGCTGAGCTCCTTGTGCTGCCCCAGGAGCACGCTGAGCGCAGGCAGAGCCCGGCCTTGCAGCACTCTGCAGTGGCAGAGGACCGAAGCCCCCTTCTCTACGAGGAGGCTGGTGAGTTCCCTGCAATGGAAGGAGCACTCAGCCTTCAGCCCGTGAGCGAGCCTTCAACCCTCCTTCATCTCCAGATGAGCCAGGCAGTGCACATGCTGCCCAGGGAGGACGTCTTGCCTGCTCTGCCACCAACCTGTCTGGCAGCACAGAGAGTTGAAGAGATGCTCACCCAGGTGGCCACAACACAAGAGAGCAGCGGGCTTCTGGCAGAGCCTCTGCAAACCTTCCCTGCTGGCCCCCAGGGCGTGGTGCCCACAGCAGTGATGGAGACACAATTGCCTGTCTGCCTTGGGACTGTAGCTGCACGGATAGTCATGCCCAAAGAGAAAATCATCCCCAAGGCAGCAGAGCAACTGGCTGCTCTGAAGACAGAGACTTCCCAAACCCTTCTACAGGTGTCAAGCACCACTGAGAGCCATGCCATGGATGGTGACCAAATCCAGATCCTTGAGAGCTGTCAGATAGCACAAGGTGAGCTGACGGCTGAACCCAGATTTCTCTCTGAATTGGCCTTCACTGGGGGCCAAGCTGTCCCCCTGGAGAACATTTCTTTCCTGGAAACAGCAAAGGAAGATTTTGCTGCAAAAATACATGAGGGACGGACTGTGAGATTTCCCTTGCTTCTGGAAGAAAACCAGTCCATGGAGCAGGAACGTGTTGATCTTTCCAAGCCACTTAAGCAGTGTCAGAGGGCAGAGAGACAATCCCATGAAACAATGTCCTCTCACCAGCTCCAGCCAAGCCAAGTCCTCAACAACGACAGTGAGCTCACTGCTCTGGTTCCCAAGAGCTGCAACTTAGACATAAAGTCTCAAATCAGAAATGCACTGAAAGCTGCAGTGGTAAGTGAGAAAAACCTCTCATTTTCAGAATGGTTGGCTGATAAGGAAAATGTTGAAGTACAGGCAATAAACATCACCAAGGAGAATACACATACCTTGTGCACCTATGTTGTGGCCACAGGAGGATGCAGTCCCATAGAAATCCAAGTGTCCTTGGGAGAAGTCAGCATTCAGACAGCTGACCAGAAAACAGTCTTGAAGGAGGCTTTCTATTCCCTTCTTTCTGAAAATAAATATCTCCCAACTGGTGAAAAATCCAAAGCATTGCCATTTTATGCCAGTCCACTTCTCTCAGGAAAATCCTGTGATGAAATCTTTGAGCTGGAGCCCCAGAAGGCTGAGAGGACTATGGAGGCAGAAATACCACTGGAGCAACCTTTGTCTGCACAAGTAATCGACACTGTGACTGAGCATGGTCACATGAAGGATGTGGGTGCAGCTGAAGCCACTGCTGATGTAGCCTCTGCAGATCTTCTTATTGAGACACCCACAGAAATATTGAAAAGAAAGGAGAAAAGGGAAGAAAAGTGTGAGGAAGAGAGCAGAGAGGGCCTGGAAAATAGAGCTGGAAAGCTAGAGGATGAGCTGGGCAGAGAAAGTTACCCCATCATACACAGCAAACTGGTTGACACTGTGGTGGAGGAAGAGGAGAGTGTCGGGCTGGTGTCTGTCATAACAAATGTCAGAGAGGTGAACTGGTACTTTGAGGCTAAACTGGTCTCTTCAGGCAACAAATGCAAGTGTTTGCAAGATCAGGACACATACACACTAGTAATAAGCAAAGTGTGTGGGGAGATTCACCAAGGAGAGTACACCTGTGAGGCGCTGAATCAAGGTGGAAAAAGAGCAACAGCAGCAAAACTCACAGTTGTTAAAAGAGGTTGGATTATGGGAATAAAGTAATCTCTATAATGCACTGCTCTACTAACGAACCTCCCCTACTATGCGTATCTTTGAATAGAGGTACAATATTAATACCATCATGCGACTAATCAGAGGTCCCCCTTTCTCTCTGGATTGATGGTCTCCATTAGCCACATTGCGAGGTCTCTCACTTCCATTACCCTAGTCTTTGGTCAGGAACTTCATTGTTTCATTGCACCAGCATGGTCAGGACGAAGCTGCATCTCAATCCCGACCATTCCTCCTCTTGTTGCCTGAGAAGTGGACCTGCTCTTCCCATTTTGCTCACTGCTGCACCCTCTCTCACTCCTTAGAGTCATTGCACAGATTCACCACAATTTCTCATTCACACCATAATTTCTCACAACTCCAGGATAGTTTACTATATGTTTATATCCTATTGCTATTGTGCTTTGCTATTTCACTTTGTTTTTCCAGTATCACCACTGTTTCCCGATGTCATTATGCACTGTAAGACTGTCTTTCCACTGAGTCTGGTACTGCTTTCATTTCTTACAGATATATTTTCTTTTACAGTCACTTTATGTGAATTGCAAGTATGACACCTTTTCTTTTTTTTTCATTCAGTCAATCACTTAATTTCAGAATGTCAGCAGGCAGGGGTTTGAGTTACTCTCTGCTTCTAATTTCAGTTGCACCGATCCTGAGGAGAAGGCTTGAACCCCTGGAAGTAGCTGTAAATCATGTGGCCAAGTTTACCTGTGAGGTAGAGATGGCTCCCAATGTCAAGTTCCAGTGGTACAAAGCCGGACGAGAGATATATGATGGGGACAAATACTCCATTCGCACCTCCAACTACCTTTCCACACTGGAGATCCCAAGGCCTCAAGTTGTTGACTGTGGAGAATATAGCTGTAAGGCTTCCAACCAGCATGGCAGTGTAAGCTCTACAGCTGTTTTAACAGTAACTGGTAAGTACAGACTTTCAAGCACTTCTCCTTTTCCATAAAATGTCTTGGTGTATTGTAATGCTTTCACTGCTGTACTTGCACATGTTTATGGCAGGGCTCTTGGTTGGCATTATAATACATAATCCATACCTAACTTTGGCAGGCACAAGCATAGAAAAAGAATAACTTTTGTGAATGCGGCTTTTAGGTGCTTTCTGTATGAAGGAAAGGGAATCAGTGTGAAAAGTTTCAGGGGGAAAGAAAGAAGGGGGAAAGAGAGCAGGAAGAAACAGCATGGGATTGCTTTGTGAATACGTTCTTGAAGAAGGTTTATTTAACTTCCAGACAACAAGAAACACTTCTAAATCTGGCTTCTTGGTGTAACAGTCATTGTGCAATTATCCTAGCACCCAAAATTTATCCTGCAACTATACTTGTGACACAGATTATGCAGCTCTGCATACCTGAACATCTTTGTGCCGTGGCCAAAGGGGAACTCTGTGACTGGGGAAAGAGATCTTCTTAAAAAAAAAAAAAAAAAAAAAAAAAAGAAGGTTTAAAGGGTTTCAATTTGCAAACTTTTTGTCTATTGAGAGCTATACAGTGTGTTTTTTCTTAAAAGAAAAAAAAAACCAAAAAACCACCATCTTTTAGGTGTTTCTTGTATGATTACTTTTTTTTCTCTGACTTTTCTCTTTGTAGGAGGAGTCCTTATGTGGTCTTTGCCAAGTGCTAGGAGCTAGAGACTAGAAAAAAAATGCATGAACAGTGAAATGCATGCAAACTTGCCCATCTTGAAAGGACATTGCGCAAACATGTCAGTCTTGGGGAAGGAAGTTCTGGTTTTTGGTTTATTTTCCTTTAGTTCATACATTGCTCCAGAGATTCAAAGTGCCTTCAAGCTCTGGAGCAATACATAGACTGAAGAAGTACAAAACCAAAAGCCAAAATTTATGATCTTTAACACCTCTTATCTCCTTCACTGCTGGTTTTTTTTTGCTTAAGAGTGTCCAGTGACAAGCTGGCCTCTCTTGCTCTCTGACCCTGGCAAATGTGGCTCTGTTCCTCACCTCTTGATAACACTGAACCCCTTTGTTTTGCAGAGGCATTTCCACCAACGTTTCTTACCAGACCTGAATCTATCACTACTTTTGTTGGCAAAAGTGCCAAGTTCCTGTGTACTGTTTCGGGCACTCCAGTCATCGACGTCACCTGGCAGAAAGATGGAACAACTATTTCACCTTCAGACCACCATAAGATCTCCAAAATGGAGAATAAACATGTTTTAGAAATTTCCCTTCTTACCACTAGTGACAGAGGGGTTTACACTTGCAAAGCTTCCAACAAGTTTGGGGCTGATATTTGCCAGACTGAAATGGTCATTATAGACAAGCCCCACTTCATTAAAGATTTGCAGTCAGTACAGTCAGCAGTTAACAAAAAAATACGCCTTGAATGTCAGGTAGATGAAGACAGGAAAGTAACTGTAGGGTGGACAAAGGATGGAAACAAAATCCCTCCAGGCAAAGATTATAAGATTTACTTTGAAGACAAAATAGCCTCGCTTGAGATTCCTCTGGCTAAGGTCAAGGATTCAGGCCACTATGTGTGCACTGCTTCAAATGAGGCAGGAAGCAGCTCCTCTTCTGCCAGCGTCACAGTCAGAGGTAAGATAGCACTATGTCCCCTTTACCTTTCGTCTTCTTGGGTTCCCCATTTCTTTTTTCACAGGCAAAAGACTTCTTTGGGCTAAATTACAGTGACTTCTTCTCAGACCTGCCACTATTCCTCTTAAAGTCTTTTCCCCTGCTGCCTGACAGTGCACTGTGTGTTAGTTCAATATTTCTTTCACTAGAGAAGATCAAGAATTGCAAAAAATCAAGAATTCAGGGGAGAGATGAGTGAAGAGGCAAGCAAAACCACAGAAGCCGCAGCTCAGCAAAGATTATGCTGATCTCTTGTGAAGTTGGATTTTGTTCTTGGTCTGGGAAGCAATCTTTCAAAGCTTTGTATTTCAGCTTTCTTTCCTTTCTCCCTTTTCCTTTTCCCTTTCCCTTCCCTTTCCTCTTCCCCTTCTTCCCCTTTTTACCGTCTCTTCCTCTCTCTTCCCTTTTCTTCCCATTTTCAGAGCCACCATCCTTTGTGAAGAAGGTCGATCCATCTTATTTACTGACCCCAGGTGACTCTGCACGCCTTCAATGCAAAATCAAAGGGTCTCCTGAAATCCAGGTTACTTGGTTCAAGAACAATAAGGAAATCCATGAAAGTAACACACACAGGATGTCCTTTGTCAATTCTGTGGCTGTGTTAGATATTTTGGAAATGAAAGTTGATGACACTGGGACCTACTCATGTGAAGCTGTCAACGAGGTTGGAAGTGACAGCTGCACCACCGAAGTGGTTGTCAAAGGTCTGTCCTTCTTGTTGCAGCCAGTCACATTCTTGAGAAAAACCTTC